>MU227615.1:2103212-2133846 GCA_018584345.1 Thuja plicata | reverse complement strand
CCTCCCCAATGTTTTCTTTTACATTGGCTGTGGGTGTTGGAAGTCTGATCTTCTTCTTTTTACAAGAAAACTTTGCATTGAATTCAAAATAATCTGTTTCTATCACAGATTGGGTGTCTGGTAGTTTCCTTAGAATTTTGTATTTTGAACATGCAAGGGAATTCAGCAATGCAATTGTATCTTCAACTTCCAAATTCAACTGGGATTTAACTTGTGTAAAACTTAGCCTTTCTGTTGCATTGAACAATAGTAGTGCACTTGCCTGACAAGTTGTTCCAACTATTTGAATTTCACCTTGATCAAATCTTCCAACAATAATGCATGTTCCCAGAGAATGTTTCCATATTAGCCTTCTGTTCATGTTTTCTCTGCTATAGAACTCTTGGAATGACTCTAAATGTGTTACCATTTCAATAGGAAGGACAAGTGAATCAGGTGACTTATAGCTTGGCCAGAATCCAGATGTCAAAACAGTTACAGAGAATTCTATTCCAGAAGAAGGGTGAAGAGGATTATGAATGAGGTATTCCTCAATATCTGATTGAGTTTTTATTGCCAATGCCCAATCACTAAGCATGCCCTCCATTTTATATGTAAATTGTCTTCCACACTCGAACTTCAACTTAGTTAACATGTTTTCTTCATGATCAATATTTGAACTTTTATGGAACAAAAGCCTATCTGCTAGCTTCTTCCTATAAAAATCTGCAACCATGTCTTTGTCACAGAAGCAGGGAAAGATCTTTGAAACCTTCTCAAGGGCATATTCAACATCTGAATATGTCATGTTTCTATTTGTCAATATAATGTCACAAAATGTGACCGACAATTCCCAAATATTATTTCCTGCAACATTTTCATTGAAAAAACTCTGAAAGACTGCCATGATCTCAAGGGCATCTTCAACATCTGAATATGTCATGTTTCTATTTGTCAATAAATTGTCGCAAAATGTGACCAGCATTTCACAAATACTGTTTCCTGCAACTTTTTCATTGCAAAAGCTTTGAGAGGCTGCCATGAGTGCATTTTTGAAAAACCAATTATTCATAAAACTCTCCTCCACACATTGCAAGTATTTCTGATGCAATTGGATAACACTCCTCACAAACTGATCTTTTTCACTTGCAATCACTTCTTTTTCATTATTTGTCTTTATTGCTTCTGCCACCATTTGTCCTCCATGTTTAACCAATGATGTGCCATTCCTAGTAACATGTTGTCTAAATATCTTGGCCATGAGCTGAATCCCTATATCTATTCCAGAAAACAACTTAAACATCTTTAACAGATCACCCATATTGTCATTTCTCAACAATGGATGATGGCAATCTGAATCTTCCATTAAAAGTTGGCTTTCATGCTTGCCAAGAAGTTCATTTTCTACCATTTCTACATACCTACTTTGGCTGCTCTCATGCACACAATAGACTGCAATTGTTTCTTTCTCCAACCTTAAATACCCAGCAACCTTCATCAAATAGTCTGGACAAGAATACTCAGATATCAATGAATCAGCCCTTTGGGAATAGTATATGTGGGTACTTTCAAAAATGGCTAATTCAAAATCTTTATAATAGTCCATCCCAAAATCCCACAGCATACACATAACACTCTTCAATACAGGCCCATCGAGAATGTTCTCACTTTCTCCCTCCCGAATTTTACTTATTTGAGCCAGCATAGCAGCCTGCACATCACTGTGCAAAACTTCAATGTAGACCATATGAAGGAAGCATCTCTGAGCAACTTGGTTGGGGTTTGATACGATCATTGCATACGAATGGGTCAAATTGAAAAACACAATGCTCAATAGAATGCTAACCATTCGTTTGTAATATTCCCATTGCTTTCCAAGTTCTGTCAAAAGAATTACATCTTCTTTTTCCCTCAGTGCGGGTAAAACTGTTGAATTGATATGATCTTCCAAAATCTTCGCATAGTCAGCCTGCATGACAGTATAAGACACTTTATAGTACTTATTGTAGTTCTCAGTATAAATGGTCATATAATCATGAGCACCTAATGGGATCTTCCCTTCGATGATTTGCTTAACCTGTGCAATTGCATTTTGTAACGAACCCAAATCCATCGCTCCTTTTATTGATTTTTGCAACGTATAAAATCTGAACTTCCTTCCCTAATGAAAACCAGAGTAGATTATGAGTTATGAGGTTTGAGGGAAACATAGTTGTATAAATAGACACACAAGGCATGAATCACAACCTCGAACGCCACGACGTATGGAATCGGTTTTTACATGTTTATATTCAACTAAAATTAATACACTATTTCTGCGTAAAATTAATTTTTCACATGGAAGAGGCACATCTATTTTTTGGGCCCGTTATTTTGTTCACTAATGTTTAAACTATTTATCGTTTCTTCGTGTACACTCTTCTATGAGATTGATTTAGATGGATTAAGTGAAGTAATATTTTATTTCTACAATATGGAATGGATTATATTAGTGTTTTGATTGATTCTTGATTAATATAAATTTAATGTTACGTGATAGATAATAAATTGCAATTAGACTAGTATTTTTAATTTTAAAATATTGGTAGTTTGAAGAAGATATAGCAGATTGTATTCATGTAAGTAAAGTAATATTGTATTTTTAAAATATTGGTAGTTTATAGAAGATATAGTGATGGAATTTTCTCTCAAGATTGTTCCTCTAATCAAATTTTGGTTTTATTTTTACATATATTTGTTGATTGGAAAGAGTTACGTTTCTTAGAAGTGTTACATTTTTTTTTTGGTCAAAGTGGAATTCCTTGACTTAGTAATTTTGTAGATACATACAATACACTAAAGCTTTTTCTTCACTCATACAATGCTCAAACAGCACGCGCGCGCGCACACACACACACACACACAAAACTTATACAACTACTATCTCATACCTCCAATTTATAGATAAATGAGAGATGAAAGCCACAAACGGTTTTTTAAGGCAAGTTATCAACAAACCATGATTAAATAAATAAAAATACCAAGTTTAAAATGAAGAGGTTCTTTAGAGAATAGTAAATGTAATTCCCATCAAGTCATGAATAGCCAGAAAACCTCAATATCAAAAATAGATAGTATCTTTGACTTGTAGCTCCTGCATAATGGTCTATATCCCAAGGTAGGCATCTAAAATCATGAGCTAACTCATACGGAACCCACTAATAACATGTAACATGTTACACTACTCAATTCTTATGTCCAAGAAAAATATTATAAGATATTTTATAATTTCATTACTTTATAACCCCTTACTTGTTTAGGGAATGTCTTTAATTCCCACACCATTCTTCCTTCTTCATTGAGATCTAGAAATTTTTTTAACACTAGATTTTATACCCTTGTTCAAATATGGTAAGAGTTTAAATTTGTATGCTACACTAACAATTTATTATAATGTACACTATAAAGACCATAATGCATGTTATTATTATTTTACTACTTAAGAGACTCTTATTTGTATGGTTGTAGATTTCAACTACACAATCACCCTTTTTGAAATACTGATCATTTATATGCTACTTTCCTTGTTTCATCATTATTTATATCATAGTCAAATTTAATTTTATGGTTGAAAGAACTTCTTGGTGTTGAATATGCTTCTCATTGCACAAACTCATTCTTAGATTGTATCAAAGACAAAATACATATTGGGATTAGGTGATATCTCCCTTGTCAATATCTATGTTTAATGTGTTTATTTATATGTGTAGATGATCAATTATTATATTTTTCCTCAATATGTGTAAATGTGTAGAGGGCACCCATGTGTAGTGGGGATAATATGTGTTTAATATTATTCTTTAATTCTCTAGTTTAAATTGTTTTTTATTGTATAAAGACATGGAAAGAGTTATAAAGGTCTCATTGGAATACAATACTCATGCCTTGTGAATGAAGCCTTCATAGACTACTTTGGACTTATAAATTGAAATCTTCTTACACAATGGAACACAAGAGAAACAATGCTAGTCAAGGGCCACTATCATCTATAATAAAGAAGAATCAAACATCAAGGATATTATCACACTCGAAAGTCTTCTTAACCCTTAACAACATACACTCATCAATCATATCATGCTAGCTCTAACATGGAAACGTCAATTATTTTCTAGAAGCATCCACATAGTCCAAACCATACAAAGAGCCAACAAGAACTCACACACAAGGGTCAACACACCAAAATTGATCATTGACCATCTCAATAGGCTCTTATACTGGGTTATCTATCCCTCCTCACTAGGTGCAAAAGGGTCTAGGAGGTATTATTCCTCCACAATAACTACTTGGGTCGGACAAACCAAACTCACTAAAATGCCACACAAGGCACTTAAGCAACAAGATACATATCCAAATCACAACATGAGCAGTCATGCAACTATGCACCAACAACAAAAAATTTAAGGGCAATGACATAACGAGACAACTCATTGCTACAACATAGGCTACTAGATATAATGCAATACGAAGGAACCCTAGAGAAAATCAAGCAAAGAAAAAATAGATTATTTTAGAACATTCCAAAAAAGATTAACAACTCCAACATAAAAGATACGACACTATGTGTCATACTTACATAAAAACATTCACCAAAATGTCACAAGGAGAACCGTGCGATACAAAAGAAAACTTGATTATGACCACATCATTGTACAAGAGAGGTGACAATAGTGAAAGACTAGCAATGAACCACTTGCCATGAAGAACAATAGAAGAGAGAGAGAGAGAGAGGAGATACAACACCATGATGGTGGATTAAAAAATCTTGTTATCGCATCCTTTCACCGTGTTGTACCAAGAAGAAATGAGGAAACCATCAATCTCTAATATACATCACACTAGGTTGATCAAATTGAGCTCAA
This sequence comes from Thuja plicata, assembly GCA_018584345.1. NCBI lineage: Eukaryota > Viridiplantae > Streptophyta > Pinopsida > Cupressales > Cupressaceae > Thuja > Thuja plicata. The sequence continues at coordinate 2,128,969 of MU227615.1, read as the reverse complement.
ACTCTTATGACATGATCCAAAATAACTAGCTCCAACAAACATCTTTTCATAATGTGATAGTGCACAAGAGGAAGAATATATGAAATGCCTAAAAAAAAACCAACTAAAAGGGAAGTCTTGGGACACCTTAGGAAATATCAACCAAGGGTTTTAACCCTTACAAGACATCACAAGAATCTCTAATATTTTTTACAAAAATCTATGCTTTATCCCCAATCCTAGGTGTGATAATTAACTTCATGTGACCTTCAACACACAAACTGGTGCATATGAAACTAATGAAACACATTAACATCATACTAGGAACAATTTAAAGGTTCCCTTAACTCTTGAAACTAATGATAACTTTGAAGCACTCAAATTGTCCCTCTCAAGCCCCAAAAAATCTACTAGACAAGTTCACTAGAAAGAGGTGCTAGACTGCAATAATAGCATGCTACAAGAATACTAAAATGGCATGTTAGTGTCCAAACTAGGAGTTAGTGTCCCTAGCAATCTAGCCTTGCACATTTTTCCTTTGATCCACATTGGTCTCTTGATTGGTGAACAAACCAAAGTTAGGGATCAATCCCATAGACACGGTAGATGCATATGAGTATAAAAATACCCTAGGAATGTTTGACAAACACAAAACTACCAAAAAGGATAAGGGGGTGAAGTAGGCAAACTACTCCCTTAAACAATAGACACCACTAATGCCCACAAGGAGATGATGGGGAGGTGTACATAAACACCTCCACAACACCATAAAATCCTACTCTAAACTAAAACGCATCAAGGCCAAGAGATATCATGTTTGACACTTACAAGAGACTACACAAGGAACATTCATAGAGCCCCAATCAAACATGCATTGACTCAAATCCACTTAAAATTACTCAAGTTACTACAAGGATGCATGAAATCCTCATGAGGGGACTAAAACACCCTCCAAGATGACACAAGACACCTCTATATTCATTTTAAGCCCAAAAGAAAGGTTCTTATGCTTATTACCATAATACAAAATTAAAATATAAAGAAGAGTGCATAATGTCTCATGTCCATTACCAATGTCGATACATGTAAACTAAACTTAACTAATTACAATATAAATATATTAGAACATTCTCTATAAAGGGTGTTAAATATACCTATACATCAGTACATATCTTGGATTCAAACATCCATATATTTGTATTTGAAATTTTTGAGAAAGAACATGAAAGTGTAAAAGTAGAGTAAAGTAGGAAGAACTTGATGCCACCCTAGAAGTTGTAATATCCAATGTCTAATAGTGCTTGGAAACACCAACTAACCATGTGCAACTTGGAGGTCCACTCCATTTCCCTCATGAAGATGGTCAGATGACCCAAATACTCAAGAAAAAATACACACGGGGGTATAGGCTTACATGTTATATCTAAAATATACACATCAAACATAATCATAAAGTAAAAATCCACATTGCGAATAGATACCAAACATCTCGATTGCAAACCAATCTATGCAAGATAATAGAATACACACCAATACAAGTATGTACAACATAAGGAATCATGATAAGAATACCACTCAACATCTAATCGCAAGATGACATATAACATCATAGGCCAACACTTGTTGTAATTACATGATCATCGATTAAACAAAAACAATATGGAAGGCAATAGATCTTTCAGGTGTTGCTCAAGTCTATAGGGCTAGATGTTAGAGAGTGTAAACACTTAAAATTATCCTCACTTAATTAAATAAATCTTTTATTTATCTAATTATTGTATCAAAAAAATTATATTAATTAAATAATTATTTAATTAATTCTTTAGCCGTTTCTTCTATTGTTTAAATAAATATTAATTTATTTAATTGTCTAATATTCATTCCTTTTTCTACTATTAATTAAATAAATGTTTTTTATTTATGTAATTAATTCATGATCCTTGTCTTTTTAATCTTAACCCTTTATTTCATTCACATGGATCACAATCTAAATTTGTAGGCATGGAACAAATGTCATTTGTCTCTTCATTCACCTTTTTCAATCCTCATTCCCCAACATATCTAGGTTAATTGAATTCAAAGATATATTACCAAAAGTTAACATCTCTACCTAACCCTTGCCTATCACTTAATCTTATCCCTCCTTTCCAAATCAACCACTTAATGATATTCATTCTCACCTACCTTCTTACCTTATCCATTCATATTTTAAACTCTTAATTTTCACCCTTGATTTTCTTGAGGATTTCTATAAAATAATATTATCTCCTATAATTTGAACCAACTATGAATACTTGTTATTGCCTAAGTTTTGGCCCCTACTTTGAAATTCATGAATTTGAGTCCATTTCCAATTTATTTGGATCTTCTTCAAAATTTCTCAGAGTTCAAGTGTCATTCTAGAAGTCATTGCGGGATCTGATGTCCCTTTCAACACACAACGAAGTCCCTTGTCTATGTTAGGTCTTTTGTATGTGTCTTGTTCTATTTTCCTTATCAGGTCCCAACTTCATCTTTAGCTCTCAAATTGTCAAAGTTGTATCTAATTGAGTCTTTCTCTCAATTCTCAAGTCTTAGTTCCAAAAATTTCATCGTAGTTTGACATATTTCTAGAACAATCTAAGTCCTAGTATGGATCATGTACTCTTTCCTTTGTCAATTTTCAAAATAATTCATGTCACTTATATTCTTCATATGTCATTCCTGATTCTCTACCAGGTGAAAGAAGCTCAATAAAAATTTCATCATCGAGGTCTAATATTGATTCTGAAACTCCCATCAAAATTTGAAACTCAGGGTGGAAAGATATTCTCAATTGTGAAGAACTACTTCTAGAACTAAAAGATCAATTGCCCAAATTCCAAAATTACTAGCAGAAAATGAAACAGGAATAGGAACTTCCTACTCGAGGCATCGGGTCTGACAACCAGTTATGGAAGCAATGGTCATTCTCGACAATTCATAAGGTGGACTTATTAAAGATAATAAAGGGTAGAGCTATTACTCAAAAGATACTTCCAAAGGTGTCATCTCAACCTAATGAAATACGTTGCACTTCTACAAGTCTTTTTTGGAGCCAACAAGTAGTTTGAGAACTCACTTCATTTTTTGAACACATATTTCCTAGGTCACAAGAGAAAATATGGAAGGTATTACTTAAAAGAGCACTTCCAAAATGTAAAATAGAGTCTAAACAACATAATGGAAACTTCTTTTTTAATGTTTGAAAGTTATAACCAACGTCATCAAAGGAGGCATTAATGGTTGAAATTACAAGCATTGAATGCTCAAATGACAAGTTTTAATGGTCTTCTTTTGTAATTATAAACCAATCATTTCCAAGAAAATTGCAATTAAAGGAAGCAAAATTAGAGAGGCTAGGTCATGAAAAAAATTACACAACACAAGTGTCAAACTAGTAAGTTCCTAGGCTACTTAATTATGTATTCCACTTGTTTGTTCTATAAATTGAAAGTATTTTGTTAAGTACAAGGGAATGTCTATTTGATTGTAATTGAAGTATCAGCATGAATATTAAAGACTTAGGGTATGATCACTTAAACGGGTTGGAATGTGCGCTCTCTAAAGTAGGAGATACAAAATTGGGATATGTTGATCTTGGTGAATTTTAGGGAAGGGTGAGAAATCAAATATACATCCCACAACCTAAAAATTGGTTGCAAGTGGGTTGCTTCAAGCTGCAAGGTTTCCAATTCCCATACAATGTGTATATTTGGTGATTAAGTACATCAATAATTATGACCCTGATACCAGAGTCATCAAAACTCATGACGATTGGGTTCTAGTAACCTTTGACAAGGATACTATCCATAATTTCTTTCGCCTTCCAAATAGGGAGAAATACACACATTAAGACTATGTGATGCAAATTTAGTCAAATGAAGAGGGTATACAAAAACACAATTTCCCAACACTGGTTCTCATCCCTAGGTCTGATAAATCAAAATTACTTGCCACAATATATATAATCTATCTTAAAGGAGAAATCATAGACATGGTGTTACTATTACACAAACTAAATGGGGATGAGGATGCCCTAAATTTAGATGAGTGGATGTTTTTCTTTATCAAGTGATTTGTGCAGGAATAGATTACTTAGATTAGGTAAGATTTATTAATGATTGTTTACATGAAATAATCACTAGATTCCCATTCAAAATATCCTTTTACATGTTTTAAAATTTAGCATGCAGACAACATTGGCCTAGTTTGATCCATGTGGAAGAGTTTGAAGATGATATCCAAATTTATGACTTTTACCCTAGCTTGCAACTACAAAAAAAAAATGTGAACTTTAGATGGGTTAACGATGCATTCACTATTAAATTAGCAAGAGAACTACAAGGGAACCAGAATATAGAGCCTGAAGTTACCATGTTGGTACAAACTTATGTCAATTATTTCATGTAATTTCCTACATTCACATATATCATAATTGGATGTTTTGATGATAAAATCATTATGATTGAGCTATACAGACAAATTTGTGAGGTAAATAAGAGATGCAATGAAAGGCATAAGGAAATCATTTTGTTTCCTAACCCTTTTAAGATATAGACTTGTCACTCATCGTCTAATGCTACATGAACATTGTAAGAGTTTCTGAAAAGTACATAATGGACACATATGATGTTTTAAGAGGATAATGTGATCCAAAATATTTTTTTAAGAATACATATCATCGTATCCAAAATAAAGAATATTTTTGGGTGGATTGTGTTGATGATTTTGAAGTCAGGAAAAGGGATTTGTCAAGGTTGACCTTAAAATAGATAATTGATTTTTATATACCAATGGATGTTGTTGATATCACAGATGAAAACTTTGATTTTATAGATCCTATCTATGTTTTGCAAGTACAATCTCAGCCAATAGACACCATTGATTGGGATGTTCTTAAAGAAGATAACCTAGATAGAAGAACACTTATAGTGATTGAAAGAACAAAAAAGTGGGTAGCTAAGAAAAAGGGAAATAATAAAAATACTATATCCATAAGCAACCTTCACAACAAGGGAGATCAACTCAACATAGTAAAAACCCTATTATTACTAATATTATATTCCCACAAACCCAACAAAAGGTGTATATGGGCAACCTCTTTAAAAGAATGTAGCTCCTTGTACCATCCTAAATTGTAAGCACTTAATTAGTGTATAATTTTGGGATTATTTAGCACTTACCTTAGTGTATTTTTTATAACAATACCTCATATGGCACTTAATTCAAATATGTGTCCTTTATGATTTCAATCTTGTTCTTGAAATTGAGGTAAGCCATTATTTCTAAGTGTACTCTGTATTTTTCCTCCAATCCAATAATTTATTTCATCACCTTGGCCCTATACTACCATTTATGGCCTCTGTGTCTCATCCTGACCTTGAAATTGGCCATACCTTGTGATCTTTCATCCCCTATTTATCCACCCAATCATAGCCAAAATCAGAACCACTAGTCCCAGATAAATTGGGGATGTGATATTACAAGGTACAACTAATTTCGAGGTTGGGAAAAAATACAAAGGCCATAAATGGTAGCTATTATAAGGGTTACGTGATGAAATGATTTATTGGATTGGAGGAAAAATAGAGGATCACACTTAGAAATAAGGGCTTACCTAAATTTTGAACAAGATTGGAATCATAAAGGACCCATATTTGAATTAAGTGTCATATGAGGTCCTGTTATATAAAATACACTAAGGCAAGTGCTAAATAATCCTATAATTGCACACTAATTAAGTTCTTATAATTTAGGATGGTACAATCCTAAACCTACTTTTGGAGAAGGCTCACTACTTGACATCGAGAAAGGAACACTAGATGGAGGAAAATGAGGAAGTGATCAAGTAGGTGAATAAGATGCACAAAAATCAAAAAAGACAGATAAATGGAAAGGATTTTCTCAAAATCTACAACAACAACTCCAAATGTTTGGTAATAACAAACCCTCATTCCATTTCTACATAATGTTAATAACACACCACTAGTGAAGAGGACTATATTATTTTCCCTAATTCAAATGAAAAGTGCCCCCCAAGTATTTTATTTTGCATCTTGGCTGCAAACAACATTGTCTAACAAAAGGTAGATAGAGCCTCAAGAAGCACCCTATAGATATTATTTCTGATATCTTGCAATCTCCTCCCCCCTAAAAGAAAGAAACTTAAAACTACCACCCGCCTTGTGGAAAGTAATGATTTTGATCATCTCTTAGAAATTTCTCATTTGAGTATTGTGTGATCAAAATCTAACACACTTCTATAAACCATTACACTTGAGAGAATACATGAAGAAGGAAGTATCAAGAAACGGCTTATATCTTCCTATCTATGACGTGCAAAAATCTAAGATAGTGTGAATGGTGGCTCTCAAATGAACCTTAAGAAGAGACCCTTGCAAGGTGCACCATAGAATGGAAGATTCAAATGATGATGTAAATGAGAGATAATCTAAGATGAAATGAAAGAACTAAGTTAAGATACAAATGAAAGAACAAGGAAAGCAAAGCTAATCTAGCAAGATTACAATACCTCCTAGTTAAGCTATGTGACCTAAGCTAAATGCAATAAGGAAATACTAATCTAGAATGCAACAGTGCTAAAAAATTCTCTAAGAATGCAAGTAAACAAAATAATAGCATAACAATAACATGAGTGAGTAATATATTCTCCTTTTTTCAAGAGTGATGAGAGAGCCTCCTTTTAAAGAGAAATGAACGGTAGATATTAAGAGGCAAAATCCAAGGGTGGATAAAGATCCTCATTGTGACTTTGGTGCACAAGATTCTCAAGAGGAAAAATCAATGGACATGGCTAAGAGGTAAAAAGATGTGTGGAAGAGATTAAGAGGCAAAAGGAGATTCCACTCATCTTAGAAAGTGTGCATTCAATGTGTAGAAAAAAAGTCTTTTTCTTTTTGTTTTAAATTAGGAATTCCTTTGTCATGTGCACACATAGGATAAGGTGGATTTTATTTAATTAAAAGAGGATGTGTTCTTTTAATTAAATAAATCTTAGGATAAAGTGGCCAAACTTTAGGATATCATCGAATAAATGATAAAATGATTATTTGACCAAGAAATAAGAGATTAAATCAATGTGAAAAATAGATTAAGCACAAGATGTAGTCTAGTATTTAAATGTTAATATTTAGAAAGGGGTTTTATAGTTTACTAGACCATTTTTGGGTGATTACATTTGCCCCTCTTTGACTAATGTGTGAGCGATTAGGGACCACATTGAGTCAAAGAATGATGATGTCAAGGTAACTGATAGAGATCTGACTGCGAACTTGATCGAATGAAGCACATCAAGGAAACTAATCCTGAACTTGAACAAACAAGAACTAGAAAAGATAGAAAGATTTTGATGCACAGTAAGTAAAAATGAACACTGAAATAGAGATTGAAAGACAAGACAATATCAGAACTGATATGATGCAATGAGAACTGATATGTCTAAAGAGTGAATCAATTTGCATTTTTGAAAGGTAGGTTATTCCTGCCCCTCAGAATCAAAATCAAAATGAGGTTATGTAGATATGAGATAGATTTGATCAAATCAGGATAAGATAAGGTTCAATATGATTGATAAGCGCACAAGACTAAGTTTGACCACCAAGTGATGAAAAATTGCCCCAATTTGAATAAGGTTGGCCATAATGGTATAGCATTATCATTAGGTCAAAGCAAGAAGAAAGGTGATGAAATAACGATGCAAAAGAAAATGGTGATTGCCTCAAAAGATGCAAGAGATTAGCCTCAAAGGGGCAGTCAACTGCGCCTAGAAGAAAATAATTTTAAAACATAATTTTGACAATCAAGATAAAGTCATATTTTTATTTCGATCATGAAAATGGATCCAGGATGTCGAAATTAGGTAAGGGTGTAATTTTTGTGGAAATATGAGACTTTGAAAATTTGGGTCAAAATGTTATGATCGAGAGGGAAGATACGCGATCGAGAATAGTTGACTATCTGTCCAAAATAATGAAGGGGAATCTCTCCTAACTCAAATGCAAACTAAAAATGAAACCTAAAAATGTAAACTATTATGAAGATGCAAAGTGCGGTTTGCAAGGGTCAATTAGATAGGTCCTTGTTTTAATCATCGATCCTTAGTAAGGGACATCACGAGATCATAAAACCATCACTAGTGCAAGCGCAACTATGAAGATATGAATATGATCTATATCAGATAGAATTTAGGAAATGCATGTAAGCATCAAGGCATAAAAGCCAAGATGACCTGAACATGGTTTCCAAGTTAATATTGCAAGATTGAACCAGTATCGATGCATAAGCACCAAGATAACCATGAGTATGGTCTTGCATAAGAAAACACAATGTAATAGTCAAGGATATAACTCTAGATCTCCACAGTGTCCAAAGTTTCAAAGAAAGAGACACCCAGGATCATGAAAGTGATACCCACAGGCAAAAATCAAAGGAAACATGCCTGATGCCCATAGTTCTCTAATCGTAACATCCCGGGGAGACTAAGGAAGGAACATTCAGTGAAAATCATTAATCAATCAGCACACAAAGAAAATAATTCATAACATGTCTCAGTCATTTCAGTTTAAGGGTGGTGTGAAAAATAAAAAATATTAATCACTGAATCACTAGGACTCGTGCTTATAGGTGAGAAATATCACACTATCCTAGACTGCGGACAAAGCATTGACCCAAGGTAGCATATTTTATAAGTGTTAAGAAATAATCGATGTCAAAGGAAGTGTTGAGAAAGACTATTTGGGGTTAGCCACTAAGAAATACCATCGTTGACCAAAGGAGGATACAGTTTATGCCCCCTGGCCCTCGACAAAGACCAATCCCAGACCAAAGAGATTAGAGATGGAAGTTGAAAGGGTTCGGAGTGCAAAGCGACAAGCTAATAGACATAAGCGCCCCACGGTGGGTGCCAAAAAATGTGTGATCAAAATGTGACACACTTCTATAAACTATTACGCTTGAGAGAATCCATGAAGAAGGAAGTCTCAAGAAGCATATTATAGCTTCCTATCTATGACGTGCAAGAATCTAAGATAGTGTGAATGGTGGCTCTCAAATGAACCTTAAGAAGAGACCCTTTCAAGGTGCACCACAGAATGGAATATTCAAATGATGATGCAAATGAGAGATAATCTAAAATGAAATGCAAGAAATAAGCTATGATGCAAATGCAAGAACAATGAAAGAAAAGCTAATCTAGCAAGATTACAATGCCTCATAGTTAAGCTATGTGATCTAAGCTAAATGCAATAAGGAAATACTAATATAGAATGCAAGAGTTCTCAAGAATGCTCTAAGAATGCAAGTGAACAAAATAATAGCATAACAATAGCATGAGTGAGTAATCTATTCTCATTTTTTCAAGAGTGAGGAGAGAACCTCCTTTTAAAGAGCAATGAACAGTAGAGATTAAGAGGCAAAATCCAAGGGTGGAGAAAAATCCTCATTTTGACTTTGGTACACAAGATTCTCAAGAGGCAAAATCAATGGACATGGCTAAGAGGCAAAAAGATGTGTGGAAGATATTAAGAGGCAAAAGGAGATTTCACTCATCTTGGAAAGTGTGCATTCAATGTGTAGACAAAAGGTCTTTTTCTTTTTTTTTTAAATTAGGAAATTCATTTTTCACGTGCACACATAGGATAAGGTGGATTTTATTTAATTGAAAGAGGACATGTTCTTTTAATTAAATAAAGCTTAGGATAAAGTAACCAAACTTTAGGATATCATTGAATAAATGATAAAATGATGATTTGATCAAGAAATAAGAGATTAAATCAATGTGCAAAATTGATTAAGCACAAGATGTAGTCTAGTATTTAAATTTTAATGTTTAGAAAGGGGTCTTATAGTTTACTAGACCATTTTTGGGTGATTACAAGTATCACAAAAATCCCTAGCCAAGCTACCCCTGTTGATTTCAACATTACTCGAACTGACCTAGGCCCCCTAGCATGGATGTAATTTTGCATAATTGGCAGGTCATGACCACTAAAGTTATGGAAAGGGTTGAAACGACCAAGCTTGATTAAGATAGTTTAAAATCTATTATGGAAACTGTCGCAAGGGAAATCTGCACAAGCTCAAATAGGGGATTAATAGCACCAAACTAATCAAAGAATGAACTAATAATCAAATAAGCCCTACAAACAACATGATTCAAAATCATATTGAATAGAATTAGAAATAAACTAAATCAAACCAATCTAAATATAAGATTCTCTTCTTTTGTTTCTTCTCTGTACTTCGTTGAGATGTTGCTAGTTGGCGCTCAGAATTTAATTCGACAAAATTTGGATTCAAAGTTTCAAGAATTTGAAAAGCATGATAACTGATTGCAAAAGATGATAAAACCTGCATAGATTAACTGATATTCAAAAAATTGGGATCCTTGATTTGGGTTTGAAGGGGGTTTATGTAGGAATTCAAAACTGATTGGACGGTTGAGATTGATTCTAGGAAAGCAAATTGGATTGACAAGATAATTAGAGACTGATTGATGAGATTTATTTCCACTTTAAGCTCAAAAAGTGAAGAGATATTTAGGAATAAAGAAGATAAAGATTAAAAATATTTTGCAATTTAGAAAAGAGAATGATTTGATTTTAAAACCGTTTTTTGGATCTTGAGAGGATTTGATTTTCAAAAAATATGAATTTCCAAATTCAAAGATATTAAAGATTTTTTATTTATGCATATTTTTTTCAGAATTTTAGAAATTAGAATTATCATGATGTTTTATTTTCTGAAGATTTAAAAGGATTAAATTCAATTTAAGAGGAAAATAAAAATAGAATGAAATCAGGACGAAATTAACTAGAAATGAAAGGAAATGAAATTAGTTATAAATTGAGATGAAATTAAATTTATTTGAGAAATTAATTTAATTTAGGAGGAATAATTAGATAATTTGAATAATTAAATTTAAACCATATGACTTTAAGAAATTGAACTTAATTAATCAATAAGGATTAATTAGTTAAACAATATTAATTATTTAATTAATTTTGGGGGAACGATTAACTGATTAAGAGATTGGATTGTAGAAGAACAAAAGGTAATTAATTAAATGATTAAAGAACCATTAATTAATAGAGGAATAATTAGTAGTTAAATGTGAACTCGCAAGTATGCCCATTTTTCTGGATGTCTAAGGTCTTTGTTGGACCCATTGTCAACATAGTCCACTAGTGCCTTCCACAATTATGGATCCAAAGTTTGATGAAAATAAAGAGTTGATTGCACAATTGCAAACTGACAGCCAATTCGGCAGAATTACTAGGGAACGGATTAAAGGCTTACCATTAATTGACAACTTAAGAAATTCATAAGATGAAATAGTAGTAGCTAAAAGTGCAATTTCATCTAAGATTAGAGTTGCAAAAATAGAAGGTCTAACACATAAAAAAACAATTTAAGGTTACTCCAGGAGGTCATTGACATGGGGCTCGATGTTGTTATGACCAAGGGTATATTATCATAAGAAGATACTCCTTACAGGATATGGATTTACAGTCTTGGATTCAAATGTGAATGCATACAAAAGAGTAGTTAATCTGAACAAGATATTCAAGGAGGAAAAAGACATGATTACTCAAGTGATGCAGGATTTTAAAGACATAATTTATGAGTTAAAAAGAAAGGAAAATTTAGGATTTGCCTCTATTGATGAACTGAAAATAGAATATCAAAATAAAATTTATACCATAGCTCATCCCTCAGTTTTTTGCAAGGAAAAATATAAGGAACTGGTTCATACTATAGGATTTGAGACAGACAAATCCACATTTCACCAAGAACACCTGCATGCAAATGACTTGTTACAGGAGAGAAGTCGAAGAGACAAACTTGGAAAATCTCAAGAAGTGAGAGAAAAAATATATTCCAAGATAATAAACAAATAATTACAAGTTTGACCTATAAAGGTGAACGAAACCTAAAAGGGGAAAGCTAGTTGCGCATTAATAATTAATATAAATATTAATTATAATGCACCTAAGAGATAGCTTAAGTAAATAGAGTAATAAACAACTTAATTAATTAAACCGATGTGATCTAATAAGTGTAAAAATATAATTACTCTAACACCCCCCCTTAAGCCTAGCTCAGGAGGTAAGCTAACCTAGCATAGCTATGAAAGTAGGAAATGGTTCCCAACAACAAGGCCTAATCAGGTACCCAATACAAGGAAATCTCTATAAACCGGAGACAAAGGAGAAAACCCAGTGTGAAAAACCCCTCTCCAAAAAGAGATAGAAAAACATGCTAAAAAAAATATGAAGGAAGGAAGGCCTCAAGAAGACCCCCCAAGGACAACTTCCATCACCCCAAGCATAGAACGTAACTGAAGATAGCGCAAAGATGCAAAAGGTTTAGTGAAGATGTTAGCAACCTGTGCGTCAGTGGGGATGTACTCCAAAGTGAGAACACCATCCTGAATTTGCTGACGGATGAAATGCGTATGAATCTCAATGTGTTTAGTGCACTGATGCTCCACCGAGTTGCGGTAAATGTGAAAAGCACTCTGATTATCGCACCATAGTACAGTGGGACGATCAGGAGAAAAACCAAACTCAGTCATCAACTGTCGAAGCCATAAAATATCCTAACTAGCATGCACTACAGTTCTATACTTAGCCTTTGTAGATGAAAGTGCACTAGCATTCTTCTTCTTGCACGACCATGTGATAGGACCAGAGCCAAGACAAAAAAAAAAAAGCTAGAAGTAGACTTTCGATCATCAACATCACCAGCCCAATCTTAGTTAGTGAAGCCAACAATGTGAGGAGCCCCTGATGTGTAATGAATTCCATACAAAATAGTGCCCTGAATGTATCTCAAAAAATGCTTGGCAGCTTGCCAATGACTCTCATGAGGCTCATGGGAAAACTGAGAGACAAGACCAACTGCAAAGGAAAGATCAGAACTTGTGTGTGTCAAGTACAATAAATTGCCAACCAGCTACCGATACAATGTAGGATCCTTTGAAAGCGAAGTGCAAGAGGTAGACAAGGTAACACCTGACTGAAAAGGTGTGGGAGCAGGCTTGCAAGAAAGTATGTCAAAGCATCGAAGCATGTCAAGAGCATACTTCTTCTAGTAAATGAAGATACCAGCAGAGCACTAAACAATCTTTAGACCAAGAAAGTAGTGTAACGGACCAAGGTCAGTCATCTCAAACTGCTCCTCAATGCACGCTAAACATCCTGAATCATACAAGATGAGCTTCCTGTGATGAGAAGATTATCAACAAATAGCACAAGGATCAAAACCTCATCCTCAAGACACTGAATGTAGACTGTAGGATTGGAATGGCAGCGTGTGAATCCTATGGAAAGCAGAAAAGAGTCCATCTTCTCATACCAAGACCGAGGGGTTTGTTTGAGACCATACAAAGAACGCCAAAGTCTGCAAACCAAGGAGGAATCTTTCACAAATCCCTGAGGCTGCTCCATGTAAATCTCCTTAGTAAGATCACCGTGCAAGAATACACTCTTCACATTCATCTGAAAAATGGGCCATCCCTGAGAAGCTACAAGGGATAAGACAAGGCGAATAGAGTTCATCTTGGCGATAGGGGCAAATGTCTCAGTGTAATCAATACACTCAACCTGTGAAAAAACCTTTGCAACAAGACGTGCCTTGTACATATCAATAGAACCATCAACAGAAAACTTAGTATGATACAACCACTTGCATCACACTAACTTTCTTCCCTTAGGAAGAGAAAAAATATCCCAAGTATGATTCTTCATCAAAGAAGAATATTGCTCCTCCATAGCACTGTCCCACTCAGAATGTCTTGTCACTACTGAACAATTCTAAGGATCACCACAAATAGCATCACTCAGAAGGCTAGAACCCGCAATATGAGACCGGGTGCGATGGGAAGATGAAGGATCACCTGCAAGAGATCCTGCAACCTCAACTGTGACATGAGCCTAGGGTGATCCCACAAAACTGTGTCCCACTTTTTGGCCAACTTTGACACTGAAAAGAACATTTTGAAAAAAAACTTCGCTTTCAGACACCTATTATCGTAAAACTATTTCAAATTTTAAGATGATGTAAACTAGTGACTTTTAGAATTTTGTTTCTATTTTATAAATATATTTTAAAAAAAAAAATTGGAATTTATTTGTATCCATTTTTCCTTCTCCTTCAAATATTGTTTCTGTGAAAAATCAGCATTTTTCAAGAGTGACACTCACTTTGATCAACATAACTTTTTTTTATAAAATTGATAAAAACGTAATTATTTTGAATTTAGGTTTGTAACACAAATATCTAGGTAATCCATTTGGTTTCATTCAATTTGGGTGAATATTTCATAGTTTATTGAGTTATGAAGTGACATTAACTATAATTTGGACATAGGTTCACTTGGATCACTCTAACTCTATCTCTATATATCGAAACTCATTTATTTGTTTTTTGATAGAAAGATAACATAAATACCTATTTCCTAGATATTTTTCATAATTTTTTTTCCTAATTTACTATTTTTCGAGAAGTGTCGAACAGAGAAGTCGCTACATGGTCTGACAACCTATGTTTAGTAAAACTTAAAAAGAAAAGTCTTAATAAACTCAATATATATAAATCATAATCATTCAAAAGATTTATCTGAGTACTACCATCCTGTATTTGGGTTTGTCAAATTATTTTATTTTATCCCACAAAAAGTTAATGTCAAAGTGATTTTTTGTCAGCATTTTGATGGGTGCAAAGGAGACTCGATTATAGGTGTGAGTGAGGAGTAGAGAGATTATACAAAAAGGATTTTGATCCAAGAGGATTTTATCTAACCATTTTTAATTTACTCCTACAAATGGGAGCTCTGAAGGCTTAAATCATCATATTTTCTTAAAAATGTGTAATTTCAGCAAAAATTAGGATGTTAAAAAAAGTGGGACACACTATTGTGGGACCACCCACCATCTAGGCATCTGTGGAGGTTTATGTGGTGGAGGTAAATGGGGATCACCAATATCATCATCCTCATCATCCTAAAAAGAATCTAGAAGAGATGAGGGAGTAGTGGTAAGTGAAGTAGACTCTGGAAGCAGGGTATCTACTGTAGGAAGGCGCTCATCAAACTGGAAATCCCATCAAAATAGGACCTCTCTGGAATCAGGATCAAGCAACCTATACGCCTTAACATCCTCGCAGTAGCCAAAAAAGTGAGTTTTTGGCTCTTTCACTCCATTTCTCTCCTCTGAGTATCATGTATAAATGTCCATGCTTCACTACCAAAAACTCAGAATGAAGATACATCAGGCTTGACATGAGACCAAGCCTCCCCAGGAGTCATATGTCAAACTTCCTTGTGGGGCATCTGATTCTGAATATAGTTGGCACAATTGACTGCCTCTGCCCAAAAAGAGGAATCCATGGACCTGGACTGAATCATACAATTAGCCATCTCTTGAAGTGTTCTATTTTTTCTTTCAGCCACACCATTCTATTGAGGGGTGTAGGGAACTGAAAACTGATGATGTAGACCATGTTCAGAGAAAAAATCCCTGAAAGCTTGGTTCACATACTCCCCCCCATTATATGTGTGTATCCGCTGAATAGAAAGACCAGATTGCTTCTCCACAAATGTCTCAAATACTCAAAATGAATCAAAGACATTAGACTTGTACTTAAGAAAGTACACCCATGTGCGCCTGGAGAAGTCATCAATGAAAGTAAGCATATATCTAGCAACAAAAAAAGGAGTAGGAAATGACATGAGGTCACTATGAATCAACTCTAGTGGTGCCAAAGCATGAGTAGCTCGTCCCTGAGGAAAAGGACCCTATGTTGTTTTCCAAGAACACAACCCTCACAAACACCATCAGTGAAATAAATCTGAGGAAGCCCAAGAACAAGTGCCTGTGTGCTCATCTGCTAAAGATATCTATAATTGACATGGCCCAAAAGCTCATGCCAAAGTCTGCTCATTGAATCTACATGTGTTACAATATAGGAACCTGTACCATCAGAAAGCTCAAATCCATCAAATCTATATAGGGGGGATGCAGAGTCAACACTCCTAGTAGCCACAATCAAATCAAAATCATGTAGGTCTTAAATGACCACATTATGTGGTGAGAACTCAACTGTCTTACCAGAGCCAGAGTGGAAAATCTGATAGATGGACAATAGGTTTGTCAAGATGTCAAGGACCATAAGAACATCCTGAAGAGAACCCCCAGCTAATGCAACAAAACCAGAACCCAAAACTGAAAGATGTGATGAGTTCCCAACAGCAATTTGTGAAGTAGCACAAGGAGTAAGAGAGGTGACCAAAAGCTGAGTGTGAGTCATGAGGTGAGAGGCACTGGAATCCAAAATCCAAGTGGGCCCAAAATTCGTTGCTCATGCAGTAGAAGCATGATCTTTCCCTATAGGGGAGGATGTGGACTAAGGAGAAGAAATGTGATGCTCCTGCATGGCTTCCTCTAAATCCTCCAAAAACTTCCAACACCTAGAAACGGGATGTCCATCCTTGCCACAAAAATTACAAGTTTCAACTGATTTCTTCTTAGTCTTAAAGGTAGACTCAGTAGACTTCGAAGAAGATTTACCCTTTGAATTGTGAGCTAGAGGTTTGGAATCAGTTTTCTGGGTAGGTTTGGAGGAATACTCACTGCCTGCTGAATCTTTCTTTGGTTTGGCTTTCTATTTTGGTTTCCCCTGTAAAGACTGAGCAACCAATGCTTGGCTTGAAGAGCTAGAAGCATCCATCTATTTGATCTTTTCCTGTTCCTGTGTCAACCAATCATAGAAGGTCTCAAAGGAGGGCATGGTGTGCCTAGCACCCAAAGCATCCATGGTAGAGTAGAAAGTGGAAGAAAAGATCTAGTACTGTCCTCACAACTTTGAGAGTATCAGGAATATACACTCATCTTCTATCTTCTTTCTCCCACATCCCTGTAAAATTGAATGTA
This sequence comes from Thuja plicata, assembly GCA_018584345.1. Taxonomy (NCBI): domain Eukaryota; kingdom Viridiplantae; phylum Streptophyta; class Pinopsida; order Cupressales; family Cupressaceae; genus Thuja; species Thuja plicata. The sequence continues at coordinate 2,112,017 of MU227615.1, read as the reverse complement.
GAGACTTGAACTTCATCAAGAATCCTCATTACTAGGAAAGCTGGTACGATTCAAAGAGGTCAACTCTACATCAAACTGTAGTGCCTTGAACTCATTCACTGTGCCAAACAAATCTGCAAACTTTCCCCAAATAGCCTGAGGAGTGTTCAACCCATCCAGGTGAAACAGGAAACTGTCGGAGATGTTAAGTGCAATCAAGCCCATGGCTTCATCAATTTTGTTTCTCTACTGAAGAACCTCAAAAGAGCATTGCAAAACAGGTTGGTTCTCATCCAAACATGACCATAAGCCACATGACATAAGAAGCTTGGTCATGTGTTCTTTCCACGTGTGATATTTATGTGGTGTCAGCCGCGCCACAGAGGAATCTGACATTGAGAGAAGAAGACACAAGAAGAAGGGTCTTTCTAAAGTAAATTACAAAAATTAAAATGCACCCCCATAATGTATAATTCTATCCCATGTACACCAAAGAAATAACTATAGAAAGCACCCAAAAAAAGGAGAAAACCTAGATGCTAGATGCAGAGAGAGAGGAAACTTGAGCCTCTACTTCGATGCCAAAATCAGGAACTCAAATGCCCAAATTTGCAAACAAAACCAGCATCATGGTCTTCGTGTCGGAAAGAGCTTTCCGAAAATATTTTGTTTTCTGAAAAATGATACCATATGCAAAAGTTGATGACATTAAGTTTTGCCATTAGTATACTTAAGTGAAAAATATGATAAAGGTCGTTGGTATAGGCATAATTGACAGACAGCACGCTGCATAGCCAACGAAGATGACAATGCTTGACATGAAAATGCTAAGTATAGAATTGCCCGACGAACACTGACAAGTGTTGAACCAATGACAAAGCATAAAGGACATCACCGATGGTATAGTTTTGTGAACATCGCCGACAGAGAAGAAAAGGCAAGGAACCCAACGAACAGTTCAAAATAGGGACACCGACGGAGCAAAAGACTGATAGAGCAAAGAATGAAAGAAAACTGACAAACTGAAAAAGCAGCCCGACCATCAGAACTGACAATCAGTTACAGAACCAGCAAAAAGTGGATCTGACTTTCCATGTCAAATAAAACATTATAATTCTATTTATAGAGTTTTAATTTGTTTTAAAACATTACTTGAGGATCAAGAAAGTATATTGTAATTGTTTTAAAGCATCCTAACGGATCTAAAACATAACTAACTAAAGATCAAGGTCAAGTTGTAAACCTTGAATCTAGAGTTAATTTGAAAAGCGTGAATCAAGAATGGACCTAGAAACTAGTATATATAGATGTTCAATCATTTTTAATAAGTAATGAGTTGATAAATTATTGTAGCCACAAAGAGCATCTAAGTAGTAGAAGTGAATTCATGCAAAGTTCATAAACAGATCATATCAGTTCTCAAGAACACAGACAAGGTTACCAACGAGCAGAGACAAGGTATCATTCAATCACTCAAGGTTATTACATATACATTGTAAGCTTTATAGGATTTGTTATCAGAAATTAGAGGTTGCATATACTATCAGATCAACATTTATAATGTAGTTTCATTCTAACAAGTGCATCACATCATAAATCCTTTAGTAGAAGGTGGACTTAACAGTTCTTGATAAATCTCTTAACAGAGTGCACACCTAACGGTGTTGCTAAAGCTTCAAACGAAGTAGATCCTAACAGGTCTCCACTCTAATACTCCTAATAGGGTAGATCATCAGAAGTGATCAAATTGTTAGCCTTAACCGGCTCCCTTCTTATCTGCAAATAGTGAAGTTTTGTGAGTGACATCCCCACCGCAATTTTTACTTCCTAACATGAGTTTTCTATGATATCATATCTTGTGTTATGTGTTATTTATTTTTATGAATGTTTCTTGAATGTTTATACATGTAAAGAACTTATGTTATGATTTTACATACATAAAGAAAGATGAACAAATAGATAGGTGAATATACAAATCTGATGACACAAAGGTTAATGGGCCAATCACATAAAAAGTTTTAGAGGTACTGATTCACCCCTCCCCTCTCAGTACATCATTCCATTAATTCCAACAATTGGTATCAGAGCTAAGTCTCTTTCTTGAAAAGCTTAAAGACTTAAGAGAAAAGATCAAGACAATGGAAAATTACAGACTGGACAAGACTATTGAGAATGAGCAGTTACAAATTCAGATTTACTGAGCAGTACAAAGAGGCGAGAGTAAGCATGAGAAATTTGCTTGATGAAAGAAAGATTGTGGCAGCTAGACTTAATGAGAAATATTATCAAGAAGAGGAGATCACAGATTACTTCAACTCAGTTAAATCTGCAACAATCAAAGCATCAGACACATCAGTAGAAGAGATCACAAGTCTACAAGAGGTCAATCTACATCTAATAGAGAAAATCAAGATGCTGCAAATTGGTCAAGAGACTCAGATGCTAAAAATGATTGATGTCATGAATGATTCAAGAAAAGCTAAATCAGAGAGAACATTGGCTATTGATGATAGGAGGAAAATTATAGAGAATCTACAAGAAAAAGAATTAGAGATTCAAAGAATTACTGATCATCACCATGAGATTACCAATCAGATTATTCTTATGATTCAAGAAGCAAATAGATTAAATACTGAACTCATTGAAAAAATATAGATCATCGGTGAGCTAAGAGAAGAAAATGAAAAGCTAAAGCATGAAGTCAGAATTCAGAATCAGCACAATGAATTAATCAAGAAAGCTAAAGATAGCAATAAAAGAATGGATGATTTTCTTGACGGACAAAGAAGAGTCAACAACTAAACAGGTATAGGGTACACCGACAATGGAGAATCATCTAATCAATCAGATCAAAGGAATTTTTATGCAACTCCAAGAACCAAGAAGTTGTCATGCAATCACTGTGGAAAACCAGGCCATACCTCAAACATTTGCAGAAACAAAATGGAAGGTATTCCTCAATCACAATCTACTTTCATTGGTAATTGTTATAAATGTCACAAGAAAGGACACAAGGCATTTGAATGAAGATCCAAGGTGACAAATCCAAAGAAGGAAACCTACATGGACAAGTATTGTCCTACCTACAAAATGAATGGACATACACATCAGGAGTGCTGGAAAAAGAACAAGAAAGAATGGACACCAAAAGAACCTGATAATGGCTATAAACCGACAAGAATCGGTAACTCATATGTTTGGGACTATAACACATGGGTGAACTGCACAGCATGTGGAAGGTATATTCATATTTCTACCAACTGTATGAGAAAATGGACTAGAAGACCAAGAGGATGGACCAATCCAGGTATGACATGTTTACATTATCATAAGGTTGGACATGTGGTAAAAGATTACAAATACCGACTGACAGACACAAACACTTATCCCAATGGAAACACCATTGATGACATCAAGAAGATGAGAAACAAGATGTGGAGACAAGTTACAAACACTGAAGGTGTTGGAACAAGCAATGCAAATGATGACACCCCATCCAATGGATCTGTTGGCATCACCATTCCCAACTAAGTTGCACAAGTAAGTTTGGAACTGCATTATGACAAGTTATATTATGCATCAGTTCCATTACACATTGATCATATTGACAAAATTAGCATTATTGAAGATGCACTATATTGTTACTTGTAATATTATTAAAAACAATTCCATTGGTTAATGGGTACAAATAAGCATTGGTGAACACACATAGTAAAGTTGACACTACTTACCGAAATGTATCGGGAATTACACAAAAGCCAAGTCGATAAGTGTAACCAACAGACATCGGTGATCTTTGAGCTGACAGAGGTTGTCATCGCCATCTTACTAACAATCATCGGTGAAATCACCAAAGCTGCTAGCTACCCCAAAACTTTGCGCCTACAGCGATGATGTTATTTATGCCTCAACCGACAAACTCAATCTTTGTTCACCAACGAGTTGTTGGGAATTAATGACAACTTAGAGCACAAAAGTTATAAAAGCATGATGGAAGAACTCATTTCACACCCACAATTTTCAAGCAAGAAAGTAGAGCTAAGCAGAGCGATTGAAGATCAGATTGAAGTGCGACCTCAACAAGATTCAAACATGACTCAATAGAATCACGATCAATCACAGAGATTCAGTAAGTACCTACAATCACCGACCGCACTGTTTAAGTTATAGAAATCCCTAAACTTCAAAATACGATGGCATCTACTTCAAGAACAAAAAAATTGAAAGAGGATAAGAAGAAAACAATTAATCTTATCAGCAATAGTACTTGTGTTGAACCTAAATACAAGTTACACCTAGAAATTGCATCATAGCCCGACGATTCTGGAGCATTCTCCAGAATCCCACCTAGGGTTTTGCTGTAGAGGATGTAAGGTCCTATATTCATTGCAAGATCTCAGAATTAGGAGATCTAGACCTAGAAAATTCCTATAAGGCACTATGTGGTGAAACTAAAAACCTGAAAGAAGAGCACAAGCATTTGGAAGTGAAAGGTCTAACAAATGCATTACACTTTCCTAGGGTTTTTAAGATAGAATGGATACAGATAGTTCTTAGATGAATGCATAACCAGACATTGTGGTTTGATGAGCCTAAATGAATAAAAAAAGATGTTATTCATGTGGTTACTAGATATCCCACAACCGACAAGCCAAAAGGTCACAAGCACCCATCCTTGAAGGAAGTAGAAAAGTTGAAAGCTGCAAAATCAGACAAAAGAGGTCTCAAGATTAACACCATCACCAACGAGGAACTTAAGTTTGGTGCATGTGTGATAGGATATAAAATCTTTTAGGCCAGCAGAATGAACAACATAGCAAGCATTTTTATGAGCACAGCCTACAAGATCATCAAAGAAGGAAAGAAGATGGATCTTGCAAAAATATTGTTAACTCAACTTGAGGAGAACATGAACACCATAAGGTCTTCAAGGACAAACACTTGTAAGTTTGGTTCTCTTATTATGTGCATATTCTTTTACTTTGAAGAATACTTTCCTTCCATAGGAAAATTAGTATGAGACACAAGCAAACCAGTCACCATACAGATATGTGAGCACATAGAATCATTAGGTACATATTTTGATACCTAATTAATGAGTATTTCAAATGATTTAGGGAAAAGATGCAATCTAGAACAAGGATACCTGAGATTTTGATAGAAGAACACAAGGAAGACATATGTTTTATGTTAGACATTGATTTTACCTATATCAAACTAGTAGTACCAAGAAAATCTTGGCTATCACCATTAGATTATGAGATCAAAACAGGACAAGCTACTAAGTGCATCCAGGCACTATTGAATGAACCAGTGGACAGCAAGCAACCAAGATTTGGCACTTATGAAGAAGCCAAAAAAAAAATCAAGTCAGATCTTGTTGTCAAGAAAATTGTAAACAAGAAGAACAAAATGGTAAAGGACTTAACCAAGAAATTTGCAGTTACTGAAGAAAGTGAAGAGGAAACAAAAGGAAAGGAGGAAGAAACTGAGGGCCAGTCACCCATCGGTGGAGATATAGAAAAGAGTGATTCAGAGGCCACATAGTCAGATTCACCGCCTCCTCCTCCACCTAAGAAATCAAGAACAACTGATGCTTCAAGGACAAGAAGAAAAATAGCAAAGGAAGCAAGTCCTTCACCGTTGAAGAAAGGAAGAGTGAGAACCTACAAGAGGAAACCAGTCTCACCAAAGGGGAAATAGACCAAAAGGAGGAAGTTAAACAGAACAAGAGAAGATCTAGAAGAATCAGCTATGGATGAAGCTGACATAGAAGTAAAAAATGGAAAGAACCCTTGATTCCAAAGACCATTGATGAAATATGTAAGAACATTTTAGAATCACAATCTATTTCTGATCCTAACATTAGGAAATGGTTGAAATTTGATCTAGAGGATCAAAACAAAATTGAAGAAGCTATAATAGCTAAAATGTGTAAACACCATTATGTTCCACTTCAATTCTCAAAATATGATGTACCCAAGGAACTAACATAGAGATTGTCTGCAAGATGGACATTTGCACTTCACCAGGAAAAATAGATAAGAGAAAGAGTACGTGTTACTCTTATGCCTTCTGATTCAAAGAAAGAAGAGATAAATAAAATGATGAAAAAGTATGAAAAGGAGTTCTCACCCAAAATGAGAGCATACAAATTTCTCAAAGGGAAGCTAATTGAGCTAGATTAGGAAAGCATTAAGAAATGGTGCAAAATACTCAAAAACCCCACTAAGGAAGCTAGCCCAGAGAAAGAACACATCATCATTAAAGATGTATAGGATGATTCATCAGTGGAATTGGACAAAGAAGAGAGTGATATAGTAGGCCAAAAACATACTGAAGTTGTAGATGAGGTATTGCCCGCCACTACTCTTGACAAAAATCAGAGTGAAGAAAGCCAAATTCCACCAAGCCCAATTCATATTGATTTGAATGATGAAGCAGAAGTTACAAAAGAAGAATTGACAATAAAAGGTAACTTAAATGAGGATGTCAATGATGAAACATGGCTAGATAATGTCATTAATGACATTACAGGAAAAGACCCTACAGAAGAAGTGCAAAAAGATGAAGATGTCACTATTGCACAAGATAATATCGACGAATAGGACACACTTACTGACACTGTAGAGGTAAATACACCGACCAACATGAAAATATTGATAGAAGCTATTGATATTGATTCAAGTCAAGAGATATCATCTAAGAAAGATGATGATATACCAAAGGACATGGGTAATGAAGAAAATAAAGATGCATCGAACACTCAAAAAGATGTAGACATAGAGATGAAGGATGCAACCGGCACTCAGCAAAAATTGTCTACTGAAAAACACAAAGGAGAATATATTAACAAAGATGAAACATTGAGGAAGGATGAAGAGAAAGAAAAGAGTGAAGAAGTTAAGAAAGATGATAGCATGAAAGAAAAGAAAGAAAAATCTGTTGATACACCCAAGGCCAATGAAGAGACATCTTCACACAACCAACAGGTGGACTCTGAACAGAAGCAACAAGAAGCTTCATCTTCTCGACCTTCACCTACCAAATCAATCCAATCTCAAGATCTACAAATGGTAGCTCACCAATCTGTCTCTCAACCAAAGAAGAAGAAGAAGAAGAAATTAATAAAGAAATACATCTTGGCAGTAACACTTGATGAGGTAATTGAAATACCCAAGTGGGATGTATCTACTTTGGATACTAAAATGCTTCAAAAGTTTGGAGCAATATGTCAAAGAAAATCCATACAGGAGAATATGAGAAAAGCACACAGAGAAGCCCAAGCACTTGACAAAGCTAGGGATATATTACATCAACTTGTTCCTGAGGTAAAAGTTGAAAATGACACATCAGTCATGCAACAAATTGCAATTCTTACCGACGCCATCACTACTCAAAGTGTATATGCAGAGCAGGCAATGGAAGAACGGGCAGAGAAGAAGTATCAACCCAAACTAGTTGAGAAAATCAGCCAAGAAGTGGCAGAGTACAAGGTAAAGCTCTCTGAATTAGCAAGTCAATTAGATTCTATGATTGCAGAAGCTATTACCTTAGTTCAACAAATGTGCACACTTGAAAATTTCACAAAAGAGAATAGTGAAAAGTTGTCCCAGCTAGATTATGATCTGACAGCGAGTGCACAAAGTTTAACCTCTTATGTAAATACAATAAAGTTGCATCATGACAAAATCACAGAGGTAAACAGGTTAAGACAAGAGATATGGGATGCAGAGACATAGTTTAGGAATGAGGTTACCGAGCTGCAGGCTCACATATTTCCAAATCTCACCACTCTGCAACAAAACATTACAGATGCAAGGAATTTGATCTCGACCCCAAAGATGTCTGTAGTAGATAGCATCTATGATATGCATGTGAGGATATCACTTGAGCACATGGCTCTAGAAAATTTGAAGGAGAAATGGGAGAAGATGATGGAGGAAATAAAAGCCTCACACTCACACATTTTTGAAAAATTTTAAGTACCTTTTCCTTTATTATCAAAAAAGGAGGAATGAATAGTACATATGTACAGTATACTACATTAGCAGAAAGAGAAAAGGATATGTATGTTGTATGTATAGCATGAATATGTAAAAATAGATATGTACAATATATCAAATATCAAAAACAGGGAAACAAAAAAAGGGGAAGGCAATTATATGTACATAAACTTACACTTACCGGCATATGCATAGGGGGAGTCATTTCATGACTAAGAAAAATGACTAAGGATGAAGTATACACAGGTGTACATACTAATACATTAAGTATGTTGCACATATCAGTTTTTGATACTAATGTCAAAGGGGGAGATTGATGACATTAAGTTTTGCCATTAGTATACTTAAGTGAAAACATGATAAAGGTCATTGGTGTAGGCATAACCGATAGACAGCACATTGCATAACCGATGAAGATAACAATGCTTGACATGAAAATGCTAAGTATAGAATTTCTCGACGAACACTGACAAGTGTTGAACCGACAACAAAGCATAAAGGACATCACCGACGGTACAGTTTTGTGAACATCGCCGACAGAGCAGAAAAGGCAAGGAACCTGACAAACAGTTCAAAATAGGGACACCGACGGAGTAGAAGACTGACAGAGCAAAGAATGAAAGAAAACTGACTGACTGACAGAGTAGCCCGACCATCAGAACCGACAGTCAGTTACAGAACCCGCAAAAAGTAGATCTGACTTTCCATGTCAGATAAAACATTGTAATTCTATTTATAGAGTTTTAATTTGTTTTAAAACATTACTTGAGGGTCAAGCAAGTATATTGTAATTGTTTTAAAGCATCCTAATGGATCTAAA
>MU227615.1:2087092-2103162 GCA_018584345.1 Thuja plicata | reverse complement strand
ATCTGACTTTCCATGTCAGATAAAACATTGTAATTCTATTTATAGAGTTTTAATTTGTTTTAAAACATTACTTGAGGGTCAAGCAAGTATATTGTAATTGTTTTAAAGCATCCTAATGGATCTAAAACATAACTAACTAAAGATCAAGGTCAAGTTGTAAACCTTGAATCTAGAGTTAAATTGAAAATGTGAATCAAGAATAGACCTAGAAACTAGTATATATAGATGTTCAATCATTTGTAATAGGTAATGAGTTGATAAATGATTGTAGCCATGAAGAACATCTAAGTAGCAAAAGTGAATCCATGCAAAGTTCAAAAATAGATCATATTAGTTCTCAAGAACACAAACAAGGCTACCGACAAGCAGAGATAAGGTATCATTCAATCACTCAAGGTGATTACATATACATTGTAAGCTTTATAGGATCTATTATCAGAAATTGGAGATTACATATACTATCAGATCAACATTTATAATGTAGTTGCATTCTAACAAGTGCATCACATCATAAATCCTTTAGTAGAAGGTGGACTTAACAGTTCTCGATAAATCTCTTAACAGAGTGCACACCTAACGGTGTTGCTAAAGCTTCAAACGAAGTAGATCCTAATAGGTCTCCACTCTAATACTCGTAACAGGGTAGATCATCAGAAGTGATCAAATTGTAATCATTAACTGGCTCCCTTCTTATCTGCAAATAGTGAATTTTTTTGGGTGACATCCCCACCGCAGTTTTTACTTCCTAACAGGAGTTTTCTGCGATACCATATCTTGTGTTATTTGTTATTTATTTTCATGAATGTTTCTTGAATGTTTATACATGTAAAGAACTTATGTTATGATTTCACATACATAAAGAAAGATGAATAGATAGATAGGTGAATATACAAATTTGATGACACAAAGGTTAATGGGCCAATCACATAAAAAGTTTTAGAGATACTGATTCACCCCTCCCCTCTCAGTACATCATTCCAGTAATTCCAACAAAAATTACGGTCAAAAAACCAACAGCACCCCTGAAAGACTAGCTCACTGGAAAAAACCAATCCTAGAAAAAAATTTGATGGACAAATGACCGTCGCACCAACCCGGGAAAACATTTGACGGCCGTATACACGTCACGGGGTTGTCTCGCCGGAAAAAAATTTCGGTGGCCAAAAAATTTGGAAGGTCGCTGGAAAAAAATTTTACCCCAGAAAGTGACATCACTTTCTGGTAAGTGACATCAACTGGGCTGACGGCGACTCCCCAGAGGCACTGTGGTGGCGGCCGAGCGGAGGCGGCTCCCCAGCGGCACTGTGGCGGCGGTCGAGTGGAGCTGGTGCCGCGACGGTTTTCAGGCTGCGCAGCGGCATGCCGGGTGGGGTCGGGCGTGGGCGGCGCGATGGCTAGGCATGGGCAACACGGTGGTGGCGTGTTCAGTCAGTGCCTAAAAAAACCTAGAGAATGCATTTTTTTAATTTTTTGTCTCAAAAATTGTGTCATATGGCCTAGGAGAGAGAAAAAAATTCTCCAAGGCTATTGTGGCCAAATATGACAAATTTTATATGAAAAATTGATCTCCCGGGCCTTTTGAGCGCGATGGTAGTGTCCATTTTTTCTCAAAGTGCTCCAGAAAAAAGAGGCTCTTCCAAATTGAAGAAGAAACCCCAAAAAAGTTATAGTTTTTTCCCTCAAATAATGGCTTCAGAAACACCAGACCAAGCAGCAGCAGTGTGGCTCTGATACCATGTAGATTTGAGGCAGACAAATCCATAGTTCGCCAAGAACACCTGCATACAAATGACTTGTTACAAAAGAGAAGTCGAAGAGAAAAAAACCAAAGCTTGGAAAATCTCAAGAAGTGAGAGAAAAAATATATTCCAAGATAAAAAACAAATAATTACAAGTTCAACCTATAAAGGTGAACGAAACCCTAAAATGGAAAAGCTAGGTTGTGCATTAATAATTAATATAAATATTAATTATAATGCACCTAAGAGATCACTTAAGTAAACAGGGTAATAAACAACTTAATTAATTAAACCGATGTGATCTAATTAATAAGTGTAAAAATATAATTAATCTAACACATATAGATGCAATTCTAATGTGGTGTGTCAATCATCGCCAAAATTTCATTGCCAAATATGATAAGATTAAAATGCAAAGGATATTCTAGTCTATTCCAAATAAAAAATTTAATGTGCCTAATCATGACAAAATGGTGTTTTTTACTAAGGCCTTACAGGTGTACAAGCAACAACAAGTGTCTTAGCAACCACCACCAACCCAAGGACGAGCAGTCTAAAATACATCTTAGGCTTTATTATGTTTTCCTATCTTTTCTATTAGAGGGTTTCTTTATTTGTTTTCAAAAGAATTGTCTGTCTAGATAATGTTTATTTAAAAATAATTGGTTATGATCTAACTAATAGGATAGTTATTCCAAAATACTTTAAATAGATGAAATGTAGACTTAACAAGGGATCGACAAATTTTAGAAATCTCGAATATACTTTGACATATGAGTGTGAATTGATTTTTGGATATTGCAGATCTTGTTTGAAATGAATGAAGATGTCAATTGTTGAGTTCTGAAGTTATAATTATGCATCTCTTTTATGCCTTCATTTATTTTGGAACTTTGATTTCAAGAATTGAATATAGCATTCTTTGTAGTGCAAATATTTATATGGGTATTTACCGTTCTTGGTGATTGGAACATTGTAATTATTGTTTGAGTTATATTCGGCATACGTATTTTATCTTTGATTATAATCATCTTTCAAAAATAGTTAGTCACGATTTGAAGTTGATCTTTGAATCAACATAAAAATAAGAAAAAATGAAGATTTTCTTTTTCCAAATTATTTCTTGGTGGTGAGTAATTGTTATCCCATTTATTTCTTTATGGTCAAAAGAAACAATCTTCTGCTTTTATTAGATTTCTTTAAGCTTCTATGTGCAATAAAAAGAAACAATCTTCTATACCCATGAAACAGAGTCTCTCTCTCTCTCTCTCTCTCTCTCTCTCTCTCTCTCTCTCTCTCTCTGAAACACTAAAATTGACCCACGCGCANTTAAGCTTCTATGTGCAATAAAAAGAAACAATCTTCTATACCCATGAAACAGAGTCTCTCTCTCTCTCTCTCTCTCTCTCTCTCTCTCTCTCTCTCTCTCTCTGAAACACTAAAATTGACCCACGAGCAGCTGCTCTATCATTGTATTGGTAACCTATCTAGACAAAGGAAATCATTTCTTCCATTCCATAACACATATAATAAAATTTTAGTTTCCTTTTTTACAATCATTGCTCATATATATATATATGAAGGAGGGAGCTATACCTTCACAATAAAATTTAGAGAGGAATCAATATTAATTCACTCAATTGTTGATTGATAGATTCGGTCTTGTTTGGGTGATAGAGTCCTATTTCATTAAAATCTCTAAAAAGGCCAATCTTTTAGCTAATATTTTTTTGGCAACTCTTTTGGGGAGGTTGAATAGTCCCATTTGAAAGACCAATAGTTAGTTATGAAACATGATGGTCCTATCACATGAAAATATCATCTCGATATTGCAACCCAATTTTGGTTTTCAAGGCGAGCAAGAAGATATTATTGGGAAGTTGAACACACTAGCTTAGAGCTGTAGAAGGCCTGCCAAATATTATAGAAGGCAAGTTGACTTTTGGAAGAAGAAAAATGTGCACAAATTCTTAGGTTGGCTTTGGAAAGAGAGAGAAGGCACCTTGTTCCTCAAAGAAATCAATAACCTGTACAAAGTCAAAGGAAACTACTAAGAAATGAGTACTTTGGGTTTTCTCAAAGGATTACACTAGAATTTTAAAGACACGCTATAGGTGAGAGAGCCAAAGGATTTACTGACCCAATTTTTGAAGCCCTCCAAAGAACCAATTTCTCATATATTCTTCCTACCCAAAGGGGCACCAAGAGTAGGCCACCCACGCCTATAAGGAATATGACATAGCCTCTAACTTTCCAATCTTTAATTCTTCATGGAGTTACCTTGTCCTCCAAAATCAACCTTGCACCCATTGTAATCAATTTCCTAATGCTAATGGTTTGGCTAGTACCTTAGAGGAAAATTGTTGGCCCACTCAATTTGAGAATGCTTAATGATCTACCTAAGGGATAAAGGAAAAAATTTACAAAGTTATTAGGAGATGGAAAAGTGTCCACACATGAACATATTGGTAGATTATTTACTTCTTGTGGTGTCCTTATTGTACAACATCAAGATGTAGCAGTTTGTTTATTCATGGAAACTTTGACAAATGAGGTTGTTGAATGGTTTTATCATTTTTCGGTAGTCTCAATCACAAATCAAGATACAATGAGAATGTAGTTTGAAACTAGATTTAAGAGTGCAGAGGATGAGCATATGTTGTTGGCACAATTAACACAAATAAACAAGGATATGCATGTGCCCATGAGGGAGTTTGTGGCAAGATTTAGCAAGACTGTCAACAAAATTCCTACTAATAAAAGACCAATAGAAGATAATCAGTGATGCTACTTTCTAAATCCAATGTCTTCTTTTTTTAGTTTCCATTTGAGAAGGGCTAGAGTGGAAAACTCGGTAGACTCGCAAACTACAACAATGGATTTGGGAGATGATCTTATCACTGTTGCAAATCAGAAGAATGAGTTGCAGTCTAGCAACCCTCATCCTACTACATCCTCAGACCCCATGGTACATAGATTATAAAATGATATAATAGCATTCAAGAGGAAATTTCCAAAGTCTAATCAAACATTTCAGAAACCGTATCAAGTTATTTTGAGAGAATCCTAGTGTGGAATCTAGTGGTAAATAATTATTACTTACTTCATCTCAATAGAGGTTGGCGATAGAGGCACCCCCTGGGGAAAGAAAGGGAAATGTATATATTCTATTTAACCATGGAACATGATGATAACACTTGTCTAGAGATGACCAGAGAGATGAAAATGGTTACTATAAATGAAATGGTGAAAGACATCGTCGAAGAAGAAGGTATTTCGAGTACCACTAGAAACTTTGTAATTCATTACCTAGAATACATTTTTAACTCAAAAAGAGGAGCCAATGTTTTCACTAGAAGCCAACAAAATACCAACCAAAAAGGCACACCCACATTTCATAAGTCTAAACCCACATCATCCAATGGAAGTCCTCCACACACATTTCAGAAGTCTAAACCCACATCATCAAATGGAAGTCCTCCACCTAAAGCTTCATTGTCCCAACCCACAAGTAAGTCTGAAAATTATTTTGATATTATTTAGTTTTGTGAAACATCCAAAATTCAAATAACTCCCATAGAGTATCTATAAATTAACCCTCATGAGATAGATCATCTTGCAGAACATTACAAGTCAAATAATTCTAGTGTCAATGCTTGAGAAGACCAATTTCTACTTGTTGATCATCCGCATTGGGCATTTCATATAATAATATAAATTCTATATCCACCATATTAGACTTAAATAAAAACCCTTTCTATGTGTTTCTTTTCATGAATGGTCATAGCTTTCAATAAATTGCATAATAGATAATGATGCATCAAATAATGCCATGCCTACTTAGGTGACTAAAGCCCTATTCCTCTCATTGACTAAGAATTTTGGAAAATGTTATTCTATGGACTCTAAAAAAATCACTCTAATTGGAAAAATAAAAGATGCAAAAGTGTCCTTAGTTTCTCATCTATCAAAGAGATAAAACTTGACCTTTTTGGATTTTGATATCCCATCTAGTTACATAATGTTATTGAGTAGAAGCTTATGTAAGGACTTAGGTGATAAGACACAAATAGATTGGTCGCATACTCTTATTCCCTTGGGAATTTTTAAGGTGGAACTAGGATATGAATCTAAGGCTAAGTTTACTCTTGTTATGTCTAATGATCTCCGATCTCAAATCTTATACGAAGAAATAGAATTTGGAAACTATTTGATATTTTCTCAAAGAACATCAGTAGAAGAATCACAGGGACCAAAATTTTTGTCTGAGTTGTGGATCTTGGAGTTTGATGTTAATTTTTCATCTTCATGGTCTAGAAATGGATTTGTACTAGTTTCCCTTGATGAAGAACATTTTCTTCTATCTTATAAACTAGATTTTAAGAACACAAACAATACACCCAAGTATGAAGCATTGGGGAATTACTACAACAAAAGAAAGAGGCATAAAATTGTTGGTGGTGAGAGGTGATGCATAATTAATTGTGAAGAAAGTAAGTGGCATATTTTTTTGAAAAATGAAAGATTGAAACATTATCGCAATTAGGTGTGGGATGAGATTTCATATCTTAATTCTTTCTCTATTAAATTCGTTCATAGGAAAAAAATTCCTGGATATTCAATGGTAGTCTCAGCCTCTTTACTACTACCTCATCCAGACTTTGACAATGATTCCTATAGGATAGCAATGGTCTATCATCTTAATTTTCTAGACAATGTGGAATTTTGGCAAGTTTTTGAAAATGATATCCAACCTAAAGCCATTTTGGAGAATATTGAGGCATTCATGGAGACTTATTTTAAGGGCAGTGATACTCATTGTAGAGAATTCTCTCTAAATAGGAAGTGGGGCCTACCTGAAGGTTTTGTCTATCTTAAAGGTAATAAAATCCCCAATGGTATAGTTTCTCTTAAAAAATTATTTGAGAGGCATGATGGTTATATTACGAGAAAGATGAATAGGAAAATAACTCATTAGACATATATGAAAATGTGAACATTAGAGAGTCAAACAATATAAAGTTGGTTTGCATAGGAAAATGTTCTATGTCAGAGGAGAAATCTAAGGTGACTAAACTTTTGATTAAATATAAATATGTGTTTTTATGGTGCTATGATGACATGAAGAATTTCATGGGTGAATAATTCCAACATCTTATTCCTTTAAAGCCTGAGACCACTCCTTTTTGTCAGAAATAGCATAATTATAATTCTAAGATTATTGATCCTATTTTTAATGAGATTGATAAAATGCTCAAGGCTAGGATTATCTATCCAATCCACCACTCTACATGGGTGGAAAATATTGTTCCCATTTGGAAGAATGAAGAAATACGAATTTGCGTAGATTTCAGAAACCTCAATTAGTCCTTCCTAAAAGATAATTATCCCCTCTCAAACATGGACCATATGTTGCAGAATGTTGTTGGCTCATAGATGGTGTCAATATTAGATGGTTTTGCAAGGTATGATCATATTGAAGTTGAAAAGAAGGACCAGTGTAAAACAACATTTATCGCATCTTGGGGTACTTTTTCGTACAATCACATGTCTTTCGGTCTCATCAATTTTGGCGCTACCTTACAACGATTTGTGGACCTATCATTGAGAGATATAAGAAACAAGATTGTATTAATACACATAGATTACTTAAATATATTTTATAAGAAGAGGAGGGATCATTTTCATGATCTACAAGTGGTTTTGTAGAGATTCAGGAAGCACAATATTTCACTAAATCCTAAAATGTTCATATTTTGTGTGACAAAAGGAAAACTCCTTGGGCATATAGTCTCAAAGGAAGGTATTAAAATTAATCCTGAGTAGGTTTGATCTATACAATGGCTCAACCTTCCATCAAACAACACTGGTGTCAAATCATTTTCTGGTCAAGTAAACATTTTGAGGAGGTTTTTCCCTCACTTTTCTGAAATTACAAAACATATTGTTGATAGGATGAAAGAAGGGCAAGGTTTCAAATAGAACAGTTTTAGGGAGAGCTTTTGATGATATTAAAAGGGTCGTAGCACAAGCTCCAATTCTAGTACACCCAAATTTTGGTAAAAAACTTTATCATTTACTATTATGTGTTAGAGAAAACTCTCTCTCTCTCTCTCTCTCTCTCTCTCTCTCTATTATTCTATTATAGGAGAAAAAAAATATTGAGGCCCCAAAATCCATGATTAATAACTTCAAGAAGTGTGAACTAAACTACTCTCATATGGAGAAATGTGCTTTTGTGATGGTTAAGGTGTTGAAGCTATTTAGGTTCTATATTTTTCAATCCCATGTTGTTTTTGTACCTGACCCAGTAATTAAGAGTATCCTGACTTAGCAAGAGATCGGGTGTAATAAGAGAGGTTCTTGGGTTTCTAAGGTTCAAGAGTATGAAATTTAAATTAATCTGACTAATTTATTCAGAGGTCAAGGGTTTTGTAAGCTGATAGCAGACAATGAGCTAAAAATGGAGGAAGAATCCACTCAGATCTTGTTGGTAAGCTTACAAGATCCATGGTTTTCAAATATTACTTATTACCTCACATATGGAGGATTCCCTATTGGCTTTTCACCTAAACAATGAAGAAACCTAAAACTAAAGGCTATTAGGTACGTAATTTGGAATGACTCTCTATATAAAAGAGGTTTAGATGGAACTTTTCTAAGATGTATCGACAAAGAACAATAGCACAAGCTTTTGAATGTCCTTCATTATGAGGCCTCTAGAGGGAACTATTCATCCATCGTCACCTCCTTCAAAATACTAAGGCAATGCTACTACTAGCCCCGAATGGTCAAATACATGTATCAATGGGTGTCAAAGTGTGATGAGTGTAAACAATTTGTTGGAAAGCCACTTTTGGTTGCTTTACCCCTCAATCTCATAGTGCTTAAACAACCATTCCAACAATGGATTCTAGATTTCATTGAGCTAATTAATCCTTCTTCAAGCATCGGACACACTCACATCTTAATGTAAATAGATTACTTTACAAAATGGGTGGAAGTAATTCTAGTGAAGAAAACCACTTCAAAGGTAGTATGTGACTTTATTAAAGAAAACATCCTGGTACAATTTGAAGTTCCTCTTAAATTGATCACTGATAATGTCATGAATTTGTCTTCCTCTAAAGTAGCCTTATTGTATTATGATAATGAGATTACTCTTGCACACTTGTCATATTACTATCCTTAGGGAAATGAATAAGCAGAATCTAAGCAAAAAAATTTGATAACAATAATGAGGAAGCTAGTATTAGAGAATCAAAAGATTTGTCATAAAAATCTATATGAAGCTCTTTGAACAGGTTGAAAAACTCCAAAGAATATATAGGCATGTCACCCTTTGATTTGGTGTATGGGATTGGTACCACTCTGCCATTTCTATTAGAACGTTTCGCCTTGAGTTTATAAATTGTTGTGGAAGATCAAAAATTTTAGAATCTCTAGAGAAAAGGGTTATTTATTTGATGAAAAATGAGGAGCAAATAGAAGACATGGTAGATATAATATCTTTACATTGGGAAAGAGTTAAATACCTTTTTTATAAGAATTCCAGGCCCAAAATTTATATGGAAGGATATCTTTTGTTGTTGTGGGATAAGCGAAGGGAACATAAGGGTGTTGATGGAAAATTTGATTCATTATAAAAGGGTCACCTTCAAAATTTACTAGTTTTGCGGAAACAATGCATTTAGGTTGGTATGCTAGATGGAACTATTTTTCCTTTCCCATACAATGAGAAAGACCTCAAGTTGTATCAATTGTGAAGTACGTAACCCCTTCCTTCTAATATAGTAGCTTAGGTAGTTCGTCTTTAGTTTTTTTGTGTGTCATTATTTTGTTTCAATTTTGGTGTGTGTAGTGTTAAGAGTTGATCCTTTGGAGGTTTCATTTTCCTACCCTTGTAGTGAAAAAGCAGAGACACTAGGTTTATTGCTTCATCCTTGTAGTCTTCTCCAGTAAAATCAAGTTGTTGCCTAAGTTTCAGTCCATCCTTCAAAACTTATGTCTTTGAGTCCATTTTTTATTCATTTGGGTCTTCTTCAAAATTTGTTGGAGTTTGTGTCATTCTAGAAGTCATTTTAGAAACTAATGTCCCTTTTATAACACAGTGAAGTCCCTTGGATCCATTAAGTCTTTTATCTTTTTCTTGTTCCATTTTCCTTATCAGGTCCCAACTTTGTCTTTAGCTCTCAAATTGTCAAAGATGTATCTAATTGAGTCTTTTTCTAAGTGCCCAAGTCTTAGTTCCAAAATGGTAATAGTATTGTGATGTCTTTCTAGAACAAGATAAGTCCTTGTCTAGGTCATGTAATCTTTCCTTTGTCAATTTCTGAAAGCATTCACATCACTTATATTCTTCATAGGGCATTCCTGGTTCTCCATCACATGAAAGAATCTCAATGCATATTTGATCATCAGAGTATGATATTGATTATGGAACTCCCACCATAATCCAAAACTCTGGGTGGAAATATATTTTCAATTGTGAAGAACTACCTCTAGGACTGAAAGACCAACTACCCAAATTGCAAAATTACTAACAAAATTGAAAGAGGAACGAGAACTTCCTAATCAATGTGTTAGGTCTGAAAATCAATTTTAGAAGTAGTGGGCATTCCTAACAATTCATAAGGTGGACTTTTTATGACTAAAAAATGGTAAAGCTACTACTCAAAAGATACTTCCAAAGGTTTCATCTGATCCTAATGAAAGACACTACAATTCTACAAGTCTTTTTTGGAGCTAACAAGTAATTTGAGAAGATACTTCATTTTCCAAAGACAAATTTCATAGGTCACAAGTGAAAATATGGAAGGTATTACTTAAAAGAGCACTTCCAAAATGTAAAGTGGAGCCCAATCTAGATAATGGAAACCTCTTTTTTACTATTTAAAAATTATAACCAACATCGTCAAAGAGGGCATTAATGGTGGCAAGTACAAGCATTGAATGCTTGAAACACAGGCTTTTATGTTCTTCCTTTGTAATAAAAAAACCTTTCATTTCCAAGAAAATTATAATTGAAGGAAGCAAAATTAGAGAGGATAGGGCACGAAAAGATTTCAGCACAACAAAAGCGTCAAATCAATAAATTCCTTGGCTACTCAATTATATATTCCACTTTGTTTTTTTAAATTGGAGGTGTTTTGTGATAGTAAAAGGGTCTATCAATTTTATTTTAATGCAAGTCCCAGCATGAAGTTTAAACACTTAGGGTATGATCACTTAAATGGTTTGGAATGTGCACTCTTTGAAGTAGGAGATACAAAATTGGGATATGTTGATCTTGGTGAATTCTAGGGAAGGGTGAGAAATCCAAACAAACATCCCACAACCCAAAAATTTGTTAAAAGCTAATGTCTTCAAGTTGTGTGTTTTCCAATTTCCATACAGTGTACAAATTTAGTGATGGATTGCATTAATAGGTATAATCTTGATACCAAATACATCAAAAATCATGATGACCAGGTTCTAGTAACCCTTGACAGAGCTACTATCTAGAATTTATTTCTCCTACCGAATAGTGAGAAATACACACATTAACTATGTACTACCAACTAAGCCTATTGTTAAAGGGCATGTTGCCAAAGCGAAGGGAAAGAGGAAAATTGTGGTCTCCTCTAGTCCTACTTTAAAAAAAACTAGAGGAAAATCTAAGCTTTTTGTTAAAGGGAATGTTTCCAAGGGGAAGGGAAAGTATAAAATTGTGGTCTCCTCTAGTTCTACTTTTGCAAACACTGGAGGAATGGGTAAGTCTACTTCCCCTCCTCTGGTTCCTTAGAGAAAGGTAAGGACGGGGATAAGAATGTTGTGAAGGGTCTTGAATTTTTGGTGCATCCCCCTCCTATCCCTATTCATCATACTCCCACCTCATCCCTTATTTCAAGAAAGAGTCTTTCGAGGGATGTGGGTGAGGTTGATGCTAAGTCTCCTGGGAACCTTAATGATGTTCTTTAGGTGCGGATTGTGAGAATTTGTATGATATGTTAGGGATGGAAAGAGATAATGCAATAGACTCCTTCAACATATTCAAAAGGGTGTTTCATGAATTGAAGGAGCTATAAGTTAAACAGAGATTCATGGGCAGTAAAGTGGAGTTTGAGTCTTCTATGCCTAGTAAGATTGTTGGGGAAGATTCTACTGTTATTGGTCAACAAGAAGGATATGTTTAGTGGATAGAGGCTTAGAAGAATTTGGTTGTAGACTACCTAAATAAAACCTTAGAGGCTATTGAGAACCTGAAGAAAAATTATGGGGAAAGGCTTTCCAAGGTTGAAGAAGATGCCAAGAACATTCAATCCTACCTCTAGACTATCATGACTCAAAGCCACAAAATTATAAAGAACATTTTTTATTCAATGAAGATCATGGTGGAGAATCTTGATAAAGTGTAGCAAGAGAAGGTGATTGTGGACCTAGATGTTGATAATGACAAAGGCCAGGGGGAGTCTGGGCCCAACAAAAGAACTAGGGAAAATCTAAAGAAAAAGGCCTAGAATCTGTCTCTTGACCTGTAGGAACTGAAGAAAGTGGATCTAAAAATGAGTCATCTGGAAGCTGAGGTTGAAAAACCCCTTAAGAACCTGGTGTAGTTGGTGCTCCTCTTCTCTAGTTTTTGGTTTTTTTGTTGTCTTTTGTATTTTGTATTGGTATTTGGCTATCATTTTCTCTGTGTTTATCTCTTGCAACCTGATTTTTCTTGGTTTGGTCTATGGAGCTTATATGTTATATCTGATTTTATATAAGAATATTTTGTAAATAGGGTTTTGGGTCCCTTAAAAAGAGATTTTTTCTATAATCAAAA
This sequence comes from Thuja plicata, assembly GCA_018584345.1. Taxonomy (NCBI): domain Eukaryota; kingdom Viridiplantae; phylum Streptophyta; class Pinopsida; order Cupressales; family Cupressaceae; genus Thuja; species Thuja plicata. The sequence continues at coordinate 2,090,616 of MU227615.1, read as the reverse complement.
CGTTGTGCTATCACAGTGTGAATTTAGAAAAAAAGAAGAGGGTATACATAAACATAATTGCCTAACATTGGTTCTCACCCCTAGGTTCGATCAATCAAAATTACCAACTACTATATATAGAACCTCTATTAAAGGATAAATCACAAACATGGTGGTCATGTTTCATAAACTAAAGGGGGACAAGGATGCCCTATATTTAGACAAGTGGATGTTCCTCTTTATTCAATTGATCTATGCATAAACAGATTACTTAGACTGGGCAAGCTTGATTAGTGATCGTCTACATGACATGATCACTAGATTCACATTCATCGGATCCTTTTACATGTCCTACTACTTTTTGTATGATTTGGCATGCACGTAGCATTGGTCCGGTTTGAGCCATGTGGAAGAGTTTGAAGATGATATCTAAATTTATGAGTTTTACCCTAGCTTGAAACTACATAATAGTTGCACAGATTTCAAAAGGATTAATGATGCATTCACTATGAAATTAGCAAGGGAACTACAAGGAAATCTAAAATAGAGAATATGCTCTGAAGCTGCAACATTGATACAAACTTATGGAAGTTGTTTCTTGAAATTTCCTACATTCACTTATATCATAATTGGTGTTTTTTATTATTTCCCTTGGAACTTACCTTGATACACAGATGATAAAATCATTATGATTGATCTATGCAAATAAATTTGTGAGGTAAAAATGAGATGTAGTGAAAGGCATAGGATAGGCATTTCATTTTCTATTCATTAGGGATATGCACTTGCCACTCGTCATCTAATGTTATGAACATTGTAAAAGTTGTTTGAAAATACATAGTGGATACATATGATGTTTTAAGAAGACTATTTGATCCAAAATTTTGTTTCAAGAATACTTTATGTTTGGACCCTACATATCATCATATTCCAAATATAGAAGAGTTTTGGTGGATTGTGTGGATGATTTCGAAGTCAGGAAAATGGATTGGTCAAGATTGACCTTAAAATAAATAAAGCATTTTCATATCTCAGTGGATGTTTTTGATATCACAAATGACAAGTTTTTTGTTATAGATCCTATCTATGTCTTGCAAGTACAACTTCAACCAATAAAACCCATTGATTAGGTTGTGACTTTTGAAGAAAACTTAGATAAAATGACACTTACAGTGATTAAAAGAATGCATATGTGGGTAGCTAAGAAAAAGGGAGACAATAAAAATGCTACATCCACAAGAGATAAACAACCTTCACAAAAGGGTAATTCAACTCAACATAGTTGAAACCCTAGTATTACTATTACATAGATGATATCTTTCATAAACCCATTGGAAAGTGGAGATTGACAACCCGCTGAAAGAATGCAGGTCATGCCTACTTGGCTCACTACTCGACATTGGGACGGGGAAACTAGATGGAGGACAAGTAGGAAGTAATCTAGTAGGTGAAGAAGATGCACAAAAATCAAAGGACATGGATAAAGGGCAGGAAATTGCTCAAAATCTATAGAAACGAGTCCAAATGTCTAGTAAGACCAAGCCCTCATTCCCTTTCTTTGCACCTAATGTTGATAAAACACCACCTATGAAGAGGACTATATTCTTTTCCCTTGATGTAAATTAAAAGTGCCTCCCAAGTGTTGTATTTTGTATCTTGGTTTAAAATAACATTGTCTAACAAAAGGAAGAGAGAGCATCAAGCATACCCCTAGTAATGTTATCGCTTAGATCTTGCAATCTCCTCCTCCCCCTAAAAACAAGAAACTTAGAACTACCTCCCGCCTTGTGGAAAGTAATGATTATGATCATCTCTTCTTAGAAATTACTCATCTAAGTACCAAAAAATACCTATCCAAGCTACCCCTATTGAATTTAACATTACTCAGATTGACTTAGTCCCTCTTAGCATGGATGAAGATTTGCATAATTGGAAGGTCATGACAACTAAAGTAATGGAAAGGATAGAAAAGACCAAGCTTGATAAAGATAGTTTAAAAGCTATGGTGGAAACATTATCTAAATGTCTAAGGTCTTTGTAGGGCCTATTTCCAATAGTCCACCAATGCTCCTCCCACAATTATGGACCCAAATTTTGATCAAAATAAAGAGTTGATTGCACAATTGCAAACTGACAGCCAATTTAGCAGAATTACTAGGGAATGCATTAAAGACTTAAGGGTAGAGCCTTACCATTCATTGAAAATATGAGCGAGTCATATGATAAAAAAGTGGTAACCAAAAATACAGTGTCATCTAAGATCAGAGTTGCAAAAATGGAAAGCGTAGCACATAAAGAAACAATGAGGCTATTGTATGAGCTCATTGACATGGGGCTCCTTGTTGTTGTGACCAAGGGTATATTATCATCATATGATACTCCTTGCAGGATGTGTATTTATAGTCTTGGATTCAAATGTGAAAGCATACTGAAGATTGTGGTTAATCTTAACATGTTACTCGAGGAGGCAAAATACATGACTACTCAAGTGATGCGGGATTTTAAAGACATAAGTTGTGAGTTAAAAATAAAGGATGATTTATGAATTTTCTCTATTGATGAACTCAAAAATTAATATCAAAATAACATCGATACCATAGCTCACCCCTCAATTTTCTACATGGAAAAATATAAGGAACTAGCTCATATAGATGCAATTTTGATGTGGTGTGTCAATCATGACTAGACCTTCATTGCCAAAGCTAAGGAGATTAAAAGGCAAAGGATATTTTGGTCCATTCAAGATAGCAATGAAAATGTGCCTAATCATGAAAAAATGGTGGTCATTACTAAGGCTTTACAGGTGTACAAGAAGCAACAGGCGTCTTAGAAACCACCGACAACCCAAGGAGGAGAAGTCGAAAAGACATCTTAGACTTAATTATGTTTTTTGTCTTTTCTATTAGAGGGTCGCTTTATCTGTTTTCAAAATACTTGTTTATTTAAATGTTGATTCTATAAAAAGAATCAGTTATGATGTAACTAATAGGACATTTGTTCTCAAAGGCATTAAATAAATGAAATGTAGACTTAATAGGGGATAAACCATTTTTGGAAATCCCCCTTATGCTTTGACATATGAGTGTGAATCAATTTTTTAATATTGCAGATCTTGTTTGAAATGAATGAAAATGCGAATTGCTGAGTTTTGAAGATATCTTTGGGTATCTGGTTTATGTCTTTATTTGTTTTGGAACTTAGATTTCAAGCATTGAATATAGTATTTTTTGTGGTGCAAATTTATATGGGTATTTATTGCTCTTGGTGATTGGAATATTGCAGTTTTTATTTGAGTTATATCAAGAATAGGTATTTTATGTTTGAGTAAAATATTCTTTCAACAATAGTTAGTCGTGGTTTGAAGCTTATCTATGAATCTGTGTAAGATAAAAAAAGATTCTTATTTCATGGTGATGAGTAATTTTTAGTCCCTTTATTTCTTCAGTTCAAAAGCATACCTAATTTAGATTCACACAATTCAAAAATCCAATATATATATAGATAGATAGATAGATATGTGTGTGTGTGTGTGTGTGTGTGTGTGT
>MU227615.1:2070091-2086910 GCA_018584345.1 Thuja plicata | reverse complement strand
TATATATATATATATATATCAAGGAGGGAGCTATACCTTCACAATATAATTCAAAGAGGAATCAATATTGATTCGCTCAATAGTTGATTGATAGAATTACTCTTATTTGGGTGATAGAGTCCTATTTCATTAAAACCTCTAGAAAGTCAATTTGTTAGCAACCACTTGTGATATCGTAGAAGTCTTGCTTACTTTCTTACCTACTATCATAATATCATTATAATCTTGCATCATGTTTTCATGTCAACATCAATTAACCACACTCCATTCCTTTAATACTAGCTTGTAAATGTGCTAAAAGATGAGAGCGTACACCATAATTTCAAGATCTTGAAGAATAGGAAAACAATTGAGTTAATATTTTCATGAATGTGATGGTATAGATTGGTTTATTTTATGTTTTGAATTCATGGAGAAGAGCTATATTGATTTTTGTTGACCTAATTTGTAGATCAAGACTAGTGGTTGGGTTTCTTAGGGTTTACAAATAGATTTCAAAATTTAGCATACATAATTTGAAATTTTGGTGGGACTCTTGTCCCTTTCATCTAATTGTTTGCTATGATTTTTAGTGTTTTCAAGTTAGATATGTGCAAATATCACTAGAGTTGCACATGTGTTACCCAGTTTTGCGCATTTGAATTTCTGTAATGTGATTTATTTTTGGATTTTCTGCATTTGTAGGTTTTTTTGAGTTTTTGTGCATCTGATCCATATTGTTGCGCATATGCTCTATATTCCTACATATTTTCTCCCAAACCTTTTGATTCTTATTCACTAGTGTTGCACATCTGATAGGTACGTTTGCACATTTAATTTATATTTTTGCACTTTTGATTCAAAGACTTAATTTTCAAAATTTATCATTTTAATCTTACCTTTTAGGGACTAACAAAGTGGTGTAGCTTGTTTCATGTGTCCAAGGTTGTAAATTGAGACTCCTACTAGTTTGTTGGGTCAAATTTGCATGTCTTTGATTTCTAGATTAGCTCATAATTTGATTTCATAGGGTTAATGAACAAGTGCCTTGCATGTTTGGAACATTTTCAAATTTTGTTTTACCCAAGTTTATTATTGTAAGATATCCTCTCCCCTTACCTTCATGGACCTTGGGTATAAGAGAAATATAAGAACATTCTTTTGCTAAAAGAGGTCCGCCTAAGGGCTAATTTCTCTTAGGGGACAACCTCAAGCACATATCTCTAATGGGTTATATGAGATATGGAAGCGAGGCTTGAGTTCAATCCAATCATTGCATGCCAAGTATGTCCTTGATATCCTTGATGATTTGAGACTCAAGATTAGAGGTCCAGGATTGATCACTAGGCATGATTCCAAGGTTGTTTGCTTGGGTCTCCCACTTATGTATGTGTCAGTGTTCCTAGGAGTTCCTCCACTAAAACCTTTGTGATTTAGGAGCAAGCCTCTAAAAATTATTGGATCGATGCAATGGTATAGGATTGTACCATGAAATTATTCAACATTTACTTTTTTAAGTGAGATGGAAACTCTTGGGGCTTTGGCTTGAATGCCTCCCTAGGAAAGAGAGAAGGGAGATCTTTTGTAGGCCTAGATCTATATCTATCTACTTCTTGGTTGTATTTTATATCTTGGGCCTGGTCCAATAACTAACATTGTTGAATTCTAGGATGTGCTTTCTTACAAGTGTTTTGATTAGGAGAAAAATAGGTTTTGAAGGGACCCGAAACCCTGAACAAAACAGGTTTGAAGGGACCTGAAACCCAAATCATAAGATAATCAAGACCACCCAGTACAAGAAACATGACAAGACCAAAATAAGACAAAACTGAGAAAGGGGAAGAAAGCTAGAAGACTCCCACCACCAAGACCAAACATTGCATGACAAGGAAATAATTTGCACATCAAGAGCTAGCATGCAGCCAAAGACCAGAGGAAGGACAAAGAAGTCTATCACAAACCAGCTAGCCTAAAAAAACCATTAAGATTTACCTTTCGACTTACCCTTATGGGAATGAAGGGTCATGTCAAAAGAGGACTGAGGTGATTTAATTTTTTTCCTATTGACTGTAATCCAACCCTCATCCACCTTAGCATACCTACCCTGCCCAGCCAACAAATCCATCTCTGGATGCCTAGCACCCAAAGGGGAGGTGTCAGCAACACCCAGAGCATAACCAAGAAAAGAGCCAGCAACCTCCTGAGAGACAGGGCCAGCAGCAGTCAAAGAAACAGCTCCAACAACACTATCGTTAGAAAGAACAACCACCTGAGAAGCAGGGCTAGCACCATTAGAAGAGACAACACCACTTACATTAGGAAGAGCCCTAACACTAGCAGAAGAAGAATCGGGTGACACAATAGGAGGATACCCAACAGTACCAACCAACTCAAAATCACCAGCAAGAGAAGTGTCCACACAATCATCCTTCGACACAAAGGCTTCACCGCCACCAATAATCTATTCCAAACCATCAAGAGAAGAAGATGCGGGGATTTCCTGTGCAACCACATGGGAGAAGCTCCATTAGGAGGACTTCTTTTCAACTGAATAATGTTGAGAAGAATCCCCTTTCCACCATGAACTAGACTTTTTCATTTTCTCTAGCTCACATTGAGCTGTCACATGACCATTTTTGAAGCATCTCCTACACTTGAAGGGGATTCCTTCACAATCCAGAGATTGGATCCAACTACCCTTAAGAGAAACAAGCTTAATCTCTGCAAGAATCCCTTTAGAGACATCTAAATCTACCAAAATTAGGGCAAAGGACAAATGAAAATATCAGAGGGATCCTCGTCCACCATCAAGAAGTCCCAAAGAGCCTCACGCACTTCCTCCAGTAAAGAATCTACCCATAAATGAAGGGGAAGGTAAGGGAGTCTAACCCAGATAGGAATTTTGTTGAACATTTCAATAGAAGGGTTGAAATCTGGATTCCATGGTTTAACCATTAGCATGAAGCGATCTTCCCAACTAAAAAAATGGTCACACAAAATCTTATCTCTATCTACTGCATTTTTAAATTTAGCAATGAAAAACCCTTTAGACATAGGGAAAATAGGGACAACACCCGTTATAATAGGCTCCCAATGATGGGAGATCCAAGCATGTTACTCTGGGAGATTGGGCCAAAAACCCTTAAAATGGAAAATCACATCATGTTCAGAAAAGACAGAGTCTCATGAGCAATATCTTCCACCGTCTTCGCCTCCAATGAAAGAGCGATAGATTTGGAAATAGGGAAGGGCCCTCTCTCCAAAAAATTATTCTTTGGACAATGCCCTATCTCATACTTGGAAGAGGAACTAGAAAATCCCACAGAGGGAATCACAGAGGAAGAACCCTGACCCCCACCTCCACCCGAGCAAATACCAACAACAGGGGCATTCCTGCCCACCAAAACATGTTTTTTAGGCACCACAACCAAAGAGGTCTTCTGTCAAATGGGAGACAGGGGCACATCTATGATGGGAGGAAGACCATTGGCCCCCAAAACAGGGCTCAGGGAACCAACGCCGCCACCATCAATCGCAAAAGAAGCCGGTTGTGAAGCCCTAGAACAAGAGAATGGGAGAGACAGTGTACATCAATTAACCTTGAGATTTCTTGCTTGCAAGTATTTTTATATGTTGTGAGACCTATTTATCCAATTTCATAGGCCTACTTCTAAGGCCCCCTTGTCATTATTAAAAAATTTAGAGTTTTAGAGATTCAAAACAACTTAAAAACGTGTTTTGTACTATTTGATGTATTTTCTTGCCACATTGGTCACGTAAAACAATTTAAAATTAGAAAAAAAAATCTAGATTTAGGCAAACAACAAAATGTTCACTAGTTTTGTGCATCTACGAATTGTTCCTTTGCATGTGAGACTAATTTTTGTGCATCTGAGATTTTATTTTACACATATGAGACGTATTCCTACATTTTTCTCACCATTTCTATTCATGTAATTTTACCATAATTGTGCATTTGATCTCAATCCCTATGCATCTATTCCAAAAGTAAAAATATTTTAGGGTTCACACTTCTAGGCTTATCAATTCAGTTTTGACTTATTCTTATTCTTCTCACTAGTTAGTTCATATCCAGTTTCACTATCTAACATAGGCTTTCATAATCATCCAACATCTCTTTACATCATATAATCCTAGGGCTACTCTTGGTCTAAATCAATCATTTGGCATACTCTCTCTTGATCTTTTCCTTGTGTTTATCCACCATGGCTCAAGTAATCTTTGCCTACTTTATCACCTACAGATCTAGAGTTACCTTGTTGCTTCAGCTTATACACATCTTAGCATTTTTCATCTATCTTGAGTCTATCTACCATCATATCATCTGAGTCGTATATTTTCCTTCATCCTTTCCAAGGTCAAAGTTTAAAACCAATCACTCTTTCCACTTCTAGAGTCCAAACAAGAAAAGAACCAATGGACACCATAATACAATAAATCTAGTACATCTATCGAGAATTACACAAAATACAAACCCAACGAGAAATGAGAAAAGAATCAAAGACCAATTTTGAAAGACAACTTCAAGAAATCCATCAAGTCATAAAGAACACGTGATTTCAAGGATTCCTAAAACAACTAGATAAATTAGAATGACAAAGGGATAAAATCAAAATCAAAATCTCAACCAAAGCCACATATCTTCTTCGGTTTAATAAAACACCTCCAAAAGTGCATGCAAACCCAAACATCCCTCAAATAGAAAATGTACACCTTTGGGGAAATCCATTGAGTAGGCTTTGAGAGAGTTCCTTGTGCGCAATCTTGTCACACTACCCAAATCTAGAGAATTTAATCCTAAGGGTAAAATTCCCATTGTGGAACAACAATTAGTATTCTGAGTATCATAAACGCAAACGACATAAAACTTCAAATTGTAAAATCTTGACACACCTCATTTAGGAACTCATCGATAGTGGTGTCATTTCTATTGAAGAACATCATAATAAATCACCTAATAGTAAGTTGGTCATATGTCAAGAAACTCTTCCCAAGCATGATCAAAATCATCTACATATGTCTAGCAATGGTCCACAAGTTTCCTCCATCTCTCCTACCATTCCTTCATCTCCCAAAGCTTCACAACAATCCATGCCATCTTTATCCAACAATAGATCTAATGATGGAATCTTTCATGGTGAGGTCCTCAAGGGATATCTACAATAAAATTAATCCAAGCTAACCCATTTCTTGATACAAGTCCATCCCATGATTCAAAAATCCTAGATCCTCTGCCATCATTGACTCCAATCCCAATAAAACCTACTCTAGAGAGTCTCATTCAAGATCCATCCCTATCATGTCAAAACATGGGCTCCCTCCAAGAACCCCCAATGCATATCCAAACTCCTACCCCATCCTTAGAAGTGGATCCATGTCAAGAGGATAATCCAAAGCATGAGGAAATATGTGTTCAATGTTGTCATTGATGTCAACTAGTTATTTGCTTTGATGTCAACCTGATGGAGTGAAGCGTTGTCTGATTTATGGAAGATGATAAAGGTTTGGTATTGAGTGTTTAGCTATTGTTCTGATGTTTGGTGGAGATATCAAGTCAATATGTGGAGTATTTGAAATGTGATAGTATTGAAAGCTAAAATATGCAGGAAAGTGGGTTTGAAGTCCTTATAGGAAAGTGTTTTTCATTCCTCTAGATAAGAAGTCAGTGGCTTGCGATTCTGGAGTTAATGAGTATGGACTATGAATTTTGACTATCATGTTTTTAGGTCCCTAGAAGTTTAGAGGTTTGAATTGTGTTTTGCTATTTGACAACAATGAGGTTGGCTATCAGGACAAGTTAAGAATGGTTCAAAGAACGCTCCTCATTGATGTTTCTTGGTGTACATTTGGTGGCCATGTTCATAATGCTCATGGTGACCAACTTTGTGCAAATATTGGTTATCCTTGCTGGGGCTGACTTACATGAGGTTTTCAAAGTTGATGTAGAAGATAAATGATAATCCTAAATGATCATATTTGTCATTAGTATACAAGGAAACAGTTTTTGGACTGTTGGTAACATGGTCACAGAGTGACAGCATTCAATCAAGCACAATGGACACTGAAACAGTCAAGTGCAGAGGACACCAAAAATAGACAAGTGTAATGGTCACCAAAAATGTTAGTGCAAGTGAACATCGATATGCACTTTCACCGATAGATAGTTCAAAGAGTAAACCGACAGACAGTTCACAAAGGAACCCGAGAGCAATATGTCTACAGAGACATCATCGAGCACCAGTCTACCAAGAGACAGTTTTATTTCTAAGAAAATTGGATCTGAGTTACACGTTAGATAAAACACTTCAGTTTTATAATTAGCTTTATGCTCAGCTGTAAAACCATTTCTTGAGGGAAAAATAAAGCATATGTAATTGTTTTAATCATTCTAACTGATTGTAAACATGCAAACTAGGATATCAAGGTCAAGTTGTAAACCTTTGATCATAGATTTTTTATTGTAAAGCGTGAAACCTAATTAGGTCAATACATTGTATAAATAGATATAGAAATCAATCAGAACATGATGATTGTAGCCGCAGAAGACATCTATGGATCAGATAGAGAGTTTCATGCAGAAGGACACAAAAGACAGAATTCAGTTATGAAGAACAAGATTCAAGGCTACCGAGAAGAATAGAGGTATTAATCAATCACTATAGGTGATATATATAAATTGTGATCTTAAAGGATCTGTATTCAGAAATTCAAGATTGCATACCATCAGGTCAACAAGTATTTTTGACTACTCTCTAACAATTGTAGAAAATAGAAGAAATCTTTTAAGAATGTGGACTCAATAGTCTTATTGTAAATCTCTTAACCGAGTGCACACTTAACAGTGTTTCTAAATCTCTTAACCGAGTAGAACTAACTAGTCTAAAATATTACTCCTAACTGGGTAAGATCATCAAAAGTGATCACACTTGTAGCCTTAACCGTTACCTTCCATTTTGCAGATAGTGAGGCTTTGTGGGTTTCATCCCCATCACAGTTTTTACCTTCTAACAGGGGTTTTCTGCATTACCGATTCTTGTGTCATGTGTAACTACTTTTCATGAATGTTTCTATGAATGTTTACATGCAATTAAGTTTATCATTTGATATTACATGCATAAGGTAGAAAAGCAATATGGTCAGTAATACAAGAACATATTACTAAGGGTTAATTAATAAAAACTTTTAAGGGTACTGATTCACCCCTCCCCTCTCAATACACACCATTCCTTTATTCCAACAATTGGTGTAAGAGCTAGATCTCTTATTTAGAAAAGTTTAAATCACTTGAGAGAAAAGATCATACAATGGAAAGGTATAAGCTTGACAAGAATATTGAGAATCAGAAGTTACAGATACAAATATTCTATGAGCAATACAAAGAAGCAAGAATAAAGATGAGAGAGCTACTAGATAAAATAAAAGTTATGGCGTCTCGCAACAATGAAACAGACTATCATGAAGAAGAGATACCTGATCTATTTGAGTCATCAGGATCCACATCTAGAAATACATCAGACACATCTGAAGGAAACATTACAAGTTTGAATGAAATCAATCAACATCTGACAGAACAATTAAAGGTACTGCAGATCGGTCAAGAGACACAGATGGTAAGAATGATTGATGTTATGAATAATGCTAGACAAGATGAACAAGAAAGAACATTAGCTATTGATGACAGGAGAAAGATCACTGAGAAGCTACAAGAGAGAGAAACTGAAATACAGAGACTTACTGAACATCATCATGAGATCACCAATCAAATAGTTCTTATGAGTCATGAGGCCAACCGAGTGAACATAGAACTCAATGGGAAATTGGAAGCTATTGGTGAGCTAAGAGAAGAAAATGAGAAACTGAAGCATGAAGTAGGGATTCAGCAACAACATAATGACATGATCAAGAAAGATGAAGAAAACACAAAAAGAATGGATGATTTTCTGAATGGACAAAGAAGACTCAACAACAATACCGGTCTAGGGTATATCGAGCATGGAGAATAATCAAACTAAGCTAATCAAAAAGATGTCTACAAAAATCCAAGAACAAAGAAGCAGTCATGCAAACACTATGGAAAACAAGGCCACACATCAAATGTTTGCACGAGCAAAGCCAAAGGTATTCCTAAATCCACTTCTACATTCATAGGTAAATGTTATAACTGTAACAAGAATGGACATAAAGCACATGAATGTAAATCTAAGGCGAAACAACCAAAGAAGGAATCCTACATGGAAAAATATTTCTCTACTTGCAAAATGCATGGCCACACATTTCAAGAATGCAGGAAAAAGAAAAAGCAAGCATGGAAACCCAAAGAACAAGAAAATGCTTATCAACCGAGAAGAGTCAGTAACTCATATGTTTGGGATTACAACACATGGGAAAATTGCACAGCATGTGGTAGATATGGACACATAGCTGCAAACTGCATGAGAAAATGGATACGAAGGTCAAGGAATTGGACTAACTCCAGAATGGCATGCTTACACTGTCATAAGGTCGGTCGCCTAAGCAAAGATTGCAGAGACTAAGTGACAGAGTCAAGCACTTTTGCTAATGGGAAAACTATTGAAGATATCAGGAGAATGAGAAATCAAATGTTGAGGAAAGTTACAAACAAAGAAGATGTTGGACCAAGCACAAAAGTTGGTGACACCTCATCCAATGGATCTAGTGATATCATCATCCCCACCTAAGCAAAACAAGTACGGAACTGCACTCTACAAAGCTATATTTTACATCAATTCCAATATTCATAGATAATATGCCAAACTAGCATGAATGGAGATGCACTATGGTATTACTTGTTATGATTTTGTGAATCCAGTCTTGTCAGTCAATACACATCGAGCATCATCAGTGTACATATAAAAGCCAAGTTGTCAATGTAAACCGAGCATCATCAGTAACACATGAAAGACAATCAAGTCTTCGCTACATACCGAGCACCATTGGTGAACATGTGAAAAGTGCAACTTAGTTGTCACTTATCCCGAGTGTTGTATTCTCACTGAGGATGAAGTTGGTATAATGCCCGAGCATCATTGATTACCGAGTGATAGCTAAAGCATTAATTGCACCACTTAGGTCATTTTCTATAAATAGGGCATCGAAGAGCTCATTCACTCACAAAGCAAAAATGAGAAAATAACAAAGAGAAGAGGAGCGACCAAAAGTGACAAGTTTGCAAATTGATTAACAGCAGATTCAAAGGCTATTCCTAACAGATTTCAACAATCCACAGTGAAGATCACGTAAGTACCAAAACTTACCAAGCTCACAGTTCTTTGCGGAGGAAACCCTAATTTCAAGAAATATGGCAACCACATCGCAGGTCACAAAGATCAAGAATGCGAAGGACAAGAAGGTCAACCTGATCAAGAACTCTACCTGTGAAGAGCCCAAATATAAATTTTTCCCTGAGGTTGCTTCACAACCCAATGACCAAGGAGTGTTCTCGAGTATACCTCCTAGATTTTTTCTAGTTGAAGATGTCTGAGCATATATCTACTGCGAATTTGTAGAGATCAGAGATCTTGAGGTTGAAGAAGCTTACAAGAAGCTTTGCACAGATGGAAACCTTAAAGATGAACACAAACACATTGAGGTGAAAGGGTTAACAAATGCTCTAATGTTTCCAAAAGAGTTCAAGACCGAGTGGATTCGGATAGTACTCAGCCGAGTACATGATAGGAAAATATGGTTGGATGAACCGAAACCAATCACTAAGGATGTTATTCATGCAGTAACTGTTTATCCAGTAACCGACAAGGCCAAAGCCCTAAAACATCCTTCTCGCCCCAAGATTGAGAAGTTGACAAGTGCAGTATGGGATGACAGAGGTTTAAAAGTTAATTCAATCACCGACCCTGAGATGAATTTCGGTGCATGTGTACTTGGATACAAGGTATTCCAAGCTAGCCGATTGAACAGTATAGCTTGTGGAGCAGTTGACACTGCTTATGAGATTGTGAAGAAGGGACTACAACAGGACTTATCTGAGCTGCTACTGAAGCAACTGGAGGAGAACATGAGGACAATTAGGTCATCCAGATCTAATTCATGTAAGTTCGGTTCACTCCTCATGTGTACATTTTTCTACTTTCAGAACTTCTTCCCATTTGTCGATAATGTTAATTGGGACAGAACCCGACCAATAATTGCACAGATTAGTGAATATATTAAGTCACTAGGGGACAATTTTACATCAGTAATGGATGAATACTTCACTACCTTCAAGGACAGAATGCAAAAGAGAATGATAATCCTTGCACAACTGGTGGAACAATATAAAGATGACATATGTTTCATAGTGGATATTGACACCACTCTAATCAAACCTGTTGTACCGAGAACAACATGGTTACCATCACTGGATTATGAGATCAACATTGATCAAGCTACATAGGCTATTGATCCTTGCTAAATGAAGCAATGTACAAATCATTGGTCATATTTGGAACTTATAAGGAAGCTAAGGCTAGAATCAAAACTAGCCTAGTAGTGAAAAAGATAGACCGAAAGAAGAATAAAATCATAAAAACACTTGAGAAGAAACTTTTGGTAGATGATAAAGATTCGGAACAAGATGTCACCGAGGGACAGTCACCCATCGGTGAAGATGAAAAATTGAGTGACTTTGAGTCTATAGAGTCATATGCACCACCAGCCAAGAAGGCAAAGGTTGCAAATGTGACAGTTGCATCAAGAACAAGGAGTAAGACTATAAAAGATGTAGATTCACCACCAGTAAAGAAAGGTACATTGAGGACTTATAAGAGAAAGCCTCAAACCAGGCAAACAGCAAAGAGGAAAAGAAGGAGATACATCTGAAGAAAAGAAGATAAAGAAGATAATGAGAAGGATGAGAAAGAACAAGGAGTTCAAACAGAAAAGCTCAAAGTTCCTCACATAGTTGATGAAGTTGCACAATCAATCATCGACATTGGGAGCATATCACACCGAAAGATAAGACAATGGCTAACCTTATCTCCCGAAGATCAAACCAAGATCGAAGAAGACATAATTAAGGCAATGGTTACATACAAGTATGTACCAATAAAATTCAACAAGCAAATTCCACAAGAGCTTAGTGACAGAATATCAGCAAGGTGGACTTATGCACTGCATACAGAGAAATAGATAAGGGAAAGATCCCTAGTCACACTCATGCCACCTGAGACAATAGTTGAAGAGATTGATGAAACAATGAAAGAGAATTCAAAGAAATTATCAACAAAGATGAGAGCCTACAAAGTACTAGAGGGACGATTACAAGAGCTTGACAAATAAAGCGATGAGACTTGGAAAGAAATATTCAATGTCCCCAAGCAGGTACTGGCTCTTACCAAGAAACCTCACTATGAAGAGAAAGAGGCTACACCGAGCCCAGAGCACATCTTTATAAATGACACCGAGGATGTCAATCCAGTAGATCTGACAACAGAGGCACGCAAGGCTATGGATGACATACCTCATATTTTACAATCATTAGGGGATACAACAAAAATCACAATCAAAGATATAACTCTTATTGATTCTGATGATGATCCGAAGAAGGATGAAAATGTGAATGTGACAACCGAGCAAGAAAAGGAAAAGGAAACATCGGATGTTGCACAGGAAAATATACCAAGTGACATGCCATTATTGATACAAGCTATCAATATAATGACAGAAGCAAAGAATAAAACACATGAGCCTGATGCAAACATACCAATAGACACAGGTGATGAATAAGGGAAGAAGATAGATACAAATGAAGAGAACAAAGATGTAAGTGGAGAGGAGAAACAAAGTGATGCCACCGACAAGAACATCAAGGAAAACAAAGCTACAGATACAGACAAGGTTGATGTAGAGACGTCTAATACCGACCAACAGGTCAATACCGAGCAGCATACAAAAGGCGCCACACCTCCCACACAATCTCCTAAAGCAAAAGAGATAGAGAAGGAACTTGCAATAGTCCTTCATTCCCCTGCTTCCACTACTCTTACAAAGAAGAAGAAAAAGAGAAAAGCTCCAATCACATTAGATGAAATTATTGATATACCAGAATGTGATCCTAGAACATTGGATCCAGATCACTTACCAAGTATAGAGAACTTTGTAAAAGAAAGGCAATTTAGGACAAGTTCAAAAAGGAGCACAAGTACTCACAAGTCCTGGAAAGCACAAAAGAAATATTATTGTAGATTGTTCCTGACACCGACATTGATCAAAATGCTCCAATACTTGATCAATTAGCAGTTCTGACCGACGCCATTACATCACAGGATCTAGATGTAGACAAGGTCATTGAGGAATGTGCAGAGCAGAAGTGTCAATACAAGTTAACAGAGAAGATCAGCCAAGAAGTGGCAGAAAATAAGGTAAAACTTTCTGAATTAGTAACTACAATGGAACCAATATTATCAGAAGTAGTTAAACTAGTTCAAAAGTTGGGCACAATAGAACATTTCACTACCGAGCATAGTGAAAAGATAGCCAAAATAGATGAAGATCTTAAGGCTAGTGCACAAAGTCTCACAACCGAGGAAAATGCATTCCAGTTGCATTATGAGAAGATTGTAGAAGAAAAATGGTTGAGACTAGAACTTCAAAAGGCTGAAAGCAAAACCGGAGATGAAGTAACCGAGTTGCAAACTATGTTACTCTTGAATGTCACATTGTTGTTGAAACACATGACTTCGGCAAAAGCATTGATTGCCACCCCAGAGATGTTTGTTACCGAAAGTATATATGACATGCACGCCTGACTAAATTTGGAGTACATGACCCTTGAGCACCTCCAAGAGCAATGGGAGAAGATAATGGCAAACATTCAAAAATCTCATTCCCACATACTTGACAAGCTGTAAGTATTACACCTTTGTCATTATTTTCAAAGAAAGGGGGAAATTATATGTGAAAGGGGGAAACTATATGTATAAGGGGGATATTATATGTATACATGTCAAAGGGGGAAATGTACAAAAGGAAAAAACATGTCAAAGACCAAAGAGGGAAATACAAAAAGGAAAAACATGTAAATACTGAGGCATGCACATAGGGGGAGTCACTTGACAAGGTAAACACTTGGTGTATATACTGAATATTTCAGTTTGCACATATCAATTTTTGATACAAATGCCAAAGGGGAAGATTGATAATCCTAAAGGATCATATTTTTCATTAGTATACGAGGAAACAGTTTTTGGACTGTCGATAACATGATCACCGAGTGACAGCATTCAATCAAGCACAATGGACACTGAAATAGTCAAGCGCAGAGGACACCAAAAACAGACAAGTGCAATGGTCACCGAAAATGTTAGTGCAAGTGAACACCGAAATCAATGAACATCGATATGCACTTTCACCGACAGACAGTTCAAAGAGTAAACCGATAGACAATTCACAAAGGAACCCGAGAGCAGTATGTCTATAGAGACATCACCAAGCACCAGTCTACCAAGAGAGTTTTATTTCTGAGAAAAGTGGATGAGTTACATGTCAGATAAAACACTTCAGTTTTATAATTAGCTTTATGCTTAGCTGTAAAACCATTTCTTGAGGGACAAGTAAAGCATATGTAATTGTTTTAATTAGTCTAACTGATTGTAAACATGTAAACTAGGAGATCAAGGTCAAGTTGTAAACCTTTGATCATAGACTTTTTATTGTAAAGCGTGAAACCTAATTAGGTCAATACGTTGTATAAATAGATGTAGTAATCAATCAGAACATGATGATTGTAGCCGCAGCAGACATCTATGGATCAGACAAAGAGTTTCATGCAGAAGGACACAAAAGACAGAATTCACTTATGAAGAACAAGATTCAAGGCTACCGAGCAAAATAGAGGTATTAATCAATCACTATAGGTGATATATATACATTGTGATCTTAAAGGATCTGTATTTAGCAATTCAAGATTGCATAACATCAGGTCAACAAGTATTTTTGACTACTCTCTAACAATTGTAGCAAATAGAAGAAATCATTTAAGAAGGTGGACTTAACTGTCTTATTGTAAATCTCTTAACCGAGTGCACACTTAATAGTGTTGCTAAATCTCTTAACCGAGTAGACCTAACCAGTCTAAAATGTTACTCCTAACAGGGTAAGATCATCATAAGTGATCACACTTGTAGCCTTAACTGGCACCTTCCATTCTGCAGATAGTGAAGCTTTGTGGGTTTCATCCCCACTGCAGTTTTTACCTTATAACAGGGGGTTTTCTGGGTTACCAATTATTGTGTCACGTGTAACTACTTTTCATGAATGTTTCTATGAATGTTTACATGCAATTAAGTTTATGATTTGATATTACATGCATAAGGTAGAAAAGCAATATGGTCGGTAATGCAAGAACTAAATTACTGAGGGTTAATTGATAAAAAAATTTAAGGGTACTGATTCACCCCTCCCCTCTCAGTACACATCATTCCATTATTCCAATAGAGCAAATGTGTGAATTCATATTAATCTTTCAAAGTTGATGTAGAAGAGAAAATGTGTGAATTGATATTAATCTTTCAAAGTTGATAGACTTTGTGGCAGTGAGTTTTTGGCATGATTACAAGATCCTACATCTTTTTAATTCATCGACTCCTTGTGCCTACTAAAAGATTATGAGTTATTTTGGCAGCTTGTATAGTCTTGTATCTTTCATAGGGATCGTGCATCTCAATCTTGCAAGTCCTTAGTATCTTCTCCTAAGGTTGTGTGTCTTAGCTTACAAGTCCAAATCATGAGCAATGTGCTTCCTTGAGTTTGGCATTGTATTCATTTATGTTCATATAGTGAGCGTGATTCTCGTTGTGGTTTTGATGTTTAGTTGGATAAAGATAATTAATAAGTGTTTCTAATAGAGAAAGTTTAAGTTTTGTTCAAGGTTGATTCATCCCCCCCCCCCCCTGGTATGTCCAGCAAATACATCACCCAACCCTCATGTCAAACCCTCATTTGTGTCTCTAAATAGTCATGATCTGCCCTAAAGTTTTCTCCTTCACTTTTCTCCTATCAACCTTTGTTGCTCATGTTTTCCTTTTGAATCAAAGCTTGTGTAGATTGATTATGTGGTTGTGGGGTTTTAAAAGACTTAGTTGCTTGATTTTCCACATCCTTCTTCGGGCCTTTCTCAATCTTTAGAACAAGTATGTTTTTGCATCCCCAACAATAGCGCACCCATTCATCCTTCTTGTGGGAATGATCAATTAAAGAAAGGGAGAACACCATTACTCTAATACAAATGGAGTACAAGCCTTCATCTTTGTCCTTGCCTCCTTTAAAAAGGCATTTAATTTTATCTTTTTTCTTACATCTACAATAATCCCTAAGAAACAAGGGACATTATGCCTTCTTAATGACATTGGCATTCTTTTTACCTAGGCCACTCATTTCTAATTAGGAGTCTCTTAACCTCTGTTTATTTATTTGTTTGTTTTTCCCACTATAAACAACTATGGAAGTGGCTAATGTGGGGGATATGACTACAATCCCAATAAAATCCATTATTTAGAAAAGAGATGAAGCCTAACAAGGAAGTGGAAACAACCTCAAAGGAAGAAAACAACAAAAGGAAAAAGGAGCAAGGCTCCAATGGGGGAAAAAACCCTACAAAATATGTTAAAGAAGAAAATTTTCCCAAGTCTTTCAATAGGTAATACAAGAATTAGAAATTTTCTACCCCCTTAGATTAGTCAAATTATAATTAAGTGTTAAAGTTTAAATGTTTAAGGGTTGAAATCCATTAAGAGGAAATATATGCTTAGATCTTTCTACAATGGTAGACCTTATATGGATTTATTTTGTCTATAAGAAGTCTATTGGAACAAGTGCTAAATTTTGCTTGGAAGAATGCATGACCATTCTACAATTTCCATGAAAAGGATCGAGGTCGTGTGACTATTATCATTAATAATAAATGGACACAATTTGTTGTGGAGTCTAGATTTTCTCCATGTAATAGAGGGACTTGAGTTAATGAACATAAAAATGGGAACAAGTTTGGGATTTTCCCTTTTGTATGCTCCTAATGATTATAGTGAAAGATGCTCAGTATGGTATTGTTGCACTCCTTGCCTAAAGACTCTTGGATATAGACTAGGGATTTTGATATGATTGAATTTAGAGATGAAAACTTGGAGATAAAGAGAAAATTTGGAATGGTAAAATTAATTTTCTAGAGAAGAATGAAAAGACTTCATAATTTGATGAACCCCTTGGGAAAAGGTAGAGCTAATAATAAGAAAAAATTGTTTGTGGGACAGTAACCAAAACCAAGGAACAAGGGTTGTTTCTATACTTGATAGATTTTATGTTGACAAAGATTGCTTAAAATTTGAATATGGAGATAATATAATCCTTGTCTAGGTGGTGTCAACAATAATGTTTGATCACTCTCCAATTAAAGGCACTATTGTGATTGCCCATTGGTCTTCTGATTTTGATTCTAAAAAGATAATTGTTTAAACTCAATAATTCTCTTCTTAATGATCAGGATTGTAAGGAGGGGATTAAAATAGTCACTATAATTATTAAAAGTTATCATTACAATGTGTATAGTCGAAAAATAGAAGCACTTCCATTGTAGATGTGTTTAACCTTCCGAATAAGTGGTTTGGGGTCATAACAAGCGCCTTGAATGGGTTCCTGATCTTGACATGGCTTCCTCCCTGTTCTGTCCCTCTTTCCACTCATGTTTAGCCTAATTTCTACATTCTGAACTGCAGACTGGGGATTCTGGGCTTCAGGGTCAGGGTCGACCTTTCAGGTCTATGTCGACCTCGACCCTGACCTAGGTCAAGGTCGACCTCGACCTTGACCT
>MU227615.1:2057344-2070031 GCA_018584345.1 Thuja plicata | reverse complement strand
TTCCGAAGCATTGATTCCTAAATTATATTTAATATAGGTCCTCTCCTAGGGGTAAAGGCTTTAATGGGAATTTAATCCTCCTATGTAGGCCTCCTTAGAAGATTGTGCCCTAATTCCATATAAAAGATAAGCTTCCTCCCTCATTTTCTCTAACTATCAACTAAGTCTTCTAATCGTGATCAAGCATTCTCAAAACTATCTTCAAGTGTGATTCAAGCAAGCCAAGGAGCAAGATTCCAAGCAAGCATTCATCCATTCAAGTATCCATTTTCATGAAGGAGATCCATTGGAGGCCATTGAAGGATTCAAGCTACATAGTGCCCTTTTAGTGATCTCTGCATCCACCTTCTTCCAAGCCTATTCCAAATTCAAGAACCCATTTAAGACTTGATGTTGGAGATCTATAAGCAAGAGATTGAAGACATCCTACCTTTCCACATTCCACATTTTGAGGCGTACTTGTGGATTCAAGGATTCAAATCCGCCACAAGGATCTTTTCAAGCAAGGTGAATTTATGCATTTACTTTGTCCATTTCTGCAATTTCAATTACATATATTTGAGGTTAATTCCAAAACTGGGGTTTGACCAAGGCAAACCCCTCCCCCACAACAAACAATCTCCTTTTTGTTGTAGATACAGGTGCAGAACAGTTGATTTGAGACCAGATCTGGATACCCTTTTCGGCTTTCTTTCGGACGGCGCGAACAGAATTTCTGTCGAACCTATGTAGGATAGGGTCGACATTATTGGGTCAAGGTTGACATTTGTGGGTCAAGGTCGACCTTTTTCATAAAACGACATCGGAACGAAAAAATATTTCTAGATTTTGTTCGTCTCTGCGTTCCGATTCGGGATCAACTATCAATTTTTTCAAAAACTCAATACAGACCTCAGAAAATAGCATTCTTTGATCTGCAATATTTCAAGGTTAGTGCATTTCTCCTATTCCTTCAATTACTGTCATATATCATTTCCATACTTATATTTAACAGAATTTAAGGTATCTCCTTTGTTATTTTTCTTTCCAAATAGTTAATTCATTTGTGCATTAGCCCTTCCTTGGGGTTGCTCAACTTGGATCTCTCATTTGTACATTTAAGGGTAAAAACGAACATCTTATCTTCTCCTTAATCACAATTGCAATACTTAATCAATACAATTCAATTAAGGTTAAGGAATTCAATACATTCTAGGCAACTTAAAGGACAATTTACACATCAATGCATTACATTTCAAGATAATCAATCAATCCTTCTTAATACATTACATATTCTTAATAAATTACATATTCTTAATAAACATATCTCTATTTCAATCCCCTTTATATTTTTATATGTACACATTATCAATTACAATCTATCATACAATTTTATATTGTACACAATGATTCAATAATTAAGGATTGGAGAGTCTTAGTTTGGCTTAGGGTAAAATTTTGAAAATGGTGGGGAAGATAAAGGCACTAGAAAGGAGGTTGGTAGATGTATTGTAGGGAAAGGTTCTCTTAATAAAGGGCAGTTATAACAGCTTAAGGGTGAGCAGTTCTCCCAAGCCTTTTTGATAAGGGAAAATAATCTAGTGAGAAGGTTGCAAAATTGTAAAGCTCCAGCGACTAGGATAAGGGTTAAAGCCAGTTGGATCAACGAAGGGCACATGAGTACAAAATAATTCTTCAATCTGCTAAAGACAAAAAAAAAATCTTACAAGAATAAAGGCCCCATTGAATTTAATAAAATATGAGTGAATGGCATATCTTCTATGGAAGATGCCTTCTTAGACTAGTATCTAAAATTGTTCTCATTGAAGGATAATGCAAAAGGTAAATAAGCGAGAGAATTTTGCAAGAAGGTAATCCTAAGAAAAAATGATGAGGAATAAGTGAAAGAGTCAAAGAAAAAGAGTTGAGAAGATCTATTCAAAAGAGGAAATAAAAAAGATAATTCTTTCAATAAGTGTATATCTCTTCTCATTGATGGAAATTTGTTGATAGGGAAATTACTAAGCTTACCCCCCAAGGAAGGAACTAGAAAGGTCATTAATTGTAGACCAATTACTTTGTTGAACGTCTCCTACAATATTCTTGCAAAGAGATTAGCATTAACATTGACTAAGATTTTAACAAACGTGATTTCACTAACTAGGACCAGATTTCTTAAGGGGAGATACATTTTAGAAAATAACTGGTTGGGAAAGTATGAACTAGGCCAAAAGTATTGGACACGAGGTAGGCATGTTATTGCTGGATTTTTAAAAACAATATGACATGATAGAATGCCCTTTTGTATTCTGTCATGGAAACTGTGTGATTCCTACAGTTCTTTATACAAATGGATTATTATTTTGCTTCAAGATTCTCCCTTCCCAATTGAAATAAATAGGTATTTTATTTGCCCTTCCCCCCTAGGAGGATTCATCAGGCAAGGTTGCCTTACTACCCCAACTCTATTTGTAATTGGTCTTGTGTGTTGCATTATATTCTAAAACCCCATCTCAAAAGCCCCCTAATTAGAAAAATATCACCCTAACCAAGAGAGCTTGTTAAATGCTCAATTCATAATGATACAACTTTATTTGTTGGCTTTGAAAAAGATATTTTTTATAGTATGATTAAGAGGCTAAATATCTTTTGTTAAGCCTTTGCATCTAAAATCTCAAATCATAAATCTACCATTTGAAGTTGGCATCATGCTCCTCCAGAATGGCTAGTTGGAGAAAAATGGCAAGGGGTACCAAATACGATTGTTTAATGTTTGGGCATTTCATTCTCAGGTGAACCCTCCTTGAAGGATGTGGGAATGGTTGCTTTAAAAAGTGGAAAAGATACACTTGAAATGGCAATCCCATATGCTATCACTTACACGCAAACTTCAGGTTACTCAAAAAATTCTAGATGCCTTTACAATTTATTTCTCTTCATCCCAACTAATTGGTAGTGTGATAAGCTTCAAATGGCTCTTAAAAGACCTTTTTGTTAGGATTGAGGAACACTGAGAGGGAGGGGAATTGATGTTCTAGCTTTTATTAACCTTTTAACTTGATTGCACAACCATAAACTTAAAAAAATAAACAATAAACAACTGAAAGATAAGCAAAGCATCCACAACATCATAACACCATGATTTTTTGTGTGGAAACCCGGTTAAGGGAAAAACCACAGCGGGGATGGAACCCACAAGTATTACTTCTGCAGAAATAAGTTACCCTGTTAGGGGTGTAAGTACATAAAGGGAAAGGGAATGCACATGCATTCAAGCTTACAACTTAGAGCTCATTGCTCAATATACAAAAATAGGTATTCAACCTTCAGAGGCTCACGGTCATACAAAAAGATTCATCCACAAAAAGTGAACTGAGAAATGACATCAACAATGTTTATACAATTCCATGTAGGTACAAAATAAAATTGCTTATTTGACTGTCGATCCTCTGATCATTGATCCAATATTCGCATACAACAATCATATCCAACCATTGCATATCATATCTCCACAAAAACTCGATCTTATGTATCCAATATCAAAGATATTAACTTACATTGTCGGCCTTAAGAACAAAATGGATAACATGTAGAATGTCGACTTGATCAATTATCAAAAAATATTCCTAACCTCGAACACAATCATGGATATCAACAAGTACGTCGGCTCAACCATTACCAACTATCAAAACGATCGGACCATCGATCTGTTAGGATTGTTGATCGATCCAACATCTGACTATCACTGTTCTTTCTTCATTGTCAACCCAATACTCAGATCATCATTAACTTACGCAAACTGAAACATAAACAGGTGTGATCCTGGATTAACATACCATTTTCCATGTAGAATCTTCCTCTAAATTTGCATTCCATAACTCGCTTGCATCTGTCCATACCGATCCTTTTACTGATCCCAGTACATTGTTCTTCTTCTTCCATACTTAGCCAATTTTGCACTCGTCTTTAATATAACCAAAAATTGTTAGTTGATCATAAGAGACGTGTGATTGCCATTAATGAACATCCAAGTTATTCAATACAGTGTCTCTTGCCAACATTTTTGTGGTCAAATAACAAAGGTAATAAGAAAAGACATGCCATGAATTGGAAATGGTGTTTTCTTCCAAAGATCAGAGGGGTCTTGATCTGAAAAAATTGAAAATCCAAGGTTTTGCCTTGGCTGCCAAATGTATTTTAAAATCCCTTGGACAGTCTTGAACCATGAAAGGTTTTGGTCAAGATTAATATTGCTTGCTCAAGGCTGAAAAAGAAGTAGAGAATGAATGTACTACTCTTCATACTTATGATTCGATTTTTGGGAAGTTTAATGTTAAACCTTTTGGGTCCAATGTGTTCAATAGCATTTGGCGGGCTTGGGAATCCTGTGAAACATTTAATGGAAAACACTAACGCTATTTGCAAGAATGATAGTAAGTTCAACACACTTAGATCCATTTGGTGGAACTTAGATTGGAATAATAAGCCGATGGCGCTACCAAAGGCTGTTCTACCAAAGCTTGAGATTCTAAAGGCATTTCTTGTTTCAAAGATATTTTGAATGCAAGTTAACGAAAGAAGCTATTTGCAGGAATGATAGTAAGTTCAACACACTTAGATCCGTTTGGTGGAACTTAGATTGGAATAATAAGCCGATGGCGCTACCAAAGGCTGTTCTACCAAAGCTTGAGATTCTAAAGGCATTTCTTGTTTCAAAGATATTTTGAATGCAAGTTAAAGAAAAAGCAAGACAAATGATTTCAAAATCTCTAATAACCAAAGAACTTGTGCTATTCTACATAAAGCCTTGTACAATTTTAAACTCCCCGTGTCTCACTCAATGAATTTCAAAATAATGATGAACTTTCACTGGTCCGATGATATTGTAAAAAAGATTTACAACATACTTGTTGACTCAAAGGACGTTTATGACTTGTCTTAATAGGAATTGGAACCTGGATTGTTCTGGAAGTAAATGTTACCAGTTTCACAATGGATCTGGTTGGGTAAAACTGAACAAAAGAAACTACTTGTAGGTGGCTCCTTGTATTTAAGAAGTTGACCTCACTGCTGTGGGTAATCCTCCTAGAGTCTGTCACTTCTGGAAAAATTTAAACATCATTTTTTTTACTTGCCAATATGCCTTTGCTTTGTGGCCTTCTTTCTTTAGGAGCAAGCTGGGTAGGGATAACAAAGACGGGTTTAATTGTGTTGAAGACTTACTTGGTTATGTGAATGCTGCTTCTATTAGCCTTGATGAATTCTTGCTTGTTTTTAACTAGTGAAGTTTGGAGGCAAATCTGGAAAAGAAGTAATGAAGAGGTTTTTCAAGGCATAAGAAGATACTTTACTGAGACTCCATGTGAGCTCAGCGAAAAATGTAATATCGTCTACAAGGAGGAGCTCCACAAAAGCACAGTTCAGGCAGCAAGGAAGAAATGATTTGAATAAAGACGAGTTGAACAAGCTGAGGAACTACATGCAAGATCATAACCTTCCAAAACCAGTCAAACAAATGAAAACACAGGGTACAGTTAAGAACAGATTTGAAACGGTGATTAGAGACTTGACTCTTGAAAATAGCTATACCATCTATTTGATTCTATGATTGTGACAAAATGGATTATAGTAGCAACAATTGTTGCTGCTGGGAATAATGTTTTTCTTTCAAACCTATAATGTAACTCAGATATTTTTTGTTATATTTTGATGGGAGTAGAGGCTCTGAATATTGTATGATCTCTTTGTTAACGGTATCTAAAATCTTAAAAACATAATAATATTTATGCAGTCAAGCAGCTTTGATCTTGAAACAGACGTTGATATTGAAACCGCTAAAAAAACATTATAAAAGAAATCTACATTTTGGCCATTTTTGCAGTATGTCAACTGGCAAGTGCCTGGGGCAAATCTTTATAAGGCACAATGAAAGATTTAGAATGTTCTTGTGTTATGCAGCATCCTAATACATCTGGAAACACCATCAAGGTGATTGCTAAAAAGGTCCATTGCTTGAGCCATTGCAATTTTACTCCTCACATAAAGGATCCTTATAGAGAAAACCTTTGAATTGGAGACTTTTAATGCAGGAAATGGGAACAACTTCACCAAGGAGATTTTCTCCTTAGTTTATTGTAGGACAAGTCAAGCCACTCCTAACTTTGGCATTCTCTTAAAATTGTGTCTCTAGTCTTATAAGTGGTTGTGACGAAAAAAGATATCTTAGTAGTTCGACATTACCAGGAGAGTTTAAATTTTTTCCATACAGCTCGTTCTGATTAACTTGAATTCCAAACTTTCCATTCGACTTATCTTAGTCAGAGTAGTTCCTTATGATCTATTTCCAGCATTACCTCTTTACAATTTGTGGAATCTTTTGACTGCAGATGGAATATAATCGCTGAAGATATTATTGGTTGATTCAACTGAAATTGAAAAGTTTCAGAATAGCAGGTTGAGAAATTGCCACTAACACACTTTGAGGAAAGAATATTCACTATGCATTAGTCTCTGACAGTTCGGATTCTAGATTGCTTGCAAATCATAATTTCAGATGTGTAGGAAATTTGATATACAAACAAAATGTATTTATATTTGGCTGCAAATGTGCTCAAACATAAAAAGATTCATATAGCCTGGGAAAAATTATCAATATCCAGTTTCAAGAATCTTTCTTTACTACTTGAGTGATTGGTGGAGAAAACTTAGCAGCTGGTCGAATACAGCTGCAAATTGATTATTTCCACTAGCTGCTTGAGAAACATAGAAACTTCAAAATATACATCCCATATTAAATAAAAATTTCACTTAAGTCGATTTTAATTTATTGCTCCTTATAAACCTGAATGTTTCTCCATATATAAACCAAACCAATTCTCAAACTGAATATCCCATTCGAACAAAGTAGCCATATAATATGTATGGACCCAGCCAAACAAGATCAGCATGGAGAAAAACATAACAAATGTTGTAGTGGCTATAAGAATGCAAGTTATAATAACAAAAATAGAAATTGAGACAAGATTAAAAACTATTCATGCAAATCTTCAGCATTAGCGAGATTGCAGTGTCTAAAATGGCATTGGTATTACACCACTTTTTGTTAAAGAATTGAAAAAGCCGAACGTTACCATTTTGCAGGTTTCATGCCTCTTGCAGATTCAACACTTACGCAGCTGCTACTGTAACCATCTCTACTATCACAAAGCCAAAACAGTTAACATATTCCTTTGTACAAATGCTGTTGCGCTGTCTATACAATTAATTTTGTCTTTAAATATGTTATAAGTGCAATATAATCTCTTCCAACTCTCACATTTCCCCAACAGAAAACCAAAGTACTCTCAAATAAAATCTTACTTGACATTTGCCATCACAATAAAGAGATAGATTGGCCCCTGCCACAAGATCATCTTTCTGAAAGACAATATCTCGTATAACTAACTCACATTTGATGGTTCACAAAAACAAATGCCTTATGATGGGTGACACATTTGAGGCTTCCCAATATAAGAACTAACATATCTTGGAATTCATAAACTTCTGCAATAGAGAACTTTGGCTATTAGAAATCGCTGCTGTTCTTGGTGAATCCATGGAGTCTGGAGTACCAGTTAAGAGAGATTATGGAGTTCAGTTACAAGGGTTTTCGTGATGGAATTGAGAAGCATGGTGCCAGGTTTAAATCATGCATAACTTGCACAGAACACTCATAATGCAAATAATCCATGCTATTGGACTGCTCCAAGAGTCTAAAGCAATGTGCAGACACCCATTTGATCATCCTCTATGGAATTGCTCATTGAATCCATCAAGGTATGAATGGTTTTCCAAGCTCTGATTAAAATGCAAAGTGAAAAACCAAATATTTAAAATTAAGCTATGAATATACATTTTGATTCTAATAAGTTGGAAGTGTTCAGTTCTCTCCAATCCTTTGGAGTCCGCGGTGACATCTTTTCAAGTTTCATCATTCTGCAAATCGCAGGCTTGATGGCAGATACCCTTCTAACACTCAAATTAGACTGGTTCAATGTTAATCTCCCTTGCAAGTTTGGCTTATCAAATTCATTTGTTGCAGTTGACAAGAACCTTGGATGAAAAATTTGCATACCTTTGCCTTTGAACAATAAAGTTTGAAGGACCAAACTTGTTGTCTAGACTGTCTCTACCTCCACATTCTTCTAGATATATAAGAGAATAATATAATTTTAAAGATCGAGGAAATTAATGGAGTGATGGAGCACCGGAGATTTCGAGCGGGAGGAGGAAATTTGAAAATTTCCGAGTCCAACAGTTACAGGTGGCCGAATGGACGATTGCAGATGCAAAGCCAGAAACCCTTCAAGAATCATCTGGGCTTGGCATATTCAGGAAAACAATGGGGAAAAAGTTATAGGAACCAAAAAAATACTGGAGGTTGGGGGTTTCAAGAGACGAAAAAATTCCAAAGTCCTCGAAACCGTTTGAGCTTTCCTACTACTCGCGTAATGCAGAACCAATATCAGTTTGGAAATGGACAAAGCAACAAGGTCATCCCAAACTATCAGAATAACTATGATAGGATTTTTGATTTCCGGAAGATTGAACAGAAATTTTGGAGACCGAAGGCGATCAACTCGGCGGTAGAAACATCTGACCTGGGATTTCCAAAGGTAGATCTTAGCTCTGTTACTACTGTTCAGATAGATAATACAGTATGGAATGAATCCATAAATTTCTTGGAAGACCATGCATTTTTCTTAAAATGGGCTGGGAAATGGCCATCTTTGAGTAAGATTAGCGAATGGTGTGCTAAATCTTGGGGGAAAGCCTTTGCATTAAAAACTATGGCAAATGGATTTTACCTGGTAACAGCGCCAACCCGTGAAGATAAAGAATGGGTTTTAAAGCATGGTCCCTATTTGATAGATGGAAAAGGTATATATATCAATAACTGGTCAAAAAAATTTGATCCGAAGAAAGAAAAAATCAAATAAATACCCCTCTGGATCCTTCTTCCTAATTTACCACATGAGTATTGGGGTTTTGAAACCCTAAAAATACTTGGTAATCGCATGGGATCCTTTATTAGGGCTGAAGAATGCCTTATTGAAAGAAATTTTTCAACCTGCCCTAAAATTTTAATCATGTGGCAAGAGTCACACCCGCTGCCCAACAATCTACTACTCACTTCAAAAAATGGGGTATGGTCACAAAATGTGGTGGTGGAAAAGGATGCTGAACCCCCGACTGACAATAAGCAGCCAAATGTCATGGTTAATGAGGGAAGTAGGAAAGGGAAAGAGAGTGAAGCAAATCGGATTAATAACAATATTATCTTTTGCACTGAAACTAAGCCAAAAGATCATTTTAGTGAAACTGAACTTAGCAATAGCATCCTGGGGAAAATGGAGGAAAGACAAAACAATTATAACTCTTATCCGGGGGAGAGAAATATTGAGTAGATTAATGAACTCTTGATAAATGAAAACAAAAATACAATAAACATGGAAGAGTTTCCACAAAATGGTTTGATAGATCTGAGGCTTACTATGATAGATGCTGACAGGGAAGAAGCGCCCAGAACATATGAAACTAATGAGGAACAGAACCCGGAACCCAGTGAAGGAAATGAATCAGAGGGAAGAATGTTGGGAATGCTGACTATGAAGAATACAGTTCAAAGTGACCAAACAAATAAGGTATTTACAATGCAAGACTCAACTGGGGACCAAAATCCAGAAAAGGAAGCATATGAAAATATTTTGGGTGACTCTAATAGGTTGCGGTGTGAGGAGTTTTATACCGAACAAAGACCCATCCTCATACCCAAAAGCATCATGATGGGAGTGGAAATTACAAAGGATGGTCTTCTTGGATTTGTTGATCCAATTGATAGTGATAGTGATGGATTTAAGGACATAAAAATTTCTCCTATTAGAAATTTGGAAAAACCTTTTGAAACTATTAAGTATAGCAGTGGAAACCTTGTGGAGTCGGATGTTGACTCCCTTTGGGCACCAAAGAATGAAGAGGAGGATGTTTTTGGCCTTGCAGAAACAGCCAATGTGCTAGAAAAAAGAACAATATCTCAGAAAGAGACAATGAAATCAAAACCATCTGTAGGGGGAAAAAAAAAGAGGGAGAAAGTCTAACAAGACGAAGTTAACCTTGGCAGGGTGCGCAGCAAACCATTGCAAATTGCTGAGCTCAGGGATTGGCTTTGCCTCTCCCCAAGAACCATGAAAATCTTATCATGGAATGTTAGAGGCTGCAATGCTCCTGACAAGATTTGCCTGATCAAGAGAGGCTTAGATTAGGCGAAACCAGATATCATGTTTTTACAGGAAACTAAGTTAAGTGGTGAAGAGCTAGAAGGTTTTGCTAGAAAATTTAGTTGATGGAGAAGTTGTTTTTCAGAGGCAAATGGTGCTTCTGGGGGACTTTGTGTTTTATGGATGGAGACAACAGTGGATGTCTCAATTATTGAATGTCAAAGGTCTTGGATATGGGTGGAAGTTAGATCAAGGCATCTTCTCACTCGATTTCAAGCTTTGAATGTCTATGGGCCGAATAATCCAACTCAAAAAAGGGCACTCTAGCAGGGTATCTATGATATCTTAAACAGGAACCAAAATGAAATTTTTTTACTCGAAGGTGATTTCAATGCCATCTTAAATCCAACAACGAAAAAAGGTGGTTTGGGTTGGACAGGACAGAATCAGAAGGATTTCTCTGCATTTGTTACAGAAAATGGATTGGTGGATCTTGAGTTAAGAAATGGACAATACACATAGAAGGGGTGGTTTTTTAAATATTGCAGAAAAACTGGATCGTTTTTTGTTGGCTGGAAACTGGGTAGCCACCAATTGGACTTGCTAGGCTGAGATTCTACCTTTAACCGGATCTGACCATTATCCAATAAATCTGAGAATTCAGGAGGATAAAGTTCTGGATAGGGCCCCTTTCAAATTCGAAGCTATGTGGCTACGACATAAAGACTTTAAAGCTCAAGTGGAAATGTGGTGGAGTCAAGCCCCGCCAAGAAGAGGTAACAAAGCTTTCATTTTTTTCAAAAAACTACAACACTTAAAAGAAAAAATGAAGGTTTGGAATAGAGACTTTTAAGAACATCTTTGTGGAAAAAGAAACTTTCGAAAGTGAATTAGAACTTTTACATTCCAATATTATTGCAAATGGAATGAATGAGGCAGATTTTGAAGAAGAAAATAGATTGAATAAACTTTATAGTGAAGTGCTCAATAGGGAAGAAACATACTGGAGGCAGAAATCTAGGGAACTATGGCTTGTGAAAGGAGACAAAAACACACATTTCTTCCATAATTCTGTAAAAATTCGAAGGTCACAGAATAAGATTTTTTCTATCCAGAATAGAGATGGTGCAGTTGTGCAGGAACCAGAGGAGATTAATCAGGAAGCAGTGAGATATTTTCAAAATATATTTACAGAGGAACCGGACATCCATAGGACAGATTTGGATTTACAAAATAGCATTCCCACTTGTGTCATGGATGCCCAAAATGTAATGTTAAAGAAACCTTGCACACTTTTAGAAATCAAAAAGGCTGTTTTTAACTTAGGGGCTCAGAAAGCTCCAGGGCCTGATGGCGTCTCAGCCATTTTTTTTCAGCAATTCTGGGATTTGATTGGTCATGAGGTTTGGGAGGCGGTAGAAGAATCAAGAGCTGGGAGCTTCCTTTTCCTAGATTTTAACAACACCTTCATCACTCTTATCCCAAAGAAAGAAGACCGAGTGTCTTTTGAAGACTTTAGACCTGTTTCCCTTTGTAACACAATATACAAGATCATATCTAAGGTAATGGCAAATAGAATGAAAGCCATCTTGCAAAACATAATTTCAAAGGAACAAAGTGGCTTTACCCCGGACAGATCAATCTATGAGGGGATCATTGTAGCCCATGAAATAATTCATACCCTTCAGCAAACTAAAGTTGAGAAAATGATGATCAAACTAGATATAAAGAAAGCATATGATGTGGTCAACGGGGGATTTTTGATCAAAGTCCTAAGATGTTTTGGTTTTTGTGAGAAATGGATCAAATGGGTGGAATGTTGCATTAATACACCTAGATTTTCAGTGTTGGTTAATGGCAGTCCACAAGGTTTTTTCAAATCTACTAAAGGAATCCGCCAAGGAGACCCTATCTCTCCTTTCCTTTTTATCATTATGGCTGAAGCGCTTGGGCGATTAATTAGAAGAAAAAGAGCTCTTGGAGAATGAAAAGGAATTAAAATGACTGCGGGTTTGGAACCTATTACACATTTACAATTTGTTGATGATACTGTTGATGTGAGTTTTGTACCACTACATAACATATAGGACTTGAACACTTGATACTGGATATCAAACACTCAACCCTCTCTTGAAAAGTAATTACTCATGAAGGACATGAGAAAATACTCCAAGGTTCCTTACACCTGTGGATCCTAACTCAGTTATAATGATGTGATTTGCTGGTAATCACGTCGGTGGGCTTACGTTGTTCATTCGAGGACTTCGGATTCTGGCTATGACGACGATGGGACTTAGCTTTTCAATGTATATTCAACGGTTCTATCTTCTTAATTTATATCACTTCCAACTTCACTCATCAAACTCTCACTACTAAGCTACTCACTGCTTTACTACTACTCCTATGGAATGGAAAGATTAGCAAATGGACGGGGATCAAACCTAATGAAAGC
>MU227615.1:2023401-2053051 GCA_018584345.1 Thuja plicata | reverse complement strand
TTAGACTTGTTTCATCATGAATCCTTTGGTTTTATCCCATATTCTGGAAAGATTTAGCACAACTCTTGCCCATGTTCCAGACAGACTTGACTTCTCAGCAGGCCAAAATCGCCCAAAACCAACTCTCAAACTTCACTTGCCGAACCAAGGAGCTTGAAAACTGTCGCCCACAAAGATTACCTAAGACCACTACTCCTACCGCTTGCAAAAGAGGGGGTCCCCATTTACAATGGGGCGATGGTGTGAAAACCTCACAACAGATACCAACTTGGTGGGTGAGGCCTCTCTGAGGGAAGCAAGAGTTATAAAGAGAACTCTGGACTTATATAGTACTGCTTCAGGGCAGTGCATAAATTGGCACAAATCTGAGGTCTATTTTTTTAATGTGGATCTCCGAAAATAGAGGGAAATTTGCAGAATTATCAGTATTAAGGCTGGGAAACTTTCAAGCAAATATCTTGGAATTCCAATGTTTAAAGGGGCTTCCAAAGCAGACTTGTGGAAGGATCTTGTTGGCAAATGCACTAAAAAACTAGAAGGGTGGAAGAGCAGATGGCTTACCTTTGCTAGAAGAATTCTCCTACTTAAGTCTGTAATCAGTGCAATCCCCATATTCTCAATGATGTGTCTTAAGATACCCAAGAAAATTACACAGCTTATAAATGGGAGAATGAGGAAGTTCCTGTGGAATGGAAAAAATGATGAAGATAAGTGGCCTCTAATTCATGGCAAAAAGTTTGCAAAACAAAAGCCAATGGGGGAGCAGGGCTAAGAGATTGGAATTTAATGAATGAAGCCTTGAGTGCAAAACTGATTTGGAGTATGTATCAAAACCCAAATCTATTATGGGTCAAGCTACTAAAAGCGAAATATCTAGATTCAATGGTTGATGAGAGGGTTTTAACTACACCAAACCCACCAAAAGGATCTGCGGTTTGGAACTTTATTTCTAGTTGTCGACCTGTTATAACACAGCATATAACTTGGCAAGTTGGAAATGGACAAAGTGTAAATTTCTGGGATGACTCGTGGAATGGTTACCCAGTCTTAGCTAACAACCCCGAATATCAAGAGCTGAGAAACATTTGTGTGAATAGTTGGGGTTCTCAGCTGAATTCCTATATTGAACAACAAAATAATCCTTTGGGTGTAATGTGGGATTGGAAAGACATTAATATTTTGGGGCTAAATGTTCAGCGGGCCGAAATGATGAAAGAGATATTTGCAAGCCGAAGTGTGAATATAAATACAGATAGAGACACTATTAAGTGGTGTGAAGCAACCAGTGGAAAATACTCAGTGAAAGTGGGCTACAAATTGCTAGAGATAGAGAATGAAAAGAGGAATGGCCCACAAGGCTTCTTTGGAGCAAAGACTATCTACCTAAAGCAAGGGCCTTTGCATGGCTTGCTACTAAAGACGGAATTCTAACTGGGATCAAAAGACAGAAATTTGGTATAATGGGACCGACTAGATGTTTATTATGTGAAGAAGATGATGAGGATGCTAATCATATGTTGCTAACATGTAAAATTGCCTCTCAATGTTGGGAAATGCTTCAAGGGAAATTGGGATGGCAGGGGCCACTACCGAATAAGATAATTGATGTTTTTAGATGCTGGCCCACACCACCTATGAAATCCACCTTTTCCTCAGCATGGATCACCAGCCCTTCCATCCTTATTTGGGAAATTTGGAAGGAGAGAAACAGAAGACTGTTCCAGGACAGGAAAGAAGATATCACAAGGCTTAAAAATAGAGTGAATCATGCCATAGAAGAAATAGTAAATGCTAATGCAACCAAAACACCAATCTCCACACAGTTCACAATGATGGATCAAAAATTACAAAGAGCATGGCCTAGTTTAAAATGCAGGAATGGTCAAATGAACTCTCATAGAGAGAAGAAACGCAAAATGTGTGAAGAAATCAGATGGATTGCCCCCGAGGAGGGATGGATTAAGGTAAATTTTGATGGAGCCGCAAAGGGAAACCCAGGGCCTTCAGGAGCGGGTGTAATAGTAAGGGATCACAGGGGAGAGATTATGGCTTTTGGAGCCCAAAATTTGAAGGAAGGCACAAACAATGAAGCAGAAGGATATGCAGCTTTACTAGCACTCAGGATGGGAACTACTTTAGGAGTTCGGAAATTACATTTAGAAGGGGACTCTCTTGTTATAATAAATGCAATAAAAAATGGTAAAATGGAGGCATGGCACTTGCAAACGTTAATCCATAATGTTGTAAATATGCTCCAGACCTTTGAAGACTTTCGAATCACACACACCTATCGCAGGGCAATACTGAGGCTGATGTCTTATCGAAATGGGTAGTAAATTTTGAAAAGGTGGGTGAATTAGCTTTTGAAAATGTCCAAAACAACAAATAGTTTTTTAAAAAACAATCTTTTATTAACAAAGATATCAATTATATGTGTGTGTGACATATAAACTTTGATAATGTTGATGGAATGCAAAGCTTCACTTGTAAAGCAATAATTTGGAAGGATATGAAATTGGCGTTGAGGACAGAATGTGTTGTCCTTCTTTCATGATGGATAGTCAGAAAGAAAAGGAGTAATGAAAATGGCATTAAAGGAATATTAAAAGAGAGATTTTGGCGGCGTCGAATTAATGAATGATTGGATGGATACTCACTAAAAGAAATCCCACATGCGAAACTGATATCGTGGGGGATGCAGAGGACAAAGCCTTTTATCGCATTTATTGAAGAATGATGAACAGGATAGATGGAAGTAGCAAGTGTATTCTGAAATGATGGTTGAGTGTCGATTAAAGGCAAAGCTAACACACTTTTTACCGTAACACTAAGCGAATTTGGCTAGTGGTTTGGTTTTTGTAAATTGTTTTTTGCAGGTTTTTTTACAGAGTGAAGCGACAATGCATGCTAACTTCAAAATGGAGACGAAGCGCCAGATGAAGTCGTTTCATGGAGCTGCTAGCAAAGAGAGAATCGTCGGGCTGATTAAGATCAAAACAAATGAGATGGTGGATGCGGTTATAGGAGTGCTGGGATGGAAATTTCAAGAATTTTGCTTGATGCGAAGGGATAACACAGCGATAATATCAATGATTATTGCGTGGGGGCTCGAACTAGGAGAGCCTATTGAAGTAGTGAAATGGATTGCAGAAGCCCTTTTTGCCGAAGACTTACTAGGAGGCCTCGATTCCATCTTGGAATGGGCAGAACCAGGTGTTGGGTCAGATTTTTCATAATGCTTCGCAAATGATAATGAAGCAAAGGAGTATCGAAGAGTGCCCTTTATTAGATGGATAGGACTAGAGGGGAGTGCGGATTATAAAAGGCGGATTGGTGATGAATGGGAGAAAATCGAGAAGGAAATCCAAAACAATGAAGAAATCGCAGCAGCGGTGGAAAGAGTTCAAATCTGCGAAATTCCACAAAAGGCAAGGACAAATCTCAAGCGAAGGGCGAGGAAATTTGATGCAGATGTGAAAGCTATTTGAAAGATAAGAAACTGATGAATACTTTTTTGTATCGACTCTGATATATGTAAATCTAAGTATAGCTTCTCTATATAAAGCCATATATTGGCCGGGTAGTTTAATGGCTAGGCTTTATCTAAATATAGTTTCTCTGTATAAAGCCATATATCGGTTGGGTAGTCTAATGGCTAGGCTTTTGAAGTAGGGTTTTCTGATAGAATGCAAATGCCATTTTGATAATGCTCTAGAAGAGCAGGCAGACTGTTAATTGTATGGCCATAGGCCTTATCTGGTTAAATTTCTTTCCAAGTTATGTATGTAAATCTTACTTTATTAATAAAATATCATCTATTACCGAGCAAAAAATATATATATATAATTTTAAAGATCCCAACAACTAATATTATTATTCTTAGTAGTAATACTTTTCCTAAACCTATTTTAGACATGCATATAATGAGTAATTTTGTGAGCCACATAAACAGAGGTTCCCCAAAAAAGTGCAATATATGTGCCATTTGAACCCTTCTATTAGAATTTGATGTCGAAATTTTTGGACCACTTTGACTAGAGTTTACCATGAATAATGGGATATAAATCCTATTTGGAAAGAACTTTTCTTTCGACTTTTGACCTAGAATTTTGTGTACCAAAACTTCACATTGCAAAACACACTTAAATTTTGAAGGGACATTGGAATTGATCCTCATATAAAATTTGCAGACTTTGTAATTAGGAAGTGTGCTATGGTAGTAGACTAATAAAAGGATTATTAAAATGACTTAGATGCTGTTGATAATGATAGCTTCAGTCAGATAAACATAACTGATAAATATCAATATAATGAGATATGATTCCATGTATGCATGTATATCAATATACAGTAAGTATATTGATATACATACATGCATAATTAAATGTCAAACCATACATCACTAAATTGATTAATTAAAGAGCAAAATATCAGTCATGATTATCGATCATCATTATTGTAATTTTCAAGTATAAAAATCTGTAACTATCGATCTGCATTTAATCGATATTGGAGATCATTATTTCTGCCAGTTAATAAGTATCGATCTTAGACACTACTTATTGCCATTGATAATGATATCGATCATTTATAATCTGCAGTGGTTACTATTTGTATATTGCCGATGACAAACGGTTTTTTGTTAAAGTAACTGAAGGCACCGATAATGGAATGACATGTCAATGAAGAGACATGTCTCCACTTACGTGGAGGCATGTCTATTAATTGAGGTGTCTCCTCAAGATCATATATATATATCAAATCTGATCGATCAAGATGTAATGTACAGAAAACTAATAGTGCAAAGCATTTTGGAGATCGATCTTTCTCTTATCCATTTTCAGATCTGTGATACAATAATCAGAGCTAAATCTAAGTATTCAGAATTCTCTAATATACTTGTGAAGTATTATTATCTCATCATTCCTGTAACAACCTGCAAGAAATTATTACTATTAGATCAGTAAGAGCACCATTCTAGAGATAGAAGATTAAAAGGATATCTATATTCTAATCTACAATAAATCTACTCAACATTAACAGATGCCTTAGTGCTGTGTACTCTCCTGTTGCTGGATCTGGATAACCTCACCAAGTTGACTACCAGTAAAGTCTTTTTCATTACAATTTCACTTATCTCGTCCAAAATCTCAAAAATCTCTTATAATTCAGAAACATTAAAAATGTTAAAAAAATGGGTATCAAGAGTAGTGGGATTTGGTACAGCACGCTAGATCTAATACTTGGAAATGTTAATCCATTGATTATGGAAAGCTTGGCCTAGGTGGTCCAACAAAATATTCATTACTTAAATGTTGAAAAACAATCAGGTAAAACATTCACTATGAAAAAAATGATGACATCAGTTGATGAAATCATCTATACTATGCTCTTCCAACTAGGGAATAATATGACTTGAAGATCAAATTTTTCAATGGAATGAAATCTTCTTTCCGTACAAGGATTAGGGCCCTTTCAAACTCCCTGTTTACCTTTTAAAAATAGACCCTTTAGTTGTTAACAGCTGGATTACATGGAAAATTGAAATCCCAGACATAGGCTCATCACAACAATCAAGAAGGGATGAATCTTGATTCTCGACCTAAAAATATAACATTTCCTATTTTTGGTGAATAGGGCATCTATTTGACCTTTATTGTTTTAGTTCACAAGATAGAAATGGGCATATCACGTCTCTGACAAATCAATATGTAAAGGGACTATCTTGTGTAACCAATAGCCATAGTATTTTACCAATCACATAAATAAGTTGTCGTGATGGTGGCAAGATTGCTAAAGCTGTTGGAATTCATAAAATTCTACGCTTCAGAATTTTGGGCAGTGCATTACTTTATCTATTCCTGTTCTGGACAGAGAGGGAATGAGTAATTTTGGAGCCCATATAGGCCACAATTTCCTGTTAATAATGCAATATATTGCTATTTGGATGCAATCCTTGGCCTATAATCCCACGCTAGAAATTGTAAAAATATTAAAATAATTAATGTTTATGCAGTGAAGAATCTTTAGTTCTAAGACATGAAGAAAAAACACACAACAGGATATATTTGCAGAGACCAAAAACTGAATATTAACTTTTAAAAAAATAAGAAAAGGGAGAATTATATGCTACAGCATACCAAATGTAAATTTTATTGATTCCGATACATACATAGATATGAGACTCTGCAGAGTTCTCTCAATAACATTTACTTGTATTGAGTCTCTAATTGAACATTACAATGCAAGGCAACTTTATTTATAGTTGCAGAATAAGGATAGATAAAGATTGGGATAAGATAAGATAAGACAGGATAAGAATAAAAATAGGATAGGATGGGATAAGACAAAAGATAAGATAAGATAAAGATAATATGAGATAAGGAAAAAGAACATAGACAGTCTTATCAATGTGGGAGAGATTAAATAACATTTACTGAGGCTCCCCCTTAATTTCAACCACCAATAGTTTAACACTACTAACACCTGGACTTTGTTGTAGATACTCATTGATCTCCTTTGGTAAATATTTGGTTGTGCAAAATCAAAGATAAATTTCTCCATTATTGACTAATTCTCAGATGAAGGGATATTTTGTATCAATTTGGTTGCTCCTTTTGTGAAGAATATTACTCTCTGACAATGCAATTGCTGACTCGTTATCACAAAAGATTGGTGTAAGTTACTTTTGATCCTGCAACAAATTTGATAAAACTCGACGCATCCATAGTGCTTGACATGCTGCAGTTGTTGCAGTTACATATTCTACTTCAACTGATGAAATTGTCACTGTAGGATGTTAATTTGATGCCCATAAGACAGTTCATGTTTTGAACATGGTTGGATCAACAATTGATCCTTTATCTTCTTTGCTGAGTTTTGTTCCTGTTGCAACTAAAGTTGATGTTGGATTGCATTTTAACATTCTAAATCTTCTCTTAATACATCCTTAGCATACCTAGATTGCCAAATAAAAAAATTTCTATCAGATTGATCAAACTCTTTCATGGGCATCAAATAAACAACCTATAGTAACAACTTCGTCAACTAAAGTAGAATATGTACCTGCAACAACTGCAGCATGTCAAGCAATATGGATGCGTCAAGTCTTATCAGAGTTGTTGCACAATCAAAATGAACCAACACCAATCTTTTGTGATAACAAGTCAGCAATTGCATTGTCAAAGAATCATGTTTTCACAAAAGGAGCAACCATATTGATACAAAGTACCACTTCATCGAAAAATTAGTCAATAATGGAGAGATTTATTTTGGATTTTGTAGATTCAAAGATCCATTAACAGATATTTTTACTAAAGCATTACCAAAAGAGAATTTTGAGTATCTATGACAGTCTCAAGTGTTAGCAATGTTCAAGCAATTGGTGGTTGGAATTAAGGGGGAGCGTTGGAAAATGTTATTTAATTTCTCCCATGTTGATAAGATTGTTTATGTTCCTTATCCCTATTATTATCTAATCTTATCTTTATCTGTCTTATTTTATCTATCCTTATCCTATCTTATCTTATTTTATCCTAATCCTTATGTATCCTCATCCTTATCCTTATCAAAGGACTTCTCCATGCAAAATATCAATCATAAACAACAATACATAATTATTAAGTCAATAGTGTTAAATTTAGAACCAGAATTGCATATAGACAAAGAACAGATAAATCAAAACACAAAAACACCAGAAATACCCTGGGAAAACCCTCCTACTCGAGGGAAAAACCCAGCCACAACAAAAAGTTCTCCTTTATTGAATAACAGTAACAGAGATCAAGTTCACAACTCACAAACTATGAGCTTTTACACAACTAAAAGCTTCACAAAATTCTTTACAAAATAAAGCTGCATACGGAAATACTACTGCACACCCTTCACACTATCAGCAACAAATGCTACTACCTCAACTTGAGTAGCAGAACACACAAGTAAATTGACTTCACAGAATATGTCTAAGCACAAAAATGATCAAACCGATGCACCAAAATAATGACACACACAACTCCAAGTGATACTCTATTAGAGAATCGTCTCTTGCACCAAAATGCCAAGCGACTGTCCAATCGAAGACTATCGTTACGGAATACACCTCACCGAGATACTCCAAAACGATGCTATGGGATGATCAAACCATACAGCGGTAACGTTCCACTTCATTATCCAACTCAACGAACATGTGTCTCTTCAATGATTGACGGTTACATAGCATGAAGCGCTCAGAGTTCTAAACGGTATGCAACCATGAGGCTCTTGATAGTCGATTTGAATGAAGGAGGATGCACAGTAGGCACAAACACATGAATCATATTGAAGACGGCAGTTACATAAATGAAGACCTAGGGATATCCAACGTCTTCATCATTCATGACCCAACGGCATATACATGAACCGACGTCAGTACAAAAACAAATATGCCGATCCATAATCAAACCGCTGAGCCACATAAATTATCCACATTTACAGAAAAGGAGCCAATTCATAAACTTCATTGTTATTATTGAATGACAATAAGGAATGATATGCAGCATGTGACGAATTGTTCACAATAACAATGATGCACATTTGATGCAACTCTCCCAAAACAAATAGAATCGCATACACACAATCTTGTACACTAAAGTAATCAATTCAGGTGAGTAGAAATCTCCTGCAGCTACAATCTTCAACACTCCCTCTTAGCAAAGGAGATATCATTTCAAGACTCTCATGTCATGGAGTCTCTCAACATGACAATCACAATGGCTACACCCATTGCGAAGGAACCAAAACTTTATCACAGAATCTCTCAACGTGATAGTATCATGGAGTCACTCAACATGATGTTCACCATGGCTACTCCCATGTGTGAAATAAACACAAGCACACATCACGGAGTCACTCAACGTGATGTTGTCATGGAGTCTCTCAACATGACATCTACTATGGCTACTCCCATGAGTGGAAATAAACACAAGCTCACATCACGGAGTTACTCAACGTGATGTTGTCATGGAGTCTCTCAACATGACATCCACAATGGCTACTCCCATGAGTGGAAAGAGCAATGCCTCCATCTCAAAGACAAACAAAGGCTTTCACCTCAAATTTTTGTCTCAAAGAAAAATGCATTGCAAGGGCTTTCACCTCAAATTTCTCTGTCTCAAAGAAAAATGCATTACAAGGGCTTTCACCTCAAATTTATCCGTCTCGGAGAAAAATGCATTATAGCACATAATAAGAGTAACTGATGTTGAGACTCCCTCTCAACAAGGGCAGCATTCTCACAGTTTAGATTATCACAATAAGTTATAGTTGACTCCAATGTTTGACCAACAAGGAGCTTTTGAAGCCACACTGCTTCTCGAGCTTGTTGATCCTCTGCAAAGGACTTGGCACTCCATCTACCACTCAAGCTCCCTCTCAATCTTCAAGCACTTGCATCAACCTCCTGACCTCCTCATTCAAGATTGCATGCAATGCTTTCCTTAGAGGAACGGTTTTCAATATACAACTCTGAAACTTCTGCCATGCTAGAGTTCAGAACTGTCCTCCTCGACCTTATCCCAGATCACCCTATTTTGAATAAGTTTGTAGAGCTATACAAATTGACTGTGCAATTTTGTACTCTACAACAAAAGAG
Source organism: Thuja plicata (assembly GCA_018584345.1). Lineage (NCBI taxonomy): Eukaryota > Viridiplantae > Streptophyta > Pinopsida > Cupressales > Cupressaceae > Thuja > Thuja plicata. The sequence goes on along the minus strand of MU227615.1, from coordinate 2,043,423 downwards.
TTTTACCAAGGACTTTAGCACTAGGCCTTGCAACACTGCAATCCACTTCGCTAACATTTTCACTTCTTCACAAAACTCCTTGTTGATCCTTGCCTCAGAGATTGCAAAGAAATTCTCTGGAAGTGAACTCTCCTTGGAATGTCTTTCCTCCTTTTGGAAGAAACTGATCACAAGACAATCTAAATACATTCTTCTTCAAGAGAGATGTCTCATGTTATGTTTACCCATGCAATAGACTCCTACAGCTGGGTTCTCAACATTGAATTTGATAGGCTCTACAGATGCAACACAACACTCTTTATTTGCTTAAATCAATTTGTAGTACTTTCCAGAATACTCAGATCCCTCATCAAAGATCCCTCTGAAATGTCACAAGATTCTTTATGAGGTGAAGTACCATCAACATTTGCAGCAGCAACTTGATGTTTTGGTCTTGTTAAACAATCTCTGGCAAAGTGACCATACTTGTCACATCTGAAACATTGAATTCTAGAGAGATCCTTCTTCTTTGGTTTGGGAGCTGAATCTGAATTCCTATCTCTACTCATCTTGAAATTTTCTTTTCACTTCTCTTCCTTTCCATTTAGATGTATGAGCAACAAGAACTCTCTTCCTTCCCATTTAGATGTATAAGCAACAAGAACATAATCTTCTTCATGATGAGATTTTCGTCCATTTCCTCTTGCTTATAATCTGAATTCCTCTTGAATACAATCAGCTCTCAGACGATCAAACTTGGGTAAATCATCTCTTCCACTAATGCCTTGAATAAAAGACTCCCAAGAATGAGGGAGACCATTCATGGCCAACATAATCAGGCCTTTATCTTCAATTGAATCTCCAATGGCATTAAGTTGATCTTTCCAGTGTTACCCCGAGTTTCCTAGACGGGGACGGCAGGCCCAGGGGGACGGGTTTCCAGGACGGCAAATGTTTTTGCCAATTTTGGGGATGGCAGGGGACGGCAAAGGGGACGTCTATATAAATATAGGGAAATTTTCAAATATATAAGGAAATTTGCAAATATACATTACATTCATATGAAAATATGGACAAAGCATGTCATTTAAACATCATAGAACCTTAACATACAACATTTCAATGCCATTTAGTAAATAGTAACCAATTCAATACTCAATATGTATTAACTATAGTCTATTATCCATTCATAATTCGGAAATTTCAATTCATTGTCTAATTGTCAATATGCATATGTTAACAACAAAATAAGTTTAACATACAAAATGCCCAAAGGCTAAAGTAGTAAAGTGCTGCCATATAGTTTCATATTCAATATAAAAATCAAAATGTAGAAAAATGAAGCACATTGCTGCTCCTATTATGCTGCTACCAACATTACATCAAAAGCAGAGTCCTCTGAGTCACTACCACTATCATGCTCCACTGCAAGTGCATCCTCATCCAATGGAACCCCAACCAATCCCAGTGGTGTCTCATCCTCATCAATTTGGGCCACATTTTCAGGATCAACATCCCACCGTAAAGTTGGAGTTTGTCTATACTCTAGAGTCTGACGATCCTGAAGTCAAAGAGCACTATGCACAGCCACTAGCTTCTCCGCTCGTTTAGAGGTAAGTCTATTCCTCTTGAGGGAGTGGATAAAGGAATATGTAGACCAATTCCTCTCTGCGGCTGAGGAACTAGCAACCTGTGCAAGGAGGCGAGAGGCAAGCACCTTCAACTCTGGAGTATGTCTCCCATGCCATGTCCACCATCCAATAGGATCTCTCTGTGCCAATATGACTATCCAACCTCGCCTGTGGTTTACTCAATGTTGGGCCACGAAGTTTTGTGAAGTCAAGGAACTGTGTGCGAAGTATGGAAGCCTCCCGCTTTGAATACATCTTATCAATGGCTTGTGTGAAGTCATCTAATACCTCTGGATCATTACATGGAGGGACCCTTCCATCCATTTTTGCATACCATTTGGGATTTAGAGCATAGGCTGCCATATGAAGTGGGGTATTCTTTACGTTCCACCTCCGTGTCACAATAGGCCTAATATGTTGCTCATAAAACCCCAAAGTAGGATCCTTAGCTACAATTATTTTCTTTATCCTCCCCAACATACTGTCAAATGTCTCATATATCTCTCCAAGACTAGGAGAGTTTGTATCGGCATATCTAATGACATCTACAATGGGTGAGATGATAGAGCAAAGATATCTACAAAATGCAAACAAAAATTAAAATCAGAAATTTTAATTTAATATGAAAATCAGCAAGCAAAAGATTAACATTTATTTTTAATTTTTAAATAAAATCAGCAACTTACTTCATTGCGAACCACCAATTGTCATCAAAGATCTTTTGCTTGACCGATCTTCCTTCAGAGGAGCTAGAATTAGACCATCGGGTCCACTCTAGATTCACCGCCATCAATTGGAGAGCCTCATGCACCTCAAGCATCCTCTCCATCAACATATAGTAAGTGGCATACCTATAATATATACAGTTATAAGACTCAATGTAATTGAAAAACAGTTACACATGTAACAATAATTAAAATAATTTAGTAATTTAATAAAATGAAGTAAACTAAAATGTAATTCAAAGTGGCATACCTTGTCTCAACTGGTTTGAGAAACTCCTTTGAGAAGGACTTAAAAAGAGCAAGTGAAGTGTGGTGGTTGCAAATGAACATTTGAACCCCTCTAGCTTCTGCCACCACTTGCTTCACCCAATCTATCTTCCTTGTGTCTTTTAATGCATTATTCAATGCATGAACACAAGGGGTCCAAAAGATGTGCTTGTAAGCACTCCACCATCAAACCAGCTGATTTGCAGACACGTGTTGAATCTGTGATCACCTATACTACATTAGCCGACCCAACTTCCTTTATGGCATCTCTCAAAATGGTGAACTAGAACTTTGCATCCTTACGTTTCCTTGAACAATCTATGGCTTTCAGAAAATAAGAACCAGTAGGGGATGTGACAATGATATTGATGAGTGGTCGATGTCTAACATCGGTCCACCCATCCATCACAATAGAGCAGCCCGACCTCACCCAAGTGTGTCTCATATCCTCAAACAACACATTAATCTTGTAGTACTTTTTGTCTAGGATAGTAGTTTGTAGCTTATGATCACCAAGGGGTATGAATGAGGGACCCATAGTGGTTATATCTTTCACCATTTGTTTGAAATAAGTGGAACGGGACACATGAAATGGGATACCATTTGCAAAAAAGAATCTACCAATGGATGACTCTGTAATTTCCTTTGCTTGTGCATTAAACATACTTTCAACTGATCCCTTCTCACCACCACTCATCTTCCTTTTTCCTCTTGTCTCAATAGGGCTACAACTAGTACCAATGGTGGATGGCACAGGCCTAGATGACTGTGAGTGTGCAGTTGCAGTAGATAAAGAAGGTGATGGCATTGTCAAACCTTGTTTCCCTATTTCAGCCTCCAAGTGCAATCTTTGACACTCTTTTCTCTCCTCGTCAGTTAAACTAGGACAAGCTATAACCCCATGGCATGCAATACCCAAAAAGTGTGACTTTACCCTTGTATAGCTGCCCCTAAAATCATCATTGCAAATGTGACAATCCCACACCCTAGTCCCTCCTGCATTTTTTTTCTTTTCACCCCTAGGTGTAACATATTGGAGAAGAGGTATTTTCTTGTTCAAAGGGCCCCTTGCATATTTGTTCATGATTGTTGAAGGGCACTTAAACAAAACAGTTTGTTGCTGCCCACTACTAGTCTCAACACTATCATTTTGAGTTTGAGTTTGACTACCCACATGTTCTTCACCACTACTACTACCCTCATTGCCACTCATTGTGGTTGTTTTTGAGATTTTAGAATGCAATGAACTGAAACAATGCAAAAAATAAAAAATAAATAGACTATTTGAAGCTTAAGTTTTGATAAAAAAAATGAAAAATGGAAGCATGAGAGGAGGTTTACACTTACTTCTTGCAAGCTCTTGCTTCCTACAATGTTGATATCACTTGCACAAAACCTTCCTGTTGTTACTTCAAATGGAAAGCTACAACCCTTGTTGTTGTGTGAGAAAAGAAAAAAACATAATAAATTTTAAAATGCTCATATGCAAACAATAAGCCACGATTTTGGGCTTTTAGGGCAAACAACATGGAGGCGCCCACAAGACGTCCAACCTAATGCCCACGTGGGTTGGGCTTTTTTTAATTTTTTTTTACTGTTTTTTTTGCTTTTACGTAGGGGACGATCGGCTGTCCCCGGGACAGTCGGGGAATGGCTACGGCGTCCCCAGTCGTCCCCGGTACTTCCTCTCGTCCCCATTTTTTTGGGGTGATGTCCCCAAGTTTCTGGGACGTCCCCCACTTTTTTCCAGATTTTGGGGATGGGGTGGGGACGTCCCACAGCCGTCCCCCTGTCCCAGAAACATCCTCGTTCCGGAAACGGGGGGTTTTAGGTCGGGGACGCGTCCCTGGATAACACTGGATCTTTCAATTCTGTAATCATCATTAAGGAGATAATTGATTCTCCTCTAGCCATTTTTATATGGAGGAGCCGACGTCTCAAGGCTAGAGACCTGCTTGTATTATTGAATTCATAAAAGCTTTGAAGACTCCCAAATATTTCTTTAGCTGAATTCAATTTGGATATAATAGGCACAAGATGATCCTTTACAGAATCAATCAATATCTTCCTTGCCATAATGCTATTCTTCTTCCATTGAGCTTTCTCAACATTATCGGTTGGCTCGGGCACATCTTCCTTCACATAGTTTAGAAGATCATTTTCTTCTAGCACAGTTAGAACTCTGAATTTCCATGAAGTGAAATTCAATGCACCATCCAGCCTATCTTCAAACTTGAGTCCATTTACCAATTTGAAACTTGAAAGAATCAAACTGGAAGAGAAGAAAAGAATACCATGTTAAATTTAGAACCAGAATTGCATGTAAACAAAGAACAGATAAATCAAAACACATAAACACCAGAGATACCCTGGGAAAACCCTCCTACTCGAGGGAAAAACCCAGCCACCAAAAAGTCCTCCTTTATTGAATAACAGTAAAAGAGATCAAGTTCACAGCTCACAAACTATTGAGCTTTTACACAACTAAAAGCTTCACAAAATTATTTACAAAATAAAGTTGCATACGAAAATACTACTGCACACCCTTCACACTATCAGCAACAAATGCTACTACCTCAACTCGAGTAGCAGAACACACAAGTAAATGGACTTCACAAAAAATGTTTAAGCACAAAAATGATCAAACTGATGCACCAGAAAAACGACACACACAACTCCAAATGATACTCTATTAGAGAATTATCTCTTACACCGGAATGCCAAGACACTGTCCAATCGAAGACTATTGTTACGGAATACACCTCACCGAGATACTCCAAAACGATGTTATGGGATGATTGAACCATACAGCGGTGACGTTCCACTTCATTATCCAACTCAACGAACATGTGTCTCTTCAATGATTGACGGTTACATAGCATGAAGTGCTCAAAATTCCAAACGGTGCAACCATGAGGCTCTTGATAGTCAGTTTCAATGAAGGAGGATGCACAGTAGGCACAAACATATGAATCATATTGAAGACAGCAGTTACATAAATGAAGACCCGAGGATATCCAACGTCTTCATCATTCATGACCCAAAGGCATATACATGAACCGACATCACTACAAAAACAAATATGTCGATCCATAATCAAACCGCTGAGCCACATAAATGATCCACGGTTACGGAAAAGGAGCCGATTCATAAACTTCATTGCTATTACTGAATGACAATAAAGAATGATATGCAGCATATGAAGAACTGTTCACAATAACAGTGATGCACATTTGATACAGTTCTCCCAAAACAAACAGAATCGCATACACACAATCCTGTACGCTGAAGTAATCAATTCAGGTGAGTAGAAATCTCCTGCAGCAACAATCAGAAACAAATAACAAAATATAAACTTAAACAGGTTCCTGCTGTAGCATCATATCTATTGATTGATAACAATTTCAAGGGCAGATATAAAACTCTACAAAGTGCTTCCAATATCACGTATCTATATTGGATTCTCATTGAACATTACAATGCAAGGCAGCTATATTTATAGTTGTAGAATAAGAATAAGGATATAGGATAAGGATAAGGATAGATAAGGACTAAGGTAAGATAAGATGGGATAGAATAAGGATAAGATAAAGATAAGGATAGGATGAGAATAAAGAACATAAACAATTTTATCAGCAAAGGAGAGATTAAATAACATTTTTCAACAAGACAGACGTTGATATTGAAACAGCTAAAAAAAATAGAAAAGAAATCTAAATCTTTGTGATTTTGGCGCAACTGACAAGTGCTTGTGGTATTAGATCGTAGAAGGCACTATGAAAGATTTAGAATGTTCATGATGGAAACATGATGTAGAAAGAGACCCTCCCTCTCAAACCACATATATTGCAAGCCACTCAAATGACTTGACTTAAATCTGAAATAAAATAATCTGAAATCTGATATAAATCAGAAAATACCTGATGTAAAATCAACAAATAGCAAGAGGAAACTACAAGGAATTCATCCCACACTTGAGCTACAGCTGCACTCAAATCTCTGTCCTTCAACCTGCAACTGTCAAAACTAAATCCTCCAACTCTTGTCTTCAATCTATAAAATATGATGCCATGAATAACTCCCCTTTTTTCATTGAATGATGTCATAATTCTGCACAAGTCCACCTCAATTTCCACCAATGAAAAATACCATAAATTATTAATGCAAAATCAGATTTTATGCAAATAGCATGTCCAAATAGGGAGACCATTATAAAATAATAATAAATATTATGCAAGATGCTTCATAAATGTTGTCACAATCCACCTCCTCTAAGAGCCAATCAAACTGGTCGACTATGACAGTCCATAACTCCACAAGGATTTGTAATAAGACATGCACTGCCACTTGTCACCTGGACACCCACCTCTGAAGAGATGCCCTTTAAACATAGCAAATGTAATATTTACTATCCAATAACGGCCACCACCAATAGCCAAAGCGGAAGATTCCAAGATGATGCTGCCGACATGTGTCAAACTCCTATGCTAGAGTAAACCTTAGGACTTGGCCAAATGATTTATCAAATATTTTAGGCCTTGCTACATGAGATTTAATCACCAAAACATTTAAAACTAAACTATTGCAAAAATTAAATAAAACATTTTTTTTGGTTGAAGCAAGATTGCTCACATCCTAGGCTCTTGCATTAGCACTCGGGGTAGGATAAATTTTGTGAATATGAATTCACAAAATGGAGTTGAGTGGAAGTACCACCCTTTCAAATTGCAAGCGATCCTCAGCAAACTCCATCATTGAAACCGGTACCTCTAATAACTTCTTTCTTCTATTCTAGCATCTAACTGAAACAAGCATCCTTCTGTAACAAATTTGTTCTGCACTCAACCTCCTCAATGTGGAATCAGCTTCACCATGAACCAACCAACTCCTCCAAGAACTCTCATTCTCCTCCAATCTTGTGGGATTCAACCCACCATAATCTGACCACCTCCAACAAAATGTATCTGCACTAAACTTTAGAATACCATACAAATCTTCTACATACCAAACATCGCTAGCAAAATCCTTCTGAGCTAACTCACCCATAACACACAAATCATCATCATCCTCAAATTTAATAAAAAATGAATTAATATCACCTTCTGCTGCAACCTCATCATACTCACATCCATATTTAGAATAATATTCAAGAAAATTTAATTTTACCTCAGAGTTCCATTCACTGTTGCAACTTTAATTTTTTCTTCAACATAATGTCACTGTTTTTATGCCTTCCGAAAGACATATTACTGCTGCAACTTCTTCATTCTCTTCTTTCATGCCTTCAACAAGCCGTGAAAGTTGTTTCATCTCTTTAACACGCAACCAATTTATCCCACTATGCTTCTACTGCTGCAATCCTCATTAACAAATCATCTCCTTCCATTTTCAAGGCCTCACAAAGCCTTAACAACACAAAATTTCAAAACTCTCAAGTTCCACCTATGTAAACTGTCTCACATTCGCCTCCTTTGACGATCTATTCACAACCACAAGAGCCTTGACTCCTCAAAGACAAATACTCTATGTTGTCTTTCTTAAAAGTTGCATAAACATTTGCAACAAATCTCCCACACAATCATTTAAGTATCTCCTCTTGCAAGTTGCGTATACATATGCAACAAACACACATACACTCCACCCTCTGGTCCTGGTGCAAACTGTCTAATGTTCGGCACTCTACTTGCACACTCAGGAACACTAGCTCTAATACCATTAACATAGAGAGAGACCCTCCCTCTCAATCCACATACATTGCAAACCACTCAATTGACTTGACTTAAATCTGAAATCTGATATAAATCAGAAAATATCCAATGTAAAATCAACAAACAGTAAGAGGAAACTACAAGGAATTCATCCCACACTTGAGCAACAGCTGCACTCCAATCTTTGTCCTTCAACCTGCAACTGTCAAAACTAAATCCTCCAACTCTTGTCTTCAATTTTTAAAATATGATGCCATGAATAATTCCCCTTTTTTCATTGAATGCTGCACAAGTCCACCTCAATTTCCACCAATGAAAAATAGCATAAATAATTAAAGCAAAATCAGATTTTCTCCAAATAGCATGTCCAAATAAGGAGGCCACAATAAAATAAATAGTACAACACAAGATGTTTCATAAATGTTGTCATAATCCACCTCCTCTAAGAGTCAATCAAACTGGTCAACTATGACAGCCTATGTAACAGGGTTCACGAATTTTTCGGCTTCAAGTTCGAAATTCGGCGAACTCATAAGTAATCTTTGAAATTCGTTAAAATGTATTTTTGTAGAGGATTTTTTAGAGTTTTTTGATAGCTTTTTTCCATAAATAATGCAACAACCTCGATGAATCTTCTCTCGCCGACGGCTAGGGCGCAACTAATTTCTTCCGTGCGAACTGGACGCAATAGCGTACGAACACGGGACAAGAAAAATGGAAATTTACAACAGCTTTATTTATTTCCAGAGTACAACATAGTTTTTGCTACGGGAAGATCTCTCCACAACGGTCTTGAGAAAGACAGCCGCCGGGTTTTTTTTTTATAATTTCATTCAACTTCTCTACTTTATAAAATTTTAAGCAATTATTTTATATTGTTGTAATGACTAAGACGTTCGGAAAAAGGTTCCATGATTTTGGCAATAAGTTTTTACATTTAATCAAGGTTGCACGGGGACGGGGGTACTTAGGTACTTTGGGTACGGGTACGGGTACGGGTACGGGTATTTTTTAAAATAGGGGGCGGGGGTACTTGGATACGTCAACTTTTTCTTGATATAATTTAATATTTTATAGAAAAACTGAAAATATGAGTCATGACAATGAGTTTTCAAAACAAGAACAGTGATAAAGTTTGCTGATGTAATGTATTGTTTTCAGTTTCAGATTTGCAATGTGTTTGTAATAATAATATATGCTAAATGTTTAGATGCATAACAGAGAAGGCAAACTTTAAACATGAACAAGAAGATTATAAATCATATAACAATGACATATTGCAAATGTTAAACTTCTAGCTTGAACAATGATAAAGTTTATTGTTAATCAGTATTGTACCAAAAGTTTCAAACTGATTACATATGAATTAAGCTTGGTAAACAGCAAGCTAATACGCAAACAAAAAACTGAAACAAAAATCAGAAATCTTAATCAAGGTCCTTAGCTATGATGCTCTCCACCGAGCACCCGGTACTTGGGTACGTGTACCCATACCCGATACACGTACCAGGGGTATTATGGGTACGAGTACCTATGCAACATAGCATTTAATTAATTATATGGTAATAAGTTTTTTATTTTCTTTTTTAAAATTGTGTATACAATAAACTTTATAATATTTATATTTTATATTTTTAGAAACAAAGGTTAGTGTTTTTATTTTATTTTTGAAGTTAAAAATATAAACATTATATTTTATGTTTTTAAAAATAAAATTTAGTTTGCTTATGATTTAATCTTGATAATTTTATTATGATTTATAGACAAGTATTTTTTTATAATGCTTTCAAATCTATTTAACAATTAGATTATTTTGTAGATTTTTATTTATAATTTTCTAAATATATTTATATAAGGCGAATTTAATGCCGAACTTTTTTCGAATTTTTTCCCGTTGCCGAATTTCACCCGAATTTTATTGTTGCCGAACACGAACTCGAATTCAAACCTTGTGACTTAGATGACAGCTCCATAACTCCACAAGAATTTGTAGTGAGACTTGCACTGCCACTTGTCACCTGGACACCCACCTCTGAAGAGATGCTCTTAAACATAGCAAATGAAATATTTTAAAATATTTCCTACTCAATAACAACACCAATAGCCAAAGTGGAAGATTCCAAGAATATGCCAGCAAGATGCTGCCGACATATGTCAAACTCCTATGCTAGATTAAACCTTAGAACTTGACCAAATGATTTATCAAATATGTTAGGCCTTGCTGCATCAGATTTAATCACCATAACATTTAAAACTAAACTATTGCAAAGATTAAATAAAACATACTTTGGTTGATGGAAGATTGCTCTCACATCTCAGGATGCTCCTGCGTCAAAACACCATCAAGGTGATTGCCAAAAAGGTCCATTGCTTGAGACATTGCAATTTTACTCCTCTCACGGAAAGGATCCCTGCAGAGAAAACCTTTAAAATGAAGATTTTTAATGCTGGGAACAACTTCACCAAGAAGATTTTCCACTTAGATTATTGTAAGCAAAGTCAAGCCACTCCAAACTTTGACATTCTCTTACAGTAATGGGCCTCCATCCTTATAAGCGGTTGTGATGAAGAGAGAGCTCTTAGTTGTTCAAAGCTACAAGAGGAATTCAAAAAAATTCCTAGATAGCTCGTTCTAATTAATTTGAGTTCCAAACTTTGCATACATGACATATCTTGGTTAGAATGGTTCCTTGGGATCTATTTCCAGCTTTACCTCTTTTCGACTTGTGAAATCTTTTGAGTGCAGATGGAATATAGCCGCTGAGGATATTAATGGTGATTAAACTGAAATGAAAAATATCAGACGCCATAGCAGGATAAGAAATAGTCGCTGACACACTTTGAGAGAGGATTACTCATTACTCAGTAGACTGACAGATCCCTGCCAACTATGATTCTAGATTGCTTGATAAATCATAATTTCAGATGTACAAAGGAATTTTGAGATGCAAAAGATACATGTTTCCTGTTTTTGGTAAATGAAAAATATATTTGATTGCAAATATTCTCAAACATAAATTTATTAAAACGAAAAAAAATCCAAGGAAATATTATCAACATCCAATTTCAATAATCTTTCTTTACAAATTGAGTGACTGGTGGGGAAAACTCAGCAGTTGGTCATATTTCCACTGGATGCTTGAGAAAATAAGAAACTTCAAAAGATACATCTCATATAAAATAAAATTTCCACTGAAATCTATTTTAATTTTTAATTTACAACTCCTGAATCTGAAAGTTTCTCCCTATATAAACCAAAACGACTCTTAATGAAAAGCCTATCCAGCAGTTATACATTCCCTTAAATCTCACTTGTGCATGCATAACTACTATTAACTGGTTCAACTCATTTTTTTAACAAAAGCAAACTGACTTTCCCATTCAAATAAGGTAGACATATAATATTTATGGACTTAGCCACACAAAAGCAGCATGGAGAAAACCACAACCATTGTTGCAGTGACTGTAAGCATGCGAGTTAGAATAACAAAAATAGAAATTGAGACAAACTTGAAAAATCATTCACTCTAACTTTCATACAAACCTTTAGCGCTAGCAAGATTTCAGTAGTTACAATGGAATTGATATTGCATATCACTTTTCAATGTTTTCATAAAAAGATTTTAAAAAGGTGAACCTTACCATTTTGCGAGTTTCATGCCTCTTGCAGGTTCAACACTTAGCCGATATTACTGAAACCATTTCTACTATCAAAATGCTAGAACAGTTAATGGTATGATCCTATCTATACAATCAATTTTGTCTTTAACTATGGTACAAGTCTACTATAATCTTTTTTAAATTCTAACATTGTCTCAAGAGAAAACCAAAGTGACTGAACTCAATAATATTTTACTGACGTTTTGCCATCACAATAAAGAGATAGACTGGCCCTGCCACCAGACCATTGTGCCAAAAAACAAAATCTTGTATAACTCTCATTTGATGGTTCACATAAAATGTGTGCCTTACGATGGGTGATATACCTGAGGCTTCCCAGTATAAGAGCTTAAAAATCTTGGAATTCATAAGCTTCTGAAATAGAGTACCACTGTTGTACTTCGTGAAACCATGGAATCTGGGATATCAGTTAAATGACATATATCAAGTTCAGTCACAAGGGTTTTAGTGATGGAATTGAGAAGCACGGTTCTAGGTTTTTAAATAACAGTGCACAACTTGCATAGAACAAACATAATGCAAAAAATCCATGCCACTGATCTACTCTATGGTAATGTGCAAACACCCACTTGATAATTGTCCGTAGAATTCTTCATTGAACCTGTCAAGATATAAATGCTTTTCCAAGCTCTAATTTAAATGCGAAGTGATAAACTAAATGTTTAAAATTAAGATATGAATTTACGCTAATGAGTTGCAGTGTTCAGTTTTCTCCAACCCTTTGCATTCTGCGATGAAATTTTTCAAAGTTTCTTCATTCTGCAAATTGGAGGCTTGATAGCTAATAACCTTCCAACGCGCAAAATAGACTGGTCCAAAGTTACTCTGTCCTTGCAAGTTTGGCAAATTCATTTGATGCAGTTGATAAGATCCTTGAATGAAAAATTGCGTACCTTTGTCTTTGAACAATAAAGTTTGAAGAACCAAACTGTTGTCACTTTCCTGGACTGTTCCTACCTCCACATTATTCTAGAGATATAAGAGCATAGTATAAAAGCAATGATCCCAGCAGCTAATATTATTATTTTTTAGTAGTAAATACTTCTCCTGCCCCTATTTTAGACATTCATATAACGAATAAATTTGTGAACCACATAGACAGAGGTTTCCGGATAAAAAGCGATATCAGTGCCATTTGAAGATAACCCTTCTTTTAGAATTTGATGTCAAAAATTTTGGACCACTTAGATTAGAGTTTACCATGGATAGCGGGATAACAATCCTATTTGGAAAGAACCCTTCTTCCGACTTTGACCTAAAATTTTGTTTACAAAACATAACACTCTTACATTTCAAAGGGACGAACATTAGAATTGCGCCTCATAAAATATTTGCAGACTCACTAATTAGAAAGTGCCCTATGGCAGTAGACTAGCAAAGGGATTGTTAAAGAGATTTAGATGCTCTGGTGTTGTGTACTCTCCTACTGTTGCTGATCTGGATAACTTCCCCAAGTTGACTACCAGAATAGTCATTTTCATTACAATTTCACTTAACTCGTCCAAGATCTCTTATGCTTCAGAAACGTATAGTATGTGAAAAAGTGGATATCAGCAATAGTGGGATTCCGTATTGCATGCTAGATCTGCTATTTAGAAATGTTATTGTGCTGATAATGGAAAGCTTGGCCTATGTGGTCCAACAAATTATTCATTACTTACATGTCAAAAATCGATCAGGTAAAACATTCACTATGAAAAAAACAAAACATTAGTTGACGAAATTATCTATATATAATATGCTCTTTCATCTTGGGAATAACGTGATTTGAATATCAAATCTTCCAATGGAATGGAATCAAGGCTAAAATCCTTTTCAAGGAAGGATCCGTACCTGCGAGAGGGATTGTTCCTAAAGCAAGGGACTTCAAATGTGAGGAGGCTCATCACCAAATAGGCCGGGTAAAACGCTTCCTTGTAATTGATTGTATTGCCCTTTCAATGACTAACACTTGGATCAATGGACTAGCATCACTTGAACTCCTGCCGTAGACACTTGAGGTCATTAAATCTTCTGCCTATTTTGCCTGCACTCACTAGATCTTGATTGCAAAAAACAAACATTGTTGGGTATTGCTAATTGCAATCAGTGAGGAGAAAAAGGGTCCATGGAGGAAGATAGGGTGTCCAATAAACTCAACTTTAACAGTTTGTTGAAGGGAACTTCTATATAATTACAGGTGTGAGGGCAATACATGTGAAGATTAGAACGCCGCTTAAAACAAGCAAAAAGTGTTAAAAAAAAAAAAAACTATTGCAGTCAGTCATGGCGACATCTATGCTCTTCTAGTTGGTATATTGCAGAAGGAAAAGAAGGATATTCATGCTCATCAAGGAGGACTTGGTCTAGCTATCCCCTCCAACACCAAATACCATAGCCAAACAACCCACTTTAAAGGCATGTGAGTCACATGAGAAAAGAAGAAAGATAGAGGTAGAGACAATACACAGTGGAAGAAGAATCCAGAGAAATAGATAAGAATAAGAGGCAGAAGCAGTACACAGTGAAAGAAAAATCCATAGTATCAGATAAGGATAAGAGGGAGACGCGACACATAGAATCCAATAACTACTTCAAAAAAAGAAAAATGGATCCCACCGAGGAACACGATGAAATTGTATGGTATCCTATCGTTTTCAGTTCCGGCTGAAAACCCAACTTTTTCACTGGCTGCCATTTGCGAGCTCGCACCCGGGTCTTCTAGGGGAAAAGCGTATTCTGTACAGCTTTGTTTTTTCAAAGATGCCGAATGTCATTACTGCATTAAAATTTGCTGGACGTACTATAAATGATTATCAAAATAATTTTTATTTTTTTTCATTTTTGAAAATGCAGAAAATACAATAGATTTTTCTAAAAAATTCAGTATATGATTTTCATGATTTGCATTCCCTATGTTGTAAATTTGAAAAAAAAAAAAAGAAAGAAAGAAAGAAAGAAGGGTGTGTTTTTGCCATTTGTAGATTTTTCTGAAAAAAAATTCTTTATCTTTTAGTGCAATATGTCTAGAGATTAGCCCATGTCTGCACGACTCAGGTATAGTACCCCTATAAACTACAGTGTGTCATGTAAACCTTTTAATATGATCGGTAACGCTAGCGCAACACATCCTCTGATACCACGTAGACTAGGGGGAGATTGGACCTCATGCCCTCATGCTTTACCATAGGAAGCTCTCACCTTCAATGTCCTCTTGCTCAACCAAGTAACACTTTTTTCAACTAAAAGAGTGAGTTTCATAACTGTAGGTCTTCCCAATTGGTCATCCTGATTAAGCAGCTATCTTTCCTATGGCAAAGTTCATATAATATGTCAACCCAAGGTCGTGAACTTGAAATGGTTCTGGACAATATATGCACTAAGTCTCCATTGAGGTCATGCTAACTATTACTGGAAAGAGAAGTAATACAGAAAAATAGATGCTTACAAGTAAACCTACTTAGTTACCAACTACTTAAGCATGAACAGCTGGGAAAACAAATTACAGAAACTAAGTTTAGATCTATCAGGCAGGACACTACTCTGTTTGCTTTGGTTGCAGGAACAGTCACAAGAATTGTTTCATAGTGGCTACAAGAGCAGACAAGTGACTGAACAACAACTGGAAATAAACAGCAAAATGCAAAGGACCACTCACTAAGTGAGCCACCTTGGGTGAGTAGATCCAAGTTCTTCAACACACTATGAACTCAAAATAACCATTGTTTTATTCATATTACAAACACTGATTACACATGATACTGGCAACTATGAAACTAAATTGTTGAAAATAGTTACATCACTATTAATCTATTATTGTTTGATCTCTAGCTAACCTTTGAAGAGGCTTCAATAGCTTATTTAAACAAACTTCACAGCTAACTGACTAACTAACTAGATCCAAGTTCTTCAACACACTATGAACTCAAAATAACCATTGCTTTATTCATATTACAAAAACTGATTACACATGATACTGGCAACTATGAAACTAAATTGTTAAAAATAGTTACATCACTATTAATCTATTGTTGTTTGATCTCTAGCTAACCTCCGAAGAGGATTCAATAGCTTATTTAAACTAAAACTTCACAGCTAACTGACTAACTAACTAACTGACCACCTCCAACAAAATAGATGGGTACAGTTATTACATTGAAAGCAGAAAGGAGAAATTATCTCAACAAGAAAGAAACAGTCTTCTTCTTATCCACGGGAGAGAATATAGGACAACTACTCCCTAGGTTTTCTCTTCATTAAAACATCATCGAACTGCTCTGACTGGAAAGCGGGCCAATCAGTTAAGTCATCAATGAGTCTTCAACATTGTCCTCTTTGTTGCTCTCGGTTGTTTGACTTGGTCCAAGAACCGGTGAAACACTTTAAGTGTTAGCTTGACCTTTCTTCCATTTTCATCTATTTATGCAGTGAAAGGTTAGGAGCACAAAAATATGGAGATACATCTATTCCACAATACATACATTTATTAAACTTCATATTTCATTAATATAGATATATCATATGGCTATAGGAAAGACAAACTACTTGGTTGCAGGACACATATTATACTTCAATTATTCAAAAGGAATAATATAAACATAACCATGGTTTAAAACATCAAGTATTTCATACCAAAAGTATTTAAGTTCATGTGTTATATGTGTAATATACAAAAATAGAGGTCACCAAAATGTAAGATGTAAAATAGAGATGATGACCTAATGTTATATTTAAAATTGAAATGTATGAGATAAATTTAATGTGTGTGAAGAAGGTAAAATTGTCCTCTTAATCCCAAATTTATTAAAGGGAAGATCCAAATTGATTAACCCTAAAGAAAGGATCAATGCATAAATGAATCAACCTATTAAGGATAGGGATAAAGAGAAAAACCCTAATTCTCATTTTATAGAAGAGAGTGTGTGATAGGTTTAGATAGATTAATAACTTTAATTGAAATGGATAGGAGAAAAATACTAATCATGAAATGTTGTAGATCTGAAGAATGCTATTTTCGGGGGTCTGCACTCAGTTTTTGAAAAATCTAAGACCAGATCTAGAATAGAAACGCAGAGACGAACAAAACCCAGAAATCTTTTTCCGTTCTGATTTGAACCCTCAAGTCAATGTCACCATTGACCCAGAATTTCTGATTCTGACCTAGGGCAGAATCGACCTAAAAAGTCTCCGACAGGAAATCTATTTTTGGATCCTGAAATTTTGCCAAAAAGGGTACCTGAATCTGTACTCCCATCTACTGTCTCGAACCTATACCTACAAGAAAAATGGATTTGTTTGTTGGGGGGGAGGGGTTTGCCTTAGTCAAACCCTAATTTAGGAATTAACTTTGAAATCAATAATTGAAATAAAGAATGCTAGCAAGTAGTAGAAGTAAATCTAATAATAAAGCTATAATATTCAAATAGATATGCAATTATATTTCGAATGTAAACAAGTATGAAAATATGAAAGCTTGGACTCAATTAGAAACCATAAACCTCCATTATTGTATGCTTGGAATCCACCTTTAAGGGAGAATGAATGAGTCTTGAGGAAGCACAAAGGATCTTGAAGGAAGATCACACCACCATGATGGATAGATCTTGGGCTTGAATGATGAATCTTGAATGTTTGAACCAAATCCCTTCAAAAGCTTGAAAGCTTGAATCCTTGATCTTCAATGGAGAACTTGAATGCCTGAGAGGAAGACTTGAATACTTTGAAGGCTTGAAAACATATAGAACAATGGATGCTTGAACTTTTTGCTTGATGATAGTTGTTCTTTACCTAGAGCTTGAGATTTATCCTTCTTATCACTTAGTTGATGGTTAGAGAAAATGAGAGGAGAAAACTTCATTTTATATGAAACAAGGGCACAATCTTCTAGAGAGGCCTACATAGGAGAATTGAATTCCAATTAGACCCATGCCCCTAGAAGAGGACCTATATTAAATATAATTTAAGAATCGTCGCTTTGGCACCCAAAATAGTCGACCCGAAAGCGAGAAATGAATTTTTGATGACCTCCGGCAGCCGACAGTCTTCCAGATTTGAAAGGGGGACCCAGGTCAAGGTCAAGGTCATCCTTGACCTAGGTCAAGGTCGAGGTCGACCTTGACCCAAGGAGTCATGGCCCCTGGAAAACATGCCAGATGAGAGGGATGGTGCTCGGAGAGGCCCAATCAGGGTCCTAAACACACACAGAAGTAGGAGAGGATGAATAAATGAGGGGACAATATGATGGTGGTAAAAAACACCCCCTAAGGAGAGCTAAACATTCTTAACATAGAAGTGCTTCCATTTTAAGATGATACATTAAGCCCCCACTTTAGCGGGAGTATGGAAATCGAACATACTCACGGTAAAGTTAGCAGAAAGACTCTGGTGAATCACAACGAGGTAGAACATCACTAAGTCAAGGACATGAGCCCTCGGACCAAGGATTCTAACTCAACATACATGCATAAAGATATGAAAGTAAAGCGAAATTAATCATAGAAAACATACATGATTACATAAGCAATACAAGAGCAACACTATAGATAACATAGCTTCATGATCTAATCCTACTAGCATGAAAGTGAAAGAGAGGAAAGAGATAGTGATTACCTCGCCTAGTAAGATGTCCACCTTATCATGAATCACCAATGAGGGAGATCCCAACAAGTTCACCCATAAACTGTGCTTTGTAATTGTAATGCATCTTCTGACGGCTTTTGAAATATCCATAGATCTACATTCTTGTATCGCTGTGGAATATAAAATGCGTGTCTTTTTAGGATTTAGCAACTTATGTGCATTACCTTCCAAGGATTTAGCATATTGTAAAATTGAAAATGTGTATCTCTTCAAGATTTAGCAGCTTATGTGCATTACCTTCCAAGGATTTAGCAAAAATAAAAATAAAAATGTTTGTCTCTTCAGAATTTAGCAACTTATGTGTGTTACCTTCTGAGGATTTAGCATGTTGTAAAATTGAAAATGTGTATCTCTTCAAGATTTAGTAACTTATGTGTATTACCTTCCGAGGATTTACCATGTTGTAAAATGTAAACTAATGTAAACTATAGTATAAGGGAGACCCTATATATGCCCCCCTCCTTATCATGACTACCCACTAGGTAGGATAAAGAAGAGAAAAGAGGATACCTACTTCACAAGGTAAGGAGATATCCAGCTTAACAACAATATACACTATATCCTTAGCAAAGAGTATTGACCATTACCTCTAAGAGCATAGATAATCGTGAAATGGATATTTCACATATGGAAAAAGGATCCTCAAAGAGGAAGAGATCTTATCATCAAGACCCCCACCATAGAGGAGTGCTTAGGATAAAATATCATCTTCTAAAGAAAAGAGGGACCAAAGATTCAATCATCAAGCCCCCTACAATCAAGAGGAAGAGGAATGAAGGAATGAAGGAATCAAACTCTAACCCCAAAGCAAGGGAAAGACTTTATAAAGAACATAATTTGCAAAATAAAGAAGAGGTGATGACCTAGGACAATCACCTCTCATATAAGAGGGTATCCATAGCCAAAAACATAAATCTTTATAAGGAAATAATGTTGTAGAATAAACAAATGCCACTAAGCTAAGAAAACTATATCCTTAGATAGAGGAAGAAGGAAAATACCTTGCCCCCCAGTGATGAAAGCGAGGGATATAACAGGTGTTGTAATAAAGAGATATCTTCGCAAAACAAATGTCCTATAAAAGATATCATGAATGATTATGAGCAAAGGAAGTATGTATCATAATAGAAAATTATAGGGATAGAATATAGAAAGGATAACCAATTAAACTCAAAACAAAAATACATGCTAAGAGCAAAATGGATCCTAGAAGACTGGAATGAAATACCTCTTGCCCCCCAGCGAAGAGACAAGAGGAGAAAAATGATCTAATTTATAGAAGAACAAGGGGAATGCCCTATATCAAAATTATGAAGAAATTGTAATATTGCACGGGAATGAGATATAATTCCTAAAGAAGCTCTTTCTCTAACATATAGTTTGAAATGCACACAATCAACAAGTAAATGTGTA
>MU227615.1:1954056-1966783 GCA_018584345.1 Thuja plicata | reverse complement strand
ATTATTGAAAATTGTTCTTGGGAATTGTTCCTAGTTTTCTGAGCCCTAGCTGAAGGGTCAAATTAGTTTCTAGTAGACTGATTCTGCTGGAGCTAATAATCAATTGATTGCTGTTGTATAATCAATTTTCTTCAATTGATTGTTGTTGTATAATCGATTGTATTCTTCCTTCATATTGTTTTGCCTGTGGTTGAAGGAAAGAGATAATGCTGAAAGTTTGTATGCACACTGAGGGTGCGGTTTCTTGCTTGTGATTGGAGGAAGAGAATTAATTCTAAAAAAAGAACAAGGGTTTGTTCATTTATGACAGCAAGGAATTGGAAATTTCTTGATGTTTTGTGTTCTTCGAATTGGCTAAATACCAATGAATTGCAGCGGTTCAATATGAATTACAGTCACGCCATTGAAGGAGATTTACAGGCTTGTTTTGGTAGCAGTGTTTCTTGTGGACAGAACTGCGGATTGTTAATGGTGTTTGAGTGTTGCCTGTAGTGTGGGAAATTACACTGACTGGGTGTCACCTTTCTAAGGCATCAACGTTAGACTGCCAGCCGCACCCAACTTGTAATGCATGGAGAGAGTGGAAGTATGGCAGCAATATGTAATTGCCGCAGGTAGTGGGGGAGATTTGCGGCCAACAAGTTTGGAAGACTTTGAGGTAGTCTCACCTTGTTTCCCAACCATTATTAAGGTGCTTCATTATTATTTTCAAATCGTGGCATTCTAGGTGTGAAATTTGCTTAATGTAATTGCAGTCAATTTTATATATGATGAAAATACAAAAGAAAGTGTATATTGTCTATTGTTTCTTTAGAATTCAGTCTTTGCATTGTTATTTTTAAGAAGAGCCGAGCAGGCTCATCACAGTGGTATTAGAGCGATTTCTTGCCAGCCTGCAGGGAAATTGGGTTCATTAATTTTATTATTATTTGAGAAGTCAATTATGGAGAGATACGGGCGGCTTAGTTCTGAGAGCCGGCACAACAGTGCAAAGAATAGTGATAAAATAAATACATTAATGGAAAGTATGGAGAGACTCAGACTTCATCAGTAGAGGATGGTGACAAGACTATTGGATCCAGCAACAGTAGATAGGGAAACAAGATATATGGTATCTAATTTCCGTAGACCGGCATCGAGATCAAAGGGTAGGAGGCTTGAGTTTTCCCAGATGTCGGAGATGCAGATCCACCAGTACATATTACGTCACCTACTCATGGATTTGATGATAGACACTTCGCACAGAGACAGGTGGAAGTGTCAGTACCAGTGATAGATTGCAGGACTAAGCTTCAGCAGGTTGAGGCTTTCCATGTAGTTGCTGCAGTTGGCACAGATACAGTGGATACAGTAGTTGCCTCTGATAGTCTAGACTCTCTTGAGGAAGGACTGGTTATTGAAGATTTATATGTCAGCTGTCGTAGTGTAGCTCCAGAGAGAGAGGAAACACCTCTCTCAGGTGGGATAGGCGAGAGCATGGAGCTACTATGTTGTGGTGTTAATGATCCAGTGATACA
Source organism: Thuja plicata (assembly GCA_018584345.1). Lineage (NCBI taxonomy): Eukaryota > Viridiplantae > Streptophyta > Pinopsida > Cupressales > Cupressaceae > Thuja > Thuja plicata. The sequence goes on along the minus strand of MU227615.1, from coordinate 1,965,266 downwards.
GCAGGAGATGACGACTGCAGTAGAGGTCAGTGCCACACCAGATTGTATTATTGAGTCAGACAATGACTCTAGTTCAAATCTCTAGGAGGATACCACTTTTGAGGATTGCCTTAGGGAGATGGAGACAGATTGTATAAAGCAGGATAGCGGCAGTCATCTGATGGGGTTAGTACAAGAGTTGCCAGTACTCTCCTGTATGAGGGATGTGAGTATGGAGTCCACATGTGATGATACTAGTACTGAGTTCGAGACAGTAGACACGAACTCCTGCCGGCATGACTTTGATTCAGTGGCTAGTGTGGTGACAGATGAGATTCAGTACGGGACACCTGGGGAGATAGAGCCTTTTCTAGCATCTTGGGTGGCTTCAGATACTTCCTACATGACTCTTGAGGATGTCTCCACCAGTAGTGTGCCATGTCTGCAGCAGACCCTGGGTGAGGACTTCGAGTTACTAGAGAGTACAGATCAGTCCCAGGATCTGGATTACCCAGAGGTTATAGAGGATGTGGTAGCTAAGAGTGTTGAGGAGATAGATTCTATAATAGTTTCTTCATTTACAGAGGAGTTTGACGGAGACGTGTTAGATGCTGATACTCCGTTGGAGGATAAGAGCTTAGCTATCAGTTCACAGAGCTCAGTGGACTGTTCACTGGGAGATAGTGTTGTTAAGAGGAGTACCTTGGATTCCACATCTACTTATAGTATGGACATCATGCCAAAGGTGTTGCATAGCGGACCGACCATTCATAGTCATCATGTGACTAGCCAGTTGAGAGTTAGCGAGCGCGACATCATTACCATAGTTGAGCATTTTGATGCTACTTGGCAATTGCTAGCTATTCATGGATGGGGTTATCCTATGGATGATGAGCTTGGTGGTTGTTACTTGGCCCTTGCAGAGATTCATTCCTTACGGGAGGCTGTCAGGATTCTGAGATGAGATTACCTTTAGTTGGTAGCCGATCATGATCACCTTGTAGACTGGGGAAGTATAGCCTATGAGGCACTCTTGGATAGAGAGGATGAGGTGAGTGAGCTTACTTGGGAGTTCATGATGACTTCAAAGGTATTAGAGAGCACTCAGTTGGCTCTCCATGAGTCACATGCTTAGTTAGCCGAGGTGACTATAGAACTAGAGCATCTTCAGTCTACACCAGCACCAGATCTAGTACAGTTACATATTATGGTGCCTATTGATGTGATGATGTCCACAGTTGGGGTAGTTGGATGTGATAGCAGTGGAGATACATCCACCCTTGATTTCAACATTGGAGGTGCAGATTCACTTCCATCGGATACTTGTACAGTTGAGTTAGACACTGCGGTAGAGAGTTGTAGTGTGCCACACTTTGGGATGGATACTATAGTTGGTAGCAATACGTTAGGTGATACAATATAGGACATTATAGGCAGTGAAGTGGACCAGTCAGCATTTAGTATTCATGTTCATGACACTACTCCTTTGATTGCTCAACAGGGAGGTAGGGTATCACCTGAGTCAGTTGTTAGTGATTGCATAGCTGGTGATGATAGGCAACTGACTATGTCATAGTCACACGATGACCAGTTATGGTTCCGAGGGGATTAGTTGGATGCTACCTCCTATAGATTTTACTGCCCAGATCCATTCTTGGATCACCTTCTTGAGAGTTTAGAATTTCATGAGGGATATTACCGAGCTTCTGAGGGTGTTCTCATTCGGGGTACAGGTGCGATTGGGCGTTTGGTGAGAGAGATTGTAGGTACTTTGACTATGATGCTCCCTCACAGAGAGTTTGAGGTTGGGTTTGTTGAGAGGGTCACCCAGGATCTTGTCCACCCTATTTTGCAGAGTTTGAGATTGGAGCCATCTTTGGGTTCACGACTGGGGAATGATGAGCCTTTGATAGAGAGCGGATCTTCTTATCATTGTTACATGGTGAGGAGTGCTCATTATTTTTCCTTTGATCCACATGTTGATGAGTTGATGGCACATAGATGTGGACTGGCGCCTAGTCCTTATCATCCATTATGGGATGGGCTCTCGCCATCAACAGTGGTTGGAAGTTTTGGCTGCAAGTCAGTAGCAGGTGACTTGGAGAGTTACTGTGACTACAAAGATTATATAGTGGGCATACATCTAGGCCCAGGTACAGTTTGATACAGAGGTAGTCATCATTATTGTGCAGAGGATCTACACACTCAGTACAGATCAGTTGGGTGTGCTAGGTGAGTTTAGTATATAGGGGATTCGAGTCTCCCATACATCTTGGTTTTTGCTGATCTTGAAGTACACCTCTTTCGAGATCCGGGCAGAGGCAGATTCAGTATAGGAGTTTGGGTGAGTGGTTGTTTGGGGTCTCTCTACAGAGTTATTCAATTTGCATTTTGGGTGATGCTACAGGAACCTACAGTTTATGTCAGTAGCAAGGTATACTTTTTTCTGTGGGATCCAGGTGGATTGTGATGTTCCTTGTTCCGGTGATTGCTTGGGGACAAGCAATCTTGGGGAGGGTGGACTGTAATGTCCCCATTTTTCAGTAGGTCATTGAAATGATGGTGCCAGGTCATTATTGCGATCCTCATGGTCTGGTGAGGGGTTTTGAGGGTCATTGGTGTGAACTTACTATTTATAGTAAGTCAAGGGTTAGTTCTGTTGAGCTCAGATGAGTTAGAGGAGTTGAATGATGCTCTCGGTTTTCATTTCTTGCTTCTAGTTTGGGCTCCAAGAATCTTGGAGAGAGCATCTATTTTTAGTAAGTCACCCCATTAGGTTTGTTCATCATCTTTTATCATCAGGATCACTCCAGTGCAAACATATTTCGATTCTGATGCTTCTTTAGTGGTTTTCGCAAGATGGGTGAATTATTATTATTATTTCATTAAATTTGCTAAGGTTGCCATTATTATTGGTATTATATGTTGGGCACCTTAGTGTTATAGCTCGTCGGAACTGGGATGAAAAGTTTTAAATCTTGGGCACAAGAAACTCGCGTGTCATAATTTCATGATATTGATGAAAAGGTCATTTTTGGAGCCAAATGAGTTAATAAATTATATTACTCAATATGTGCCTAGGTATAAAAGTACTTCAAGTGAAAAGTGTGTGAGAGAAGACACTTTTTAATTATAAAAGCAATAGGTAAGGCATTCATTCATCATCTATCGAATATTGATTATTGAAAATTGTTCTTGGGAATTGTTCCTAGTTTTCTGAGCCCTAGCTGAAGGGTCAAATTAGTTTCTAGTAGAATGATTCTGCTGGAGCTAATAATCAATTGATTGTTGTTGTATAATCAATTTTCTTCAATTGATTGTTTTTGTATAATCGATTGTATTCTTCCTTCATACTGTTTTGCCCGTGGTTGAAGGAAAGAGATAATGTTGAAATTTTGTATGCACACTAAGGGTGCGGTTTCTTGCCTGTGATTGGAGGAAGAGAATTAATTATAAAAAAAGAACAAGGGTTTGTTCATTTATGACAGCAAGCTATTGGAAATTTCTTGATGTTTTGTGTTCTTCGAATTGGCTAAATACCAATGAATTGCAGCGGTTCAATTTGAATTACAGTCACACCATTGAAGGAGATTTACAAGCTTGTTTTGGTAGCAACGTTTCTTGTGGACAGAACTGTGGATTGTTAATGGTGTTTGAGTGTTGCCTATAGCATGGGAAATTATAGTGACTGGGCGTCACCTTGCTAAGGCATCAACGTTAGACTGCCAATCACACCTAACTTGTAATGCATGGAGAGAGTGGAAGTATGGCAACAATATGTAATTGCCGTAGGTAGTGGGGGAGATTTACGACCAGCAAGTTTGGAAGACTTTGAGGTAGTCTCACCTTGTTTGCCAACCATTATTAAGGTGCTTCATTATTATTTTCAAAGCGTGGCATTCTAGGTGTGAAATTTCCTTAATGTAATTGCAGTCAATTTTATATATGATGAAAATACAAAAGAAAGCGTATATTGTCTATTGTTTCTTTAGAATTTAGTCTTTGCATTGTTATTTTTAAGAAGAGCCGGGCACCTTAGTGTTATCATTCTAGAAACAATATTAGTTGTGTTATATTTAAATTTATAAATTCATTTTAGTAGGTTGAGGTTTCCCGTGTAGTTTCTGCAGTGGATGCAGATACAGTTGATGCAGTGATTGCCTCTGATGATCCAGTTGCTCTTGAGGATGGACTTGTCATCGGAGATGTTTATATCAGTTGTTGTAGTGTAGCACCAGAGCGAGAGGCAGCACACCTCTTAGATAGGGTAGGCGAGAGCCAGGAGCTATCTTGTTGTAGTGTGGATGACGTTATGATATGTCAGGAGAGGATGATTGCAGTAGATGTCAGTACCACACTTGATTGTATTATCGAGTCAGACAGTGACTCTAGTTCAGATCTCCAGGAGGATACCACTTTCGAGGGTTGCCTTGAGGAGATGGAGATAGATTGTACAGAGAAAGATAGCGGCAATCATGTGATGGGGTTAGTATAGGAGTTGCCAGTACTCTCCTATATGAGGGATGTGAGTATGGAGTCCACATGTGATGATACTAGTACTGAGTTCGAGACAGTAGACATGGAATCCTGCCAGCATGACTCCAATTCAGTGGCTAGTGTGGTGATAGATGAGATTCAGTCTAGGACACCTGGGGAGATAGAGCCTTTGCTAGCATCTTGGGTGGCTTTAGATACTTCCTATTTGACTTCTGAGGATGACTCCACCAGTAGTGAGCCATGCCCGTATTCGACCCTGGGAGAGGACTCCGAGTTGTTGGAGAGTGCAGATAAGTCCCAGGATCTAGAATATGCGGGGGTTATAGAGGAAAGGGAAACTGAGAGTGTTGAGGAGATAGGTTCTATTGTAACTTCCTCATGTACAAAGGAGTTTGATGGAGATGTGTTTGATGCGGGTACTCCGTTTGAGGATGAGAGTTGCATTACTAGTTCACAGAGCTCAGTTGGCAGCACACTGGGAGATAGTGTTTTTGAGAGGAGTACCTTGGATACCACTTCCATTTGCAGTGTGGATAGTATGCCAGAGGTGTTTCATAGAAGGCCGACCATTCATAGTCATCATGTGACTAGTCAGTTGAGAGTTAGCGAGCGCGATATTATTACCACATTGGAGCATTTTGATGCTGCTCAGCAACTGCTAGCTGTTCATGGATGGGGTTCTCCTATGGATGATGAGCTTGGAGGTTGTTACTTGGCCCTTGTAGAGATTCATTCCTTACGAGAGGCTGTCAAGATTCTGAGACAAGGTTATTCTCAGTTGGTGGCTGACCGAGATCACCTTGTAGAGTGGGTAAGTACACCATATGAGGCACTCTTGGATAGAGAGGATGAGGTGAGTGAGCTTACTCAGGAGCTCACGATGACTTCAAAGGTATTAGAGAGCACTTAGTTGGCTCTCCAGGAGTCACATGCTCAGTTAGCCGAGGTGACTATGGAACTAGAGCATCTTCAGTCTACACCAGCACCAGATCCAGTATAGTTACATATTATGGTGTTTTTTGATCTGATGATGTCCACATTTGGGGTAGTTGGATGTGATAGCAGTGGGGATACATCCACCCTTGATCTTAGCATTGGAGGTGCAGATTCACTTCTATCAGATACTTGTACAGTTGAGTTAGGCACTGTAGTAGAGAGTTGTAGTGTGCCAGAATTTGGGATGGATACTACAGTTGGTAGTAGTACGTCAGGTGATACAGAACATGACATTGTAGGCAGTGAAGTGGACTAGTCAACATTTAGTGTTCCTGTTCATGACACTACTCCTTTGATTTCTCAGTAGGGAGGTAGGGTATTACCCGAGTCGGTTGTTAGTGATTACATAGCAGGTGATGATAGGCAGCTGACTACATCATAGTCACACGATGACCAGTTATGGTTCCAAGGGGAGCAGTTGGATGCTACCTCCTATAGATTTTACTACCCGAAGTCATTCTTGGATCACCTTCTTGAGAGTTTAGAATTTTGTGAGGGATCTTACCGAGCTTCTGAGGGTGTTCTCATCTGGGGTACAGGAGCGATCTGGCATTTGGTGAGAGAGATTGTAGGTACTCTGACTATGATGCTCCCTCATAGAGAGTTTGAGGTTGGGTTTGCTGAGAGGGTCACCTAGGATCCTATCCAACCTATTTTGTAGAGTTTGAGATTGGAGCCATCTTTGGGTTCACGACTAGGGAATGATGAGCCTTTGACAAAGAGCGGAGCTTCTTATCATTGTTACATGGTGAGGAGTGCTCATTATCTTTTCTTCGATACACATGTTGGTGAGTTGATGGCACATAGATGTGGACTGGCTCCTAGTCCTTATCATCCATTATGGGATGGGCTCTTGCCATCAGTAGTGGTTTGAAGTTTTGGCTGCAAGTCAGTAGCAGGTGACTTGGAGAGTTACTGTGACTACAGAGATTATATAGTGGGGGGACATCTAGGCCCAGGTACAGTTTGGTACAGAGGTAGTCATCATTGCTGTGTAGAGGATCTACACACTCAGTACAAATCAGTTAGGTGTGCTGGGGGAGTTCAGTATATAGGGGATCTGAATCTCCCATACATCTTCATTTTTGATGATCCTGAAGTACACTTCTTTTGGGATCTGGGCAGAGGTAGATTCAATATAGGAGTTTGGGTGAGCGGTTGTTTGGGGTCTCTCTACAGAGTTATCCGATTTGAATTTTGGGTGATGCTACAGGAACCTACAGTTTATGTCAGTAGCAGGGTATACTTTTTTCTGTGGGATCTAGGTGGATTGTGATGTTCCTTGTTCCAGTGATTGCTTGGGGACAAGCAATCTTGGGGAGGGTGGATTGTAATGTCCCCTTTTTCAGTAGGTCATTAAAATGATGGTGCTAGGTCATTATGGCGATCCTCGTGGTCTGGCAAGGGGTTTAGAGGGTCTTTGGTGTGAACTTACTATTTATAGTAAGTCAAGGGATAGTTTCGATGAACTCAGATGAGTTAGAGGAGTTGAATGATGCTCTCGGTTTTCATTTCTGGCTTCTAGTTTGGGCTCCAAGAATCTTGGAGAGAGCGTCTATTTTTAGTAAGTCACCTCGTCAGGTTTGTTCATCATCTTTTATCATTAGGATCACTCCAGTGCAAACAGATTTTGATTCTGATGCTTCTTCAGTGGTTTTCACAAGACGGGTGAATTATTATTATTATTTGATTAAATTTTCTAAGGTTGCCATTATTGTTGGTATTATATGTTGGGCACCTTAGTGTTATAGCTCGTCAAAACTGGGATGAAAAGTTTTAAATCTTGGACATAAGAAACAGGGGCGTTGCATGTCATAATTTCCTAATATTGATGAAAAGGTCATTTTTTGGAGCCAAATGAGTTAATAAATTATATTACTCAATATGTGCCTAAGTATAAAAGTGCTTCAAGTGAAAAGTGTGTGAGAGAAGACACTTTTTAATTATAAAAGCAATAGGCAAGGCATTCATTCATCACCTATCGAATATTGATTATTGAAAATTGTTCTTGGGAATTGTTCCTAGTTTTTTGAGCCCTAGCTGAAGGGTCAAATTAGTTTCTAGTAGACTGATTCTGCTGGAGCTAATAATCAATTATCTTCAATCGATTGCTATTGTATAATCGATTATTTTCTTCCTTCATACTGTTTTGCCTGTGGCTAAAGGAAACAGATAATGCTGAAAGTTTGTATGTACACTGAGGGTGCGAATTAATTCTAGAAAAAGAACAAGGGTTTGTTCATTTATGATAGCAGGGAATTGGAAATTTATTGAGGTTTTGTGTTCTTCAAATTGGCTAAATACCAATGAATTGCAGTGGTTCAATCTGAATTACAATCACGCCATTGAAGGAGATTTACAGGCTTGTTTTGGTAGCAACGTTTCTTGTGGACAAAATTGTGGATTGTTAATGGTGTTTGAGTGTTGCCTGTAGCATGGGAAATTATAGTGAATGGGTGTCACCTTGCTAAGACATCAACGTTAGACTGCCAGCCGGACCCAACTTGTAATGCGTGGAGAGAGTGGAAGTTTAGTAGAAATATGTAATTGTTGTAGGTAGTGGGGGAGATTTGTGGCCAACATGTTTGGAAGACTTTGAGGTAGTCTCACCTTGTTTGCCAACCATTATTAAGGTGCTTTATTATTATTTTCAAAACGTGGCATTCTAGGTGTGAAATTTGCTTAATGTAATTGTTGTCAATTTTATATATGATTAAAATACAAAAGAAAGTGTATATTATCTATTGTTTCTTTAGAATTCAGTCTTTGCATTGTTATTTTTAAGAAGAGCCAGGCAGGCTCATCATAGTGGTATCAGAGCGGTTTCCTGCCAGCCTGCAGGGAAATCGGGTTCATTAATTTTATTATTATTTGAGAAGTCAATTATGGAGAGATACATGCGGCTTAGTTCTGAGAGCTGGTGCAAAAGTACACAGAGTATTGACATTATAGATACATTGATGGAGAGACTGAAACTTCATCAGTAGAGGCTGGTAGACAGTCTGTCATATTCAGAGATAGTGGATAGGGCAGTCAGGTACATGGTTTCGACTTTCATAGGTCATCATTGAGATTGCAGGGCAGGAAGCTTGAGATTTCCCCGATAGGTGTCTGAGATGTAGAGCCCTTGGTATATAGTACAACACTCACTCATGTATCTGATGATAGATAGATGGACATGTCATTACCAGTGGTAGATTGCAGGATTCAGCTTCAGTAGGTTGAGGCTTTCTGTGTAGTTGCGACAGTGGATGCAGATACAGTTGATGTAGTGGTTGCCTCTGATGGTCCAGTTTCTCTTGAGGATGGACTGGTTATCGGAGATGTACATATAAACTATCATAGTGCAGCATTAGAGTGAGAGGTAGCACACCTCTCAAATAGGGTAGGCAAGAGCTAGGAGCTACCTTGTTGTAGTGTGGATGGCGTTGTGATACATCAGGAGATGAGGACTGCAGTAGATGTCAATACCACACCCGATTGTACTATCGAGTCAGACAGTGACTCTAGTTTATTTTACCAGGAGGATACCACCTTTGAGGATTGCCTTGAGGGGATGGAGATAGATTGTATGGATCAGGATAGCAGTAGTCATGTGATGGGGTTGGTACAGGAGATATCATTTTTCTCCTATATGAGGGATGTGAGTACGAAGGCCACATGTGATGATGCTAGTATGGAGTTTGAGACAACATATATGGACTCATGCCAGCATGACCCAGATTCAGGGGTTAATACAGAGTCAGTTGAGGTTCCTTCAAGGACACCTAAAGAAGTAGAGCCATTGCTAGCATCTGGGGTTGCTTCAGATACCTCTTATGTGACTCCTGAGGATGTCTCCATCAGTAGTGTGTCATGTCTGTAGCAGACCTTGGGAGAGGACTCTGAGTTACTAGAGAATACAGATCAGTCCCAGGATCTAGATTACCCAGAGGTTACAGAGGATGAGGTAGCTGAGAGTGTTGAGGAGATAGATTCTATAGTAGCTTCTTCATGTACAGAGGAGTTTAGCGAAGACGTGTCAGATGCTGATACTCCATTGGAGGTCATGAGCTCAGCTATCAGTTCAAAGAGCTCAGTGGATAGTTAATTGGGAGATAGTGTTTTTGAGAGGAGTACCTTGGATGCCACATCTACTTGCAGTATGGACAACATGCCAGAGGTGTTGCATAGAGGACCGACCATTCATAGTCATCATGTGACTAGCAAGTTGAGAGTTAGCGAGCGCGACATCGTTACCACAGTTGAGCATTTCGATGCTGCTTGACAACTATTAGCTGTTCATGGATGGGGTTCTCCTATGGATGATGAGCTTGGTGGTTGTTACTTGGCCCTTGCAGAGATTCATTCCTTATGGGAGGCTATCAGGATTCTAAGACGAGATTACCTTTAGTTGGTAGCCGATCGTGATCACCTTGTAGAGTGGGGAAGTACAGCTTATGAGGCACTCTTGGATAGAGAGGATGAGGTGAGTGAGCTTACTCAGGAGCTCATGATGACTTTAGAGGTTTTAGAGAGCACTCACTTGGCTCTCAAGGAGTATCAGGCTTAGTTAGCAGAGGTGACTGTGGAACTAGAGCATCTTCAATCTACACCAACACCAGACCCAGTACAGTTACATATTACGGTGTCTGTTGATCTGATGATGTCCACAGTTGGGTTAGTTGGATGTGATAGTAGTGGGAATACATCCACCCATGATTTTAGTATTGGAGGTGCAAATTCACTTCCATCTGATACTTGTACAGTTGAGTTAGACACTGCAGTAGAGAGTTGTAGTGTGTCAGACTTTGGGATGGATACTACAGTTGGGAGCACTACTTCAGGTGATACAGTACAGGATAGTTTAGGTAGAGGAGTGGACCAGTCAGCATTTTGTGTTCCTTTTCATGATATTAATCCTTTGATTGCTCAGTGAGGAGGCATGGTATCACTTGAGTTGGCTATTGGTGAGCACATAACTGGTGATGTTAGGCAGTTGGCAACGTCGCAGTCACTCGATGACCAATTATGGTTTTGAGGGGAGCAGTTGGATGCTACCTCCTATAGATGTTACTGCCCAGAGTCATTTTTGGATCACCTTCTTGAGAGTTCATAAATTCGTGAAGGATCTTACCGAGCTTCTGAGGGTCTTCTCATCTGGGGTACAGTCGCGATTCAGAGTTTGGTGAGAGAGATTGTAGTTACTTTGACTACGATGCTCCCTCACAGAGAGTTTGAGGTTGGGTTTGTTGAGAGGGTCACCCAGGATTCGGTCCAACCTATTTAGTAGATGTTGAGCTTGGAGCCATCCTTGGGTTCACGATTAGGGAATGATGAGCCCTTGACTAAGAGCGGAGCCTTTTATCATCATTACATGGTGAGGAGCGCTCATTATTTTTCCTTCGATCCTCAAGTTGATGAGTTGATGGCACACAGATGTGGATCGGCTCTTAGTTCTCATCATCCATTATGGGATGGGCTCTCGGCATCAGTAGTTGGAAGTTTTGGCTACAAGTCGGTGTAACCACCTAAATTTGGTCTGTCGCAACTATGGACCCTATTTTCCCTAAGTGTGATCATACCCTCGATTTATGTCCAAACGACCCTGTTACTGCTTGGCATAATTCTATAAATCAATTTAATATCCTAGGTGATTTTTATCACTGATTTATATTAACTATTATAGCCATACAATTCAAATCAATTTCGACCAATAAAATCAAATCAAAATCAAACATGGCTATAGTATTTAATTA
>MU227615.1:1890015-1920603 GCA_018584345.1 Thuja plicata | reverse complement strand
ATATCTTAGACTACGACCACTAACCCTATTACATCATTCAAGACACAAAAATGGCTAACCGAGCCATATTACAATAAAATAACCATAATCTTTGAAATGTTTCCAATTGCCAGATGCCCCTGCATCACTAACTCTCAACTGACTAGTCACATGATGACTATGAATGGTCGGCCTTCTATGCAACACCTCTGGCATACTATCCACACTGCAAATGGAAGTGGTATCCAAGGTACTCCTCTTAACAACACTATCCCCTAGTGTGCTGCCAACTGAGCTCTGTGAACTAATAATGGAACTCTCGTCCTTAAACAGAGTACCTGCATTAGACACATCCCCATCAAAATCCTCTGTACATGAGGAAGCTACAATAGAACCTATCTCCTCAACACTCTTAGTTTCCCTATCCTCTGTAACCCCTACATATTCCAAACCCTGGGACTTATCTGCACTCTCCAACAACTCAGAGTCCTCTCCTAGGGTCGAATATGGGCATGGCTCACTATTGGTGGAGTCATCCTCAGGAGTCACATAGGAAGTATCCAAAGCCACCCAAGATGCTAGAAAAGGCTCTATCTCCCCAGGTGTCCTAGACTGAATCTCATTTGTCACCACACTAGCCACTGAATTAGAGTCATGTTGGTAGGAGTCCATGTCTACTGTGTCAAACTCAATACTAGTATCATCACATGTGGACTCTATACTCACATCCCTCACACAGGAGAGTACTAGCAACTCCTGTACTAACCCCATCACATGACTGTCATTATCTCACTCTGTACAATTTGTCTCCATCTCCTCAAGGCAATCCTCAAAAGTGGTATCCTCCTGGAGATCTGAACTAGAGTCACTGTCTAAATCAATAATACAATCTAGTGTGGCACTGACCTCTACTGCAGTCATCATCTCCTGCTGTATCATTGGATCATCAACACCACAACAAGGTAGCTCCATACTCTCGCCTATCCCACTTGAGAGAGGTGTTGCCTCTCTATCTGAAGCTACACTATGACAGCTGACATATAAATCTCTGATAACCAGTCCTTCCTCAAGAGAGTCTGGACTATCAGACGAAACTACTATATCCGCTGTATCTGCGCCAACTGCAAAAACTACATGGAAAGCCTCAACCTGCTGAAGCTCAGTCCTGTAGTCTATCACTGGTACTGACACTTCCACCTGTCCCTATGTGTAGTGTCTATCATCAGATCCATGAGTAGGTGATGTAATATGTACTGGTGGATCTGCATCTCTGATATCTGTCGGGGAAAACTCAAGCCTCCTACCCTGTGATCTCGATGCTGGTCTATAGAAAGCAGATACCATATATCTTGCTACCCTATCTACTATAGCTAGATCCGAAAGTCTTGCCGCCATCCTCTACCAATGAAGTCTGAGTCTCTCCATACTTTCCATTAATGTATTTATTTTATCACTGTTCTTCGCACTGCTGTGCTGGATCTCAGAACTAAGCCGCCCGTATCTCTCCATAATTGACTTCTCAAATAATAATAAAATTAATGAACCCGATTTCACTACAGGATGGAAGGAAACCGCTTTGATACCACTGTAATGAACCTAACTTGGCCTCATCTTCAAACCTTCTAATTCTCATCAATTTCTATGCAAATCATGTGACTGACATTTTGTCAAACAGTTGGTAGGCAAGGCTCTCCTATAGCTTTATAATTTTTTTAAACATAAACAACATACTGTGCTGAAACAAAACTCTTTATTTATCAATATTTCAAAGTATAGTTCTCAAAAGTTTTTCCAGCATATCAATTATTAAAAATAAACACCATTGAAATTGCATACATGAAATTTAGACTCATTTAATGTGGAAAGAGGAACCTGATTTATTATTCATGTTAGCCATGTGTGATGAATGACAATATTTTACCCACATCCTCAAGATGCTGCCCCTGTCCTCATGCGAATGAATTACTAGAGGGACGCGACATATCCAGCTCCCTCATTTACTACTCCAACCCACTGGTGTCAGAGCTTCCCACTCTATGGTTGATGCCTCATGTGCTGCCAGTTAATGGTGTCTCTCAGCATACGGCCCCAGCCTATTCTATTCCAGCGCGGCAATGTAGTCACACACATCCATGTCCCCAATTTGCTACTATTTGGATGCGATTTGCTGCTACTATTTGATTCCACCCGCAGCCAATATGCAAAACACTCCAGCTTCAATCGGTTCCAATGAAGACAATGATTCAAACAATAATTCTCTAGCTTCATTATATTTCGCTGATTCAACCAATTCGACCTCTGGACAGGCCACATTTCAACTCAGTAAGAATTCAGTATTTCTTCAATCGTATACAACAAAATGATGAAGATGTAATTGATCATACAACAACAATCAATAAAAGATTAGCTCAAGAAGAATCAGTCTTCGAGAAACTAATTTGACCCTTCAGCTAGGGCTTAGAAGATTAGGAACAATTCCCAAGAACAATTTTCAATAAACAATATTCGATAGGTGATCAATGAATGCCTTGCCTATTGCTTTTATAATTAAAAAGTGTCTTCTCTCACACAGTTTTCACTTGAAGCACTTTTATACCTAGGCACATATTAAGTAATATAATTTATTAACTCATTTGGCTCCAAAAATGACCTTTTCATCAATATCACGAAATTATGACATGTGAGGTCCTTGTTTCTTGTGCCCAAGATTTAAAACTTTTCATCCCAGTTCCGACGAGCTATAACACTAAGGTGCCCAACATATAATACCAGCAATAATTGCAACCTTATCAAATTTAATCAAATAATAATAATAATTCACCCATCTTGCGAAAACCACTGAAGAAGCATCAAAATCAAAATCTGTTTGCACTGAAGTGATATTGATGATAAAAGATGATGAACGAACCTGACGGATAACAAATGGATTATAATTCTGTGAAGAGCCTAAGTGTTATTCAGTCAACATTGCCTCTACTTCTTCATGTTTCTTCTTGCCTTGCATGGTGTCCAACTATGTGGCCATGTTGGTGATAATGTCCTGCTTAAATCTTGACAGTATGTGAGTGATTTATGTCCTTGAGACTCCATTTCTAGTTTATTTTCCTATAGTAGAGTGGTAGCCTCTTCCTTATTTAATAAGTGCTCTCGAGTAGTTGAGACATATTTTCTTGATATCATCCCAAGTTGCTTGGGTGATATCTCCTCCTCCCATCAGGTCAAATGCTTCAGTACAACCATCATTGATTCCTCTTAGAAAGAGCAACTTTTGTTATCATTCATTCAGTTGATGATGTGTGGACTTTTATAGGCTGAATAGAAACCTTGATATGCAATCCTCCTAACTTTCATCTTCTTTTTGAAGCATTTTTAAAGTATCATCTCCTCTCATGTTAGTTCCTCTATAGTATTCCTTGTACTTTTTCAAGAATCTTGCCTTCATATCATCCCAATCATGCACAATATTACCCTCCAGGCTCATAAAACATCTAAAATCTGATTATTTTAAAGTGGCATGGAATAACTTGAGCCTATGAGAATCAGTGGTGTAGTCATAGCTTCGACAAAGGATGTCAAATTCAAAGAGGAATGTATCAGGTTCCTCTATGACCAGGCCATAAAACTTGGAAAGAGTTGAAGAAGGGATTTTTTAAGGTTATTATTGTCATGCTAATCAGTAATAGGAAATGGAAAGGTAGCAGAATTTACTTCCATCCTTGGTGGACCTATTGGTTAATAAGCCACTAAATCCAGTTGGTTATCAACTTGATTTTGATTGAATGGGTTCACAGGTGGAAAAATATGCAAATTGACCAAGATATTAGCAAAAGGATTTGGGTCAAGTGGGTCTTTAGATATATTTAGGTCAACTATTTATTCTTTCAAGGAGGATGAAGAGGAGGATAAATTTTGTGTAGCATCATTATACATATTCTCTTCTTCTTCTTCTTCTTCTTCTTCTTCTTCTTCTTCTTCTTCTTCTTCTCAAGAGACATAAATTGCACCTAATTGATCTTCAGGGTAGCTAGGAAGGAATCTTCCTAAGGCATCTCTTCTTCTATACATGTAGATTGATAACTTCTTACCGATTTAGCTAGAATGAAACTTTTAAAACTAATGACTAAAGATAACATGAAATGAACTAGAGATTTATTTCATGACTATAATTGGTCCTTAACTTGACACCATCCCCGACAATGACACCAAAAATGTAGGCCTTTCCAATTGGATTAATAACTTGATTCAACTCCTCTACTCACAGATTGGTCATCCTGATTGAGCAACTATATTTCCTATGGAAAGGTTCATTTTATATGTCAACCCAGGGTCGTGAACTTGAAATGGTTTTGCACAATATTTGCACTAAGTCTCCATTAATTCCATAATAACTACTACTTGAAAGAGAAGTAATACGGGAAAATAGATGCTTAAAAGTAAACCTACTTGGTTCCTAACTACTTAAGCATGAACAACTAGGAAAACAAATTAGAGAAACTAAGTTTAGATCTATCAGGCAGGAGACTACTTTGCCTACTTTGGCTACAACAACAGTCACATGAAGTGTTTCATAGTGGCTGCAAGAATGGACAAGTGATTGAACAACAACTATAACAACTAGAAATAAACATCAAAATGCAAAGGACCACTCACCAAGTGGGCTCCCTTGGGTGAGTAGATCCAAGTTCTTCAACACACTATGAACTCAAAATAACCATTTCTTTATTCATATAAAAAAAACTGATTACACATGACACTGGAAACTATGAAACTAAATTGCTGAAAATAGTTACATCACTATTAATCTACTGTTGTCTGATATCTAGCTAACCTTTGAAGAGGCTTGAATAACTTATTCAAACTAAAAATTCACAACTAACTGACTAATTATTGGCAACTGATTCATTTTGGAGTTTTATGGGACACTTGAGGATTTTCATTTATGGAAACACATCTGGTATGGATGATGGCTTGGAGTTGTTTACAATTTTGGAAATATAGATTGCAAAATGACTAAGTACAGTAAATATAAATATAGAGTATAGCAGTATAGTTTTGGAAAGTGAAGTTAGTATATGGAAAATGGAGACATGTGAGCTTAAGAAAGGATATTTTGGGGTATGTATGACCTTCAATTAAGGTCGCTTACATTTTTGTGTTGATGGCAGTAAGTTATAGTGTATTGGAGGTATGCAAAGACAAAGTAACAATGATTCGGGACAAATGAAAGGTCACAATTATTGAGGGAGTATGACATGAAATCCAAATGTGCTAAGTTGGATTGGGATTATGGATAACCTATACTTTGGTAATATAAGGTTGTAAAATTTGTATTTACTCTTTGCATAAGTATTAATTCTATTTTGTAATGTATTTGAGAGGCGACTAGGTAATGTAATAAGATATATATATGAAGAGCTTTTTGTAAAGTGAAGTATGACAGATGGATGGAATGTATGTAGATGAGATGGATGCATTGTGATGTTAGAAAGATGTTGATGTGAGATACAACTGGAACTATCTAAGTATAACTGATGCTTTTATTGTTCACTCCTGAGAATTCATTGTAACATAACTATATTTTTTATTGTATGAGAAATGTGCTTAGTATACCTTTAACAGGGTTTTGTATTCCTCTAACAAGGAAATGTGCTAATATAATATTTAGCTCCTAACAGGGCTAGCTCTTCTAATAGGGACACAATACTTTTAGTACATATTTGTGGGTACCATCCCCATCGGGGTTTTCCCTTGGCCAGGTTTTCCTTGACAAAAATTCACGGTGTTACGAGTTATGTGTTGTGTGCTTATGTTCTTTTCATTTCAGTAATTATATGGTTAAGTTAGAAATTATTAAGTTCATGTTTAAAGTGTTGTAATATTGATTCACCTCCCCTCTCAATATTACTTAATCCTAATAGTTGGTATCAGAGCCTTTGGCCCTTGGAGAGAAAGTTTTACAGCTTAAGGGAGATCGAGATGAATTCTGAAAGTTTGGAGGAAAACTTTGAAGCAACACTTGAAGATCTTGACAAAGATAAAGTAGAGAAAGGTGAATTGAAATTCAAATTGAGAAGAACATACGGATTCATTAAGAAACTAAAAGAACAAATTGAACTTTCTAGAAGTCAGAGACAAGATCTTATGGTTAAGATAAAAGAAGATTCAGACAATGATACTTCAGATAAGATAAAATAGCTTGAACAAGAGAAAGATACTTTGAAACTTAAGCATGAAACTACTTCACTACATATGGATAAATATAGTCAATAGGAAAAGGATGCTAAAAACAAAATTGAAGAAACCTTAAAGGATGCTAATATTTAGATGGGACAAATGAAGATTGAACTTGATCACTATAAGAATAAGTATGTGGAATTAGAGAAATATAATCAGAGATTATAAAAGGAGAACTTGTTGAGGCAAATAAATATATTGAGAGACTTCACATGAGCAATGACTTGATAGATGAACAAAGAGATAGACAGAAACCTAAAGTAGACATGACAGGAGTTGGCTTTAATGAAGCTGAATGTTCAAAGAATCAGGAAGAAAAATCTGAAGCAAAGAATGATGGAGAAAGAACCACTCTTGAAGAACCTAAAGAATAGATCAGACCTTGGAAAGGTAGATGTTTTGGATGTAACAAGGTTGGACAAATGAAGAGAGAGTGTAGAGGTAAAGCCCATTCAAAATCCTTTAATGGCTATTGCAGCAATTGTCATGCATATGGACATAAGAAAGTAGAATGTAGGAACCCTGATCAATCATGATTCAGACAAGATAACATCAGGGAAGAGACAAGAACCAAGATTGCATGTTAAAAATGCAATAACCTTGGGCACATTGCAAGGCATTATAAGTTGTAGGTTAATCATAACAGATCACCTCCTACATGATAAAAATGTAATAATCCAAGACATATAGTGAAGTTTTGCAGGTGCAATGGAACTAAAAACAAAAGAGGACCACCTCCTATGGTTATAAAGAAGAATATTGGTGATACTGGTAAGAGTCTTGTAGAGTACACGAGTGAATTTAAGAGTTTTTTCAAGAAAGCAGGAGATATCAGTAGTAATAAGGTATGGAAGATAAAGTTGTCTAGTGAGGAAAAGGTTCAGGAAGAGTCAGTATTTTCTACCGAGTCTTCGCTTGATGCTAACATTGCTACATCAACCTAGATGTCCAAGCATGGCCTTAGGGGGAGCATTGGAAGAAAACATCAGAAATCCATCCAGCCCCTGAATATGAGGAGTAAGCTCTTGTGAGCTTAGGGAGAGTATGTATAAATGTTTTGGAACACATATCTATGATAGCGTGGCTTTACAAGTGTATATCTTGTGATCACTAGATTGTTATTCGACTGGATTATGTGCATAAATGATTTTATTGGGAACTATGTCATTTCTTCACTTAGCAAAGTATAAGGTTAATAGAAAGAATATATTTGAACATCATTTGAAGAGAAGAGCCTGAGGAGAATAGAGTCTAGAGTAGAAGAAGAATCAAACCAAGTGTGTTGAGAGTTTGATCGAAGCAAGAACTCGCATTTTAGCAGATAAGAGGTAATTAGATCGATTTCAAAGCTTTGGTTATGGATACCCCGATGATTTTTGATGTTGCTGAAAGACCTAGATATAATTTTAATAAAAAACCTTATAAATCAATTGAGGATGATCCCGAAGGTGCATTTTAACAAATACCCTCTGGCGTTCTACATGTCAAAGATATTAGGGCTTACATCCACTCTAAGTATGAATATTTGGGAGACTATGAGATTGCTAATGAGATGGAAGAGATTATCTAAGAATATGGAAAGATGAAAGATGAGTTTGTACATCTTAATAACCTAAGTATCATGAAGGTAACCAAAATTCATGAGTTTGACGAAGAAGAATGGATCAAGACCATTCTAAGAAGAGTTCACAACCAGTTTTTTTGGCTTGGAGATCAGCCTGTGAAGATTTACAATGAACTAATTTATGCTATAATAGGTTTGGACAACACTGCTGTAATACCTGTTGCAAAAAAAACACTAATAAAATGGTGGAAACCCTAACGCATTCACAATGGGACAAGAGAGTGATGTTAGTAAATGATATATTTTAGCAAGATGTTAGATTGATTATAATGATTTAGGCTATAAAATCCATTATAGAAACCGACTTAACTCAGTATGAGAAGGAGTAATCTTGATGGCTTACAAAATGGTTAAGGAAAATATCAAGTATAACCTTTGAAAAGTACTGATACAATAATTCTTGGAGAATGTGAGGCAAATCAAGAAAGATAAGTCAAAGGTGTGTGTGTATTTTTTGGATCTGCTAGCTGCAACACAAAACTTCAATATGCCATTGCATTAGTGAAATAAATATGAAATAACCAAGGAAAAACACATATACGTCACTTAAATCGACATATTGCTACCTATATAAGAAGAGTATGAAATATGCTATAATTTCCCTCAGATTATGCATAAATCAGTGACAACATCATGCTTAGAATGGAAGATTTAACTAAAATGCAAGCTAAATGCTCAATCAAAGTTCATTTTAGAGCTCCAATTGAAAGATGTAATTACTATCAATCAAAATGCACTAAGAATTCTACAATTTTAGAGAAGCATAAGGATGTAATTCAAATTCTAAAATTAGGGGCAACATAAGATTAATTTCAACTATTAAGGAATTGGGGGCCAATTGAGCTCAAAATTCATTCCTTTTATAGAAGAATTTGAGGAATGAGAGGTTAGGATTGATTTGTGAAGAGAGGTGGAGATTGAATCCTTGATGATACATGTGAGGGGATCCAAGTGATTTAACTCTCATTAACTAGGGAATTGACTTTCCCTTTTGCAAGTGAGGAGTTGTAATTAGGATTTTATTTAATTCCTTTTCATTAATTGTCTTAGCCATGTATTTTTGTTCTTTTTTATTTAATTGATTTGATTTGATTTAATTGACTAAGGCAATTAATGTAAATTAGTGATAAGATCACTTAGGAGATTAAATTTGATTTTGATGAATTATGTCAATTAATTGAGGAATTGTCTTGACATAATTAGGGTATGATCATACTTAGGAAAAATAGGGTCTCTAGTTAGAGAACACCAAATTAGGGTGGTTACATTTTCCCCTCTTTTAATTGATGTGTAAGTAGTGCATTGATTCAAAAAATGATTGATGTTAACTTCAGAAAGTTTGAGAATTCCGCATTTGATTGAACGAAATGTCTGATGAGATCAGTCTCACATGTGATTGAACTAAGACTGATAGTGTTGACTTTGAACTTGATCAAACAAAGGTAAATAAAGAAAAAAATATTAAAGATATCAATTCTGAACCTGATCGAATGAGAATTGATAACACTGACGCTGAACTTGATCGAACGAAGGTTAGTACAAAGATGCTAGGAGCTCTGAGGTATCAATTCTGAACTTGATCGAATGAGAATTGATAATAATGACTCTGAACTTGATTGAAAAATGGTTTGTATGAAGCTTCCAGGAGCTTAATAAAGATCTTAGAATATGTAGATATAGATATCTAGCTTGTGAGAACCGAAGCCTTCTACCCAACAGTTCTGACTTGATCAAAGGAAACTGCCATGTCCCTACTCTTTTGATGATGATGTCATTTTAATGCTTTTTGAGCAAGAATTTGATTGATTTTAAGTGTGATCATGCCCCCTCAGGAACAAAATCGAAGGAAAAAGAATAAAATCCCTCTGTAGAATGAGATATCACTTGAATTGATTGATTGGATCAAGAAATAATCAATTAGAAGAAATGAAGAAGCGAAGGTGTGTTAAGAGAAAATAAAAATTTACCAAGTTAACTACTTTAAAATGTGAGTTTTGAGTATGATAAAATGATGTAGGACCAAGATTATGATGAATAATGTGCAATTTGATGATAGAGAACCCATAAAACCAATTGTGTAAAGCCTGCCAATCAGTTTTGGAACATGTATAACAATTCTGCATTTTTGGGAAGCGGTCGTAAAATCTATAGCATGTTGTAGAAATCATCATCTATGCATTTGATTTTTTTCCCAATTGATCAGAGAAGAAAAAAATTGAATTTTGATAGTCCAGGAGGAGTTCT
Organism: Thuja plicata; assembly: GCA_018584345.1. Taxonomy (NCBI): domain Eukaryota; kingdom Viridiplantae; phylum Streptophyta; class Pinopsida; order Cupressales; family Cupressaceae; genus Thuja; species Thuja plicata. The sequence continues at coordinate 1,910,522 of MU227615.1, read as the reverse complement.
AGAGCTCCTAAATAGCTCAAAAAGTTCAATATATATCCGAAAATTCACTTTTTACCCATTCATTTTCACTTTTGTCTTTAGTAAATTCAGAGCTTTGCAAAGAAGATGGTGGTCCCTATGGAGAAGCATCGATTTGAGCTCACCCATCAACATCAGTGCTCGACTGATTACGCACCACCAATGAGTACCTCAAAACCTACCTTTCCATGTTTTCAATTTCCATTTTTGTTCATTTTTCAAAATTTATGTAGCATTTTGTTTTGCATCACACTCCATGTACGGGATCGCGTCTGGTTAATCCCATGTCCATCCTATTTTTACCCCAAATCCTATGCCACATCCTATAAATTTGGGATCATACCTTGTTTTCTGCTTTGACATCGCATATGGTCAAATTTTGTCTGTCTTTGAATTTGCTCACGTCCTGTGAAAATAGGATCGCACCCCATGTCCCACGTTGCATCCTGTCAAAATAGGATTGTTTCCTAGATGCCCCATCATATCTGGGAAATCACAAATCACATCTAGTATAAAGGATCGCACCCCATAAAAATAGAGTCATTTCTAGTTAAAGAGTTAGTTTTCTTCCAACTTTGACTATTTTGCACCTTCTGAAGACCAAAAACACTTAACTGATAGCCTTTCTACATAGTTGCCTTGGAGAGAATACTGATGGGAACCTATATTTTCTTTCTATTTATAGATTGATTTTGAGGTAGTTTCCTTTCAAGGACCTTATCCAGGATGAGTCCTTGTGTTGTCTCAATTGTTGATAGATGCAAAGTTAGAGATCGTAGCCTATGTAGGATTATTTGCACTCATGTATTTACTTGATATCAGGGCAAATCAAGGGTTGTTGACCATGCTTGCCAAGAGATGACATTCAGAACCCAACACCTTTTATCTCCTGACTGGTGAGATGACAGTCACACCTAAGGATGTGTGGCGCATTTTACATATTCCAGTGATGAGTTGAAAATTATAGTTTGAGGCTCATTCTGCGCTAGCCGGCTATCGCATCAGCCCAGAGATTTTTTGGAGACCAGACCATAGCTCGTCAATATCTGGCATGGGATTATATGTGTGATTGTTATGATCGTTTACCTATATATCTAGCTAGATTGATTGGAGGCATCCTCATGCCTGATAGAGGACAACATGGTTTTATGTGCGGATGGGTGGAGACACTAGAGTAGATGGTTGTATCATCCTATAGATTTGGCTGGGGCAACTTTATTTTAGCCCATATATATCAAGAGCTCCATGAGATAGTCTATGAGAACTCTCGTACCATGACTGTGGGGATTCTAGTTTTGTAGATCTGGGCTTGGGAGCATATCCCTGTGACATGGCCGATAGTAGACATACAATGAGTAGGTCAACAACCTTATGTTTATATGTATTCTAGATTGATTCAGTATCCCCATCTGGGAAAGGTAGAGTATTGGTGCCAATTTTTAGATGATATGACTATTGTGATCCGACGACCATATTTGGATTGTGAGGAGTGGGCCTCATATATGCGACATATGACGTACTTCTTTCAGAGAAGGTATTTGATTGGCCATACCAGATATATTGTCGAGAGGTTCCTGGTGACACAAGTTCTGAGATAGTATGGCCGTGTATAGGGCCGATCATAGGATTTGATAACTTATGCCCATATTTGAGATGAGGAGCCATAGTGGGGAGCATAGTTAGTATATGAGACTGCTCAGCTAGAGATTAGTCAGATGGTCGCAGTTGGGTGGGACTACCTTCAGGAGGTTATCGATGCAGGTTGCACTGATGGTTACCTTTCCCATATGCTATAGTATCATTTTCCTAGATTCACAACACCTGATGTGGTAGCTCCTCGCATAGAGGATCCTTTAGATTATGATCTGGATGATGACAGGCCAGTTAGAGGTAGAGGTGGAGCCCATAGAGACCGGAGAGGTGGGGGAGGGATGGAGGGAGAGACAGAGGGAGAGATTGTAGGATACCTCCTCCAGATAGAGGTCAGGGACATGGCCAAGATGATGGGGATGATAGAGATGATAGGGGTGGTGGTGCAGTGGGTGGCAGCGGAGAGGGCACCAGTGGCAGTGGTAGGAAAACTCACTTTAGGTTTGTGCCTCCATGGAGAGATCCAAGTCCATTACTGACTAGAGATCAGTAGCAACAACAATAGAGAACACTAGGATAGGTACCCAGTGGAGGAGGTGGACCTCCTAGATAGGATCCACCCAGAGATATAGGTAGAGATTCTAGCAGGGATGATGATGCTTTATATTAGTGTTAGCAAGAGCGTGAGAAACTTAGGGCTAGGATCACCACTTTAGAGGCTTTAATAACTTATTTAGATAGTCAGCTTGAGCACTTTAGAGTAGAGAGAGATCGATGGGGTGATATGCTTAGAGAAGAGCGAGATACACAGGCCTGTATAGCGACTCATCAGGGTCAGAGAGATGCTTACTACTTTTCTTTATATTATGCGATAGTTCAAGAGGGACAGATAGCTCCTTCCTATTCTCGAGTGGCATAATAGTCTGAGGGAGCGATGCCTCCACCAACTTATCTTGCACCACCACCACCACCTCCTCCTCCTCCAAATTAGGGAGAGGGTAGCATTTAGTCTTGATATTGTACTTGTGATATTGGAGACATTTTGTATATAATGATCCTGTTGTGATCATCCATTTTATTGCAAACTTTTATACATGTATATGTGTTTCACACTAATCATACTGATACTCTTTTGTAGATCATTCCACATTTTTGATCTGTTCCATCATTGATATATATGAGATAGTTGTTCTTGATCTTGATATGTTCATGGGTTCTCTTTCTTGATATATATTTAGATGTGAGACACATGTGATTACGTACTTGGTCTTTTGATGAGTTAGAATAGATTCATGTGATGACATCATTTATGATTTTTAATTTATTACTGATATATAAATGTGTTTCAAATGATGCTAGATGAATATGCAAATGTATGTTTTTGAGATTTTATTTATGCAAATATATGTATGGATGCACTTAGGATGTATCAATAAATGCAATGCTTGAATGCTTTGTTTTTGTAGTTTTATCTTTCTCATTTATGAATGAAAATGTATGCCATGGATATGCAATGACATTAACATCAGTAATATAGATTATGTAGTTAACTTGGATTTCAGATGAACAAGGAAATCATTTTGAGCTCATGTGCTTATGTTGTTCTAAATTTGAATCATGCAATCTGTAAATGAATCTACATGCAAACTCTTAGGACTGTCACTAATTTGTATACATTGTAGAATTTTTATCATCATTGGGCATTTTTTGTAATGGACATAATTGGATAGTACAACTGTCACTAATACCCACAAGGTATTATGAAAGTATGAATACTATGTGTATTGGATGCAATGTTCGAAATAAAACCAAGCATCAAGGAATGGAGGCCGGGATGACTAGTCACTTCTCTCCTTTTGCTTTTAAGAATCATCTTCTGTTCATGTGTAATGTAAGATATGTGACCCACAATGACCTTCAATATTCATATCCTTAGGTACATAATGTGTCGTACACCTTACTTAGAATCTAATTTAGAAAAAAACAAGGAAATTGGTTCAACCTCGCCATAGTTTACACATAACTAAGATCGAGATATATTCGGCTATCCACTCATGTTGGAATCAATTACCATAAAAATCTTAGTTAGGTCAAATTTATAGGATCATTGAAACAATCACCATACGCAGAAAACCAAGAAAAGCTTATGCCCCTATCCTTGTGACTCTTTGTCTTTGAATAGATGTCATGGATTAACACGGAAGACATAAAAATCACCAATTGATAATCAATCCAAGAAAATTCAGAACTGCTTACATGCCCCTAGTTTGAATCATCATCAAAACATAAAAGAGTCATAATCAAACCAAGACTAGTCTATGTGTTTAAGTAGTATTGAGAAACACTGTAGATTTATTTTTCAAGCACAGTAGAGAATCATCAATCAGAAATCAGAAACAAGCAATATGTTTTTCATGTCTGAGTATATGAGATTAACTTTGTCAACAATTGCAATCCAATGTAGTGTTTAAGAACATTGGTTGATTAAAGTGTTGAGAAATACTAGTGATTAAAGTGTTGAGAAACACTAGTATGATGTCTGTTACATGTAGGTGGTGTTGAAGAAATACCCTTGTTTGTGATAGTGATATTTTGATGCAAGTATTGAGAAATACTATTTTGAGAGGGAAACCATCCTAGACAAGAACCTAGGACAACCTGGCAGACGCAGACTGAACATGCTAGCAAAGATGCCCCCAATGAAGAATGACTATTCCTAAGATGAAAATGCAGACAAATCCCATGCAAGCATATGACATTTGTTAAGGAATAAAAGTCAACCAAAAGCCCAGGTGTGATCGTGAAGGATTAGTATCAGCAATGCATTGATAGATGGAGCACAGAGTACAAATGACACCTACTTTCCAGGTTTTCACCACTTAGCAAAGCTTTTTGTTTTTGCTACTAAGATGCTTGTTTTCCAGGTTTTTGCCAAGGTACTTTTCTCTTTTTCAATTTTTTTATTCTTTTATTCTTTTTTATTTATTTTTTATTTTTTTGTTAGTATCAAGGCACTTGTTTGCTAGTTTTTCACCAAGGATACCTTTTTTAGGACTTTTTCCATTGTTTTTGGATTATTTTTTAGGATCAATTTTATGATTTTTTTGGTATTTTCTGAGAACTTTTCACTGCACGGGCTCTGCCAGCCAGATGTCAAGCATAGAACCGCTTCAAGTGTAAAGTATTAATGGGATTAGGAAGAGCATCTCCCTTAGGTGTAGCTAACTGATAAGCTCCAATCCCAAAGGTTGCAGTAATAAGATAAGGCCCCAACTAGTTGGGTTCAAACTTTCCTTTTTGTTCTCTATTTGGCTAGTTTTTAGGATTCTCTTTGAGAATGAGATCCCCCACTTGAAATTGTCATGGTTTTACCTTTTTATTGTACCCTTTTGACATTCATTTCTGGTACACTTTAAGATGATTAAACACTTGTTGCCTATGCTCATCAAGTAGTTCTAGTGCATGAACCCTATCAATGTGGTATTGTTCATCTGTAACAAGACCTTGGAGAGATACTCGCAAAGATGGAATTTCTACTTCAATGGGTAGCACTGTTTCTGTGCCATAGACTAGAGAAAATGGTGTGGATCCAATTGGTGTTTAGATACTTGTTCTGTAGGCCCATAGTGCCAGATTTAGTTGCAAATTCCAGTCTTTTCCATACTTACTCATAGTTCTATGTAAGATTTTTAGAAATTTTTTGGTTTGAAGCCTCAACTTGTCCATTACCTCGAGGATAATATATTGAAGAACAATGCTGAGTGATATGAAACTGTGTACAAAGGTCCTTGATATCATGGTTTTTGAATTGGCCCCTAATTGTCTGTTACAATAGAAGAGGGTATCCCAAACCCACAAATAATGTAGTTTAATATAAACATAGCAACCTATTTTCCAGTGGCTTTGATTAGCGGCACAACCTCAACCCACTTAGTGAAATACTTAGTGGTCGTAATGATGTACTTATGAAGATATTATATTTTTCCATTAGTATATGCAAGGAAAAACATGATAAACACCATCGGTTTATACTACACCAAAAGACAGGGCACAACACTACCCGACGCCAAGATTACCGATATTGCTAAGTACAAAGCATCCCAACGCAACACTATTTAGTGTTACCCGATGATAGAAAAGACAAAGGAACCCGACGAGTAACCAACAGTGCAACCTGATGAAACACTCAAGAGTGGAACCCGACAGATCAAGGGAACTCGACAAACAGTTCAAGGAAGGAACATCGAGAGAATTTTAGTTCACACTGATAATCAGATACCGAGAGTCAGTTACATCCTGCAAAAAGTGGATCTGATTTCCATGTTAGATAAATTACTAAAGTTTTATATTTAGCTTCTTGATTTGTTTTTTAATCCATTACATGAGGGAAAAGAAATGTAATTATTATTGTTTTTATTAGTCTAACTGATTTAAAACATGCAAACTAAAGGATCAAGATCAAGTTGTATACCTTGGATCTAGAGTTAACATTGTAATGCGTGATTCTACAATAGGTCAAAGAACTTGTATAAATAGATGCTCAATCAATTGTGAAAATTTTGTTCAATGATGATTGTAGCCTCTAAGAGAATCTAAGGTTTAGACAAGAGAATTCATGCACAAGCACAGACACAGATCAAATCAGTTTTCAAGAACAAGAAGCAAGGCTACCGACAAGAAGGAAAAGGTACTAATCAATCACTATAGGTGATATTCATATACTGTAAGCTTTAATGGATCTGAGATCAGAAATTATAGATTGCATACAGCCAGGTCATACATAATGTACACATTCTAACAAGTGTAGTACACTTAAGAAATCCTTTCAAGGAAGGTAGATTTAACAATCCTATTGTAAATCTCTTAACTGAGTGCACACTACACCAGTGTTGCTAAAGCTCTTAACAGAGTAGATCCTAACAGGTCACCACATTAATACTCCTAATAGGGGAGATCATCAGAAGTGATCAAATTGTAAGCCTTAACCGACTCCCTTCCAATCTACAGATAGTGAAGTTTTGTGGGTGCCATCCCCACCGTAGTTTTTACTTCCTAAGAGGAGTTTTCTGTGATATCATATCTTATGTTATGTGTCTATTACTTTCATGAATGTTTCTATGAATGTTACATACAATTAATTTTATGGATTAATATTACATGCATAAGAAAGAACATCATATTTGGCTAGTAATACAATAAAGATTGATTGCTAATGAAGTAAGGTGAAAAGTGTTAAAAGTTTTAGAGGTACTCATTCACCCCTCCCCTCTTAGTACTACTTCCCATTAATCCCAACAATTGGTATCAGAGCCGAGTCTCTTCTTGGAAATCTTAAAGGCTTAAGAGAAAAGATCATACAATGAAGAAGTACAAACTTGATAAAAATATTAAGAATAAAAAGCTTGAAATTCAGATGTACTATTAATAGTATAAAGAAGCTAGAATCAACATGAGACAATTTCTAGATGAAAGAAAGAATATGGCATCTCGCTGTAATGAGACAGATTATCATGAGGAAGAGATTCCAGATTTCTTTGATTCTTCAGGATCAAATACAAGCAAAGCATTAGATACATCAGAAGAAAGCATCACAAGCCTAACTGAAATCAATCTACATCTGGATGGACAAGTCAAATCTCTACAAATTGGTCAAGAGACACAGATGGTAAGGATGATTGATGTCATGAAAAATGCTAGGAAAGTTGAACAAGAAAGAACACTAGCTATTGATGATAGAAGAAAGATCACATAAAAGATACAAGAATAAGAGTCTGAGATACAAAGACTTACATAGCATCACCATGAGATTACAAATCAGATTATTCTTATGAGTCAAGAAGCAAACAGAATGAATATGGGACTCATTGAAAGAATACAGACTATTGGTGAACTAAGAGAAGAGAATGAAAAACTAAAGCATGAGGTTAGAATTCAGCAGCATCATAATGACATGATTAAGAGAGTTGAAGAAAGTACAAAAAGGATGGATGAATTCTTGAATGCACAAAGAAGACCCAACACCAACACTAGACTAGGGTACATCGAGCATGGAGAGTCATCAAATGAAGCTAATCCAAAATATGCCTACATCAATTCTAGACTAAGGAAGCTGACATGCAATCACTGTGGAAAGCAATGCCACACCTCAAATGTTTGTAGGAGCAAAGAAAAAGGTATTCCTAAATCCACATTTACATTCATAGGACACTTTTATATTTGTAGCAAGAAAGGACATAAAGCATATGAATGTAAATCAAAGGTGAAAGAACCAAAGAAGGAAACCTATAAGGAAAAGTATTGTCCCACCTGCAAAATGCATGGGCACACATCTCTTGAATGCAGGAAGAAGAAAATTGAAGCATGGAAACCCAAAAATCAAGAAAATATATATAAACTAAGCAGAGTCAGTAATTGATATGTTTGGGATTACAATACATGGATAAACTGCACAACATGTGGTAGATATGGTCACATTGCTGCAAACTGTATGAGAACATGGACCAAAAGGTCTAGAGGCTGGACCAACCATGGAATGACATGTTTACAATGCCATAAGGTTGGACATCTAAAGAAGGATTGCAGAGACTGAATAATAGAAACCACCACTTTTTCAAATGGTAACACCATTGAAGACATTGAGAAAATATGAAAGCAAATGTGGAGGAAAGCTTCAACCATTCAGGAAGCTGGCCCAAGCAATGTAGTTAGTGACACCTCATCCCAAGGATTTGGTGACATCACCACCCCCGCCTAAAAGATGAACAAGTAAGTATAGAACTACACTACACCAAGTCATATTTCACATCAGTTCCATTATACAAATTGATAGATAGTCAAGATCTACATGAATAAAGATGCATATTATGTTACTTGTTACAATTCTGAGAGAACAACCCCGTTGGTAAACACATACCAAAATTCATTGGTGAACATAAAAGGATGAGCTGTCTACACTTATCGAGAATCATCGGTCAACACATAAAAAGGCTAAGTCACTAATGTAAACCGACACCCATCGATAAGGAAGCAAAGTTACAATGTTGTCTTGACACTACACTGAGATCCGTCGGTGAAAGAAACAATATTAACAACTATCCCGAGCATCCTGTCAATACCAAGAATGTTGTTTGAAAGTTTAACTGATGGACTCCGTCTTCATGAACCGACGAGTTGTTGAGCACATAGAACAATATGCTAGTATTGATGAAAGCCCTCAACCTGATAGAAGGAAAAGAAGAATCTACTGTAGATACAAGCATACCCAAAGACAAGGGTGATGCAGAAATAAAGGACACAATAGATTTATCAAAAGATACAACTACAGAACAAGTTGCTACTGATGATCAACAAGACAAGTCTATTGATCAAAATCAAGAAGGAGAAAAAAAAGTAGGAGATGAAAAGCATAAGGAGAAGAGTGAATAAGAAAAGATAGATGATCCAAAAAAGAAAAAAAGAAGAGAAATATGCTGATACACCCAAGGTTGATGAAGAGACATCTTCAGCTAACCGACAAGTGAACACCGAGCAGAAGGCACAAGAAGTTTCATCTACAAAGCATTCATCGAGCACCTCACAAAAAACAAATGAACTAGAAATGGTAGTTCATACATCTTCTTCTACACAACTCTCAAGGAAGAAGAAGAGAAAGATAAAAAATCTAGTCACTCTGGATAAAATAATTGAGATTCTAGTATGTGATCCTAGAACATTGGATCCTACTGAGTTGACAAAGTATGCTAGACTTTGTGAAGGGAAAGCTATCCAAGATAAGCTGAGAAAGGCCAAAAAAGAATCAAAGGTACTCGAAGTTGAAAAAGGAATCCTTCAGCAAATTGTACCTGATACAAATGTTGATCAAACAACACCCATACTTGATCAATTAAAGGTTCTCACTGATGCTATCACATCTCAGAATATAGATGCTGAAAAGGATATGGAAACAAGACTTGAAAAGAAGTTTGAATTCAAGTTAGCAGAGAAAATAAGCCAAGAAGTGGCACTACACAAGGTGAAGCTATCTGAATTAGTGAGCACATTGGACCCTATAATTTCAGAAGCTATAGCCTTAATTCAAAAATTGTGCACGTTGGATCAACTCACCAAGGAGTATACCAAAAAGATAGCACAAATTGATGTTGATCTTCAAGCTAGTGCACAAGGTCTCACAAACACTGAAGATGCAATGAAATTTCACCATGACCAGCTCAAGCAAGCTAGGAAGCTGAGACATGATATTCAAATTGCAAAAAAAAAGTTCAGAGATGAGGTGAATGAGCTTCAAGCTCAACTCTTACCAACTCTCACATTACTGCAACACCATATGACACAGGAAATAACACTTATTGCCACTCTAGAAATGTCTGTCATGGACAACATTTATGATATGCACGTCAGGATTGAACTAGAGCACATGGCACTGGAAATCCTCAAAGAGAAATGAGAGAAAATGATGGAAGATATCAAGAATAGTCACTCCCACATACTTGACACTCTATAAGTTGCACATTTTTGTCACATTTTTTACAACTTATAAGTTGTACATTTTTTTCATGATTATCAAAAAAGGGGGAAATGATATGTACAGTCAGTAATCTTATATCATTAAAAAGAGGAAAGATTATGAAAAAAGGGGAATGTATAGTACAAAGGAAAGTATACATGTACATATACTAATACTATACCAATGCATATAGTTAGGGGGAGTCATATAATGACAAGCATATATACACGGTGTACATACTAAATACTTTAGTATTATGCACATATCAAATTTTGATACTAATGTCAAAGGGGGAGATTGAAGACATTATATTTTTCCATTAGTATATGCAAGGAAAAACATGATAAACACTGTCAGTTTATACTACACCAAAAGACAGGGCACAACACTACCTGACGCCAAGGTTACCGATATTGCTAAGTACAAAGCATCCCGATGCAACACTATTCAGTGTTACCTGATGACAAAAAAGACAAAGGAACCTGACGAGTAACCAACAGTGCAACCTGATGAAACACTCAAGAGTGGAACCCGACAGATCAAGGGAGCCTGAAAAATAGTTCAAAGAAGGAACACCAACAAAATTTCACTTCACACTGACAATCAGTTACCAAGAGTCAGTTACATCCCGCAAAAAGTGGATCTGACTTCCACGTCAGATAAATAACTGAAGTTTTATATTTAGCTTCTTGATTTTTTTTTTAATCCATTACTTGAGGGAAAAGAAATGTAATTATTATTGTTTTTATCATTCTAACTGATTTAAAACATGCAAACTAAAGGATCAAGGTCAAGTTGTATACCTTGGATCTAGAGTTAACATTGTAGTGTGTGATTCTAGAATAGGTCAAAGAACTTGTATAAATAGATGCTCAATCAATTGTGAACATGTTGTTCGATGATGATTGTAGCCTCTGAGAGTATCTAGGGTTCAGACAAGAGAATTCATGCACATGCACATACAAAGATCAAATTAGTTTTCAAGAACAAGAACCAAGGCTACTGACAAGTAGGAAAAGGTATTAATCAATCACTATAGGTGATATTCATATACTGTAAGCTTTAATGGATCTATGATGAGAAATTATAGATTGCATACAGTTAGGTCATACATATTTTACACATTCTAACAAGTGTAGTACACTTACGAAATCCTTTCAAGGAAGGTGGATTTAACAATCCTATTGTAAATCTCTTAACTAAGTGCACAATACACCAATTTTGCTAAAGCTCTTAACATAGTAGATCCTAACAGGTCTCCACATTAATAATCCTAATAGAGTAGATCATCAGAAGTGATCAAATTGTAAGCCTTAACTGACTCCCTTCCAATCTGAAGATAGTGAAGTTTTGTGGGTGCCATCCCCACCCCAGGTTTTACTTCCTAACAGGAGTTTTCTGCGATATCATATCTTGTGTTATGTGTCTATTAGTTTCATGAATATTTCTATGAATGTTACATACAATTAATTTTATGGATTAATATTACATTCATAAGAAAGAACATCAGATTTGGTTGGTAATACAATAAAGATTGATTGCTAGTGAAGTAAGGTGAAAAGTGTTAAAAGTTTTAGAGGTACTGATTCACCTCTCCCCTCTCATTACTACTTCCCATTAATCCCAACATTGTGGACTTGAAAAATTAGGATAGATTTGTCCAACAAGATCAAAGACCCATTGCTGAAATGGCCAATGTGTTATAAAAGGTATGAGTTCTCTAGTTGGAGCATGGATAAGGTTTCCATGTGTTTGACATTTGTGACATGTTTTGGAAAATTGAACACCATCTTTTTCCATTATGGTCCATGTTAGGTCTTTTTCTTCCAGAATCTTAATACAATATGAATGCTTAAACCTTATACTTCCAATTTCTATTTCATGCAAGACAAGACCTAATTGATGAGGACTAATTCCTCCTTCTACTTTGAGATCCACAAACTCAGGTAGGTGTACCTTCAATAGATTACTGATTCTCAGTATCTCTAATAGTGGATTAGGGATTTCACTGATTGGATAATTGTCTTTCACTGTATCAAATGATAAAAAACCTTGCAGATGATAATAATTAACTTAATACAAACCTTTACAAGCCAAATTATGATCATAAAAATAAGAAACATCAGTGAGATAAGGATTCTCATCCTTCTTCCTTTTGGAGTTCTTTAACTCAGGATGGTTAAACTAGTGATTCTCTATTTAAGGAATGAATAAACTAAACTGTATTCTTTAATACAATTACTTAAAGATGTATATTATTTGTAACTAATAAATGAATGATTGATTGCTTTAATATTTGATGATGATTAACTACTTGCACAACCCTAACCAGTGCCTAATTCTTGGGCAAAGAGTCAATAAATATAAATCCATAGTAAACTAATTAATGGAAACACATGCAATTCAGATAGAATCCCTTACAAACTAACTTTTCACTCCCATGCCCCTTTATCAGATCCTTACACCAATGTTTAACTCTCTGAAATCACTTATAAGAATTATTCTCTCCTTGAAACAAACTTACAAGTAATTGCACAATCACCTTGTAACTGGTATATTTAAGATGCCTTACAAATTAAAAATACAAGAGTTTAAATAGAAATACAAAGAGATAAAAAAATGATATAGAATAGAAACTACACTATATTTTATTAATATGTTACTTCTTCAATACATTCAAATGACTAAAAGCTTAAAACTCAGACAAAAAATGAGAAGTCTGCCTTGCAGTTGTATATTTCACTATGCTTACAATTATGTTCTCTCTTGCTATTTATAAAGTCTTAGCCATCTTGGAATCCTTAAAGACTAAGGATGCAAAAAGCTTTGGATGGCTTAAACCTAACCCTAGAAGATACTATAAGACAAAATACAATATGACCTTCGAGCGGTGGAAATACAAAATAGGAAGACAATCAGATTTGATCTTCAAATCTTTGATAAATGACACCTTAGTTTGTATATTTTTTGGATAACTTCTAGTAGTTGTTGTGAGACCTAGTGACCACCATTTCAGGATGACTTACACTAGTCTTTTTAATAGTTATCCTCCTTGTGCTCATAGTTTAGGTGACATGTGTCTCTTCACTCCTCGTCCATTAAATCTAAGTCAACTTTTGTAGGCTTATTTTTCTTGGGCTTTGTGAGAACATCCCATGCTGCAACCTCTGCCTTTGTAAGCTAATTAAAGCTATGAATGTTGTATAATTGTGCCTTTTTTCATTCTCATTTAGCATCTGTAATGCTTTTGACATCAGTAACAAACTTATTAAAGTCTATTTTGGCTTTGAAGGTCTCATCTAAGGTCTTATTAAACATTTACATATCTAATTCACCATTGTCTGAAACAAATACCTCTTTATTAGGCAATAAGGTATCAAATTCTCCTCTCCACACTTCAAATGCCTTAATCTCATCATCTTCTCCCTTTATTGGAGGAATAAATTTATTATATCCTGAGCCAAACATGTTGACTCTAGCCTCAATCTGATTTGCCTTGCCCTTGAAGAAAGACAAGGTAACCCCAATCTCCTCAATTTCCTCCCTGACTTGACACACAATCTGAGGGAGATTTTCTCTATGTGGATGTAGGGCTGCTAACCTCTCAAACAAAGTTGCTCTTTCTTACTAGGTTCCAAAATAAGGATTTAAAATTGAAACATAATTATTTACCTCTATTTACAGGCCAGCCAACTTGTTGTAAGCATTGTATACTAAATCAAATTTGTTTTTCAGGACATTGATCCTATGTTGCAAGATATTCAAAAAGGATTCCAAAGCCACTTTATTCTAATATTTGTACTTTTAATCTGTTTCCTTTGAGATATCCCCTATATCCTCAGTTTGCACTAGGGCATCCATAACTTGCTTAGGTGAAATAGGAATAGTCTCAGGGATTTCTTGTAATTTCAAATTTAATTCTGCCACCAACTTCTCTAATTTATTGATCTTTATCAAGCATAGTTATCTATCCTTCACTACAACACTTGCTTCATCAAAAAATTTCTGATATCTCTTTGACATCTATTCAACTTTAGCTTCATTTAGATGAGAAAAATGAGTAAGGGCCTGTGATATTTCTGTTGGAGATTTACTTCTAGCAACTAGTTGATTGTATGTTTGTCATTGATGACAACATATAATATACAACAGTGTTTTGTATGTACTTATTAGAATGATGCTATTAAGACTTGCACAGTTATATTCATGTTTTAGACATGCTTTGGATGCTTTGTTCATACACACAGACTCAGATATGAATTTTCAGTTGAGTTGTGTAATTTTGTTAGTGGCAGTTACAGTTTCTGGAGTTTATCTGTACAGAGCCAACGTATTAGCATTGGTTCTTGAGTTTTGCCTATCTTTAGGATATGTGTGTTTATATTCATGATTAGTTATGAGTTAACCATGTTTGGTTAAGAGCGCTTGTCATGTTTCATCTGGATCATGTTGTTTGAGATAATTTGGTGGATCCTGATTGTGTGCTTAGTTAAGCCAACAGAGAAGTTGGTGAAGTTTTTCCCACAAGCATCGTGACCTTATACTTTGAGGAAGATACTTATAGTAGTTCATTTGTGAACACTAAGTGTGAATGATAAGAAAAGAGATAGAAAAGGTACAGAGTAGAATATCAGTTATGTTTCATTCATCAAGGATCTATGTGAAGAAGTAGTGGAAGATTACATTACATTGGAACTGATCAAAACAATAGGTCTACTCTATAGTTCATCATTAGATATAGTTCATATCTATTCTACAGAAGGTTGTAGCCTTCACCATTGAAGCTGTGAGCTTTTAGACAGTGAGTCCTCACCCTTAACAGGGTTATTTATAAAAGACTCCTAACAGGGTCAGACCCTTAACCAGGTCACTATACTTATTGCATTGTAAAGAACAACTCCTAATAGGGTTGCAAGATCTTCTAACAGGGATTATTATAAACAAGTATAGTTCATTGTGGGTGCTAATTCCCACCGGGGTTTTTACCATTTGGTTTCCCCATAACCACATTGTGGTGTTGTCTATTGTGTTATCTGAATGTTCATTTACTTTATGGTATTCTATAATTAATAAGAGAAAAGAATTAAATTAGCTGATAATTGATTCACCCCCCCTCTCAGTTATCCTTTGGGACTATTCTAACAATTGTTATAAGAGCCAAGTGCCTTGAAGAGAAAGCCTAACATGTTAAGGTAGATCATATGACATACTTTAGAAAAGAGAGTCCTAAGTTTGATGGAGAGAATTATCTGGATTGGAAGAACAAAATGATAACACATCTATAGTGTGTTGGTTTTGAGATCTTTGAGATAGTCACACAAGAAGTTGCTATTCCCTCTCTAAAAGACCTTGCAAAAGATGATGCTACTAGTAAACAAAAGGATACATTCACAGCTAATGCAATTGCCAAAGAAGCCCTAAGTGCACTATCTGATAGTGAATTCTCTGAGATCAAGAATGTAGACAAGGCATACACAATATGGAAGTATTTAGAAGACATGTTTGAAGGAGATATCCAAGCAAAGAATGCGCGCAGGAAGACATGGAAAAAGAAATACAACAATCTTGAGATGTTACCTGAAGAAAACATCAGAGCCTACAATTAAAGGATAAATGAAGTAGTTTCTGGAATCAGAAACAATGGTGGAGAAATTTTAGAAGAAGACATAATGGACAAGATGATGAATACATTGACAACAAACTATGAGAGCAAGATCAATATTCTAGATGAAACCATGAAATTTTTAAAGGACTTAAAGAGAGAGACTTTGATCAGTAAAATCTCTGCATTTGAGATATCAAGATTGAAGACTGAATGCAAAATTGAAACAACCTTCAAAGCATCAATACATGGTAAGAAAACTTTACACATTTCTAATGAGAAAGAAGAAGTTGATGAATAACTAGAAGAAATTATTGCCATGATTTCTAAAAGAGAAAAGAAAGGCAAAGGAAATTATGAAGGACAACTTCCATTCAAATGTTTTTCATGCAACAAGATTGGTCACTTTGCATCCAAGTGTCCCACAAGAGTCAAGAAGTCCAAATCTGATTACAAAACTAAATACAAAAAGGAATGCTACCATGCTGAAGAAGGTGTAATAGATGAAAATTCAGGAGAGGATGAAATTAGATTCATTTCCCTTAAAGACATGGAAAAATTGCTTAAATAAATGGACATTGAATATGGAAAGGAAGCACAAGAGTTAGCCCTAATTTCCAAAGAAGACATCAGAAATGATTGGATTATTGATAGCGGATGCTCTCACCACATGACAGGTGATAAAGACAGATTTTTTCATCTGGACAAGTACAAAGGTGGTATGGTTAGATTTGGAGATAACACTCCTAAACCTATCATAGGCAAAGGATCTATCACCCTGGATGGAAAGAACAAGACAGATGATGTTTTGTATGTTGATGGATTACATCACAACTTACTAAGTGTTGGACAACTACTTGACAAAGGATATAATTTGGAATTCAAAGACAACAAATGCATTATTAAAAACAAAGAAGGAGACATGATTACATCAGGCTCAAAAACAAAAAAGGTAATGTTTTTCAGCTCAATTCAGATGTAAGTTGTTTTGTTGCAAAAGTGGATGACAGTTGGTTATGACACAAGAGACACTGTCATATCAATTTTGACAATATAGTAAAGATAAGCAATGTCAAGGCAGTTAGAGATCTTCCAAGTATTTCAAGACCAGTTGACACAATGTGCAGGGAATGTGTTATGGGAAAGCATGTAAGGAGCTCTTTCAGAAGCAAGTAGAACTTAGCTGAAAACAAATTAGACCTAGTTCATACAAATTTATGTAGTCCTACTCAAACAAGATCATATGATGGAGAAAGGTATTTCATTTTGTTTGTTGATGATTTTTCAAGGATGATGTGGGTTGTGTTCTTAAAGGAGAAGTCTGAAGCCTTTGAGAAATTTAAAATATTCAAAGCTAAGGTTGAGAATGAATCTGAAATAAAAATAAAATGTCTAAGATCAGATAGAGGAGGAGAATTCACCTATGACCAGTTTTATGAGTAGTGCAAAGAAAATGGGATCAAAAGATAGTTGAGTGCTCCTAGAACCCCTCAACAGAATGGGATTGCAGAAAGAAGGAACAATATCATACTTGATAGAGCGTGCACTATGATGATTGAAGGAAAAGTTGTGCACACCTATTGGAGAGATGCAGTCAATACAACAGTCTATACTATCAACATAACACAACTAAGGCCAGGTGCAAATAAGACACCTAATGAACTTTGGTTTGGTAATGTACCTACATTAAAATACTTTAGAATCTTTGACAGCAAGTGCTACATCAAGAGAGATGATGGTGTTGGTAAGTTTGATGCTAGAAGCGATGAAGGTATTTTCCTTGGTTACTCTACTAAAAGAAAAGCATATCAATGTTTTAATTTGAGATTAAAGAAGATAATTAAAAGTACTCATGTAAATATTGATGAGAAGTTCATGGTTCAAGAGAGGTACTATGAATATGCACCTATGATTGAGGATAAACCCAGGCCAAGCAGTAAAGACACTGTTATTGAAGAAATGTTTGATTGCATTGATGTATCATGTAATGAAATTGAATTAGGCAAAGAAGTATCACAAATTACAGATGAGGATGTCACACTAAAAGTTCCAAAATTCACATCTAGATACCATTCAAAAGATGATATCATTGGAGATCAAAGCAGTAGTGTTTTGACTAGATCTAAAGAAAAAAGTTTAACAGTGGATGAAGAGGTATGTTTACTTTCACAGATTGAACCTTTAAGTGTTGAAGATGCTTGCAAGGATTCTGATTGTCAAAAAGCAATGGAAGAAGAATTAGATCAAATAATAAAAAATGATACATGGGAATTGGTTCCTAGACCTAGTGACAAAAATGTGATTGGAAAAAGTGGGTATTTAGAAATAAGATGAATAAAGATGGTACAGTGGTCAGAAACAAAGCAAGACTGGTGTGAAAAGGATATGCACAAAGGGAAGGAATAGATTACACTGACACATTTTCCCCTATGAGCAGACTAGAAGCCATTAAGTTATTCTTGGCCTATGCAACATTCAAAAACTTTAAAGTATACCAAATGGATGTCAAATCAGCCTTTCTGAATGATGACTTGAAGGAAGAAGTCTACATAGAATAGCCTGAAGGATTTAATCTATCAGATAAACTAGACATGGTATGCAGATTGAAGAAAACACTCAATGGAATTAAACAGACCCCAAGAGCTTGGTATGAGAGACTAGATGGTTATCTTACCAAGATTGGATTCAAGAAAGGAGTAGAATATTGCAACTTATTCATACGAGAGACACTTGATGGATTATTACTTGTTACCATATTTGTTGATGACATTATCTTTGGAGGTAATGACAAGCTTAGTGCAGAATTTGCAAAAGAAATGCAGAATGAATTTGAAATGAGCGTGATTGGTCCTATAAAATATTTTTTGGGATTGAATGTAAAGCAGACAGATAAAGGAATATTCATAAATCAGTCCAAATTCATGAAGGAAATATTGAAGAATTTCAAGATGGAAGACTGCATGCCAGTATGCACTCCTATGATAATAGGAAGAAAGCTTTCTAAAGAGGATGATTCCACAGCAGTTGACAAGACATTGTACAAGTCTATGATTGGAAAACTTATATATCTTACTCAATCTAGACCAAACATATCTAATGCAGTTGGCATTGTTGGTATATTTGCAGCTGAACCCAAGTAGAATCACCTAATGGCAATAAAGAGAATATTCAGATATCTAAAGGGAACTATAGACTATGGTTTATGGTATCCTAAATCAGAGAATGTACAACTTCATGTATATACAGATGCAGATTGGGCAGGTTGTATTGATGACAGGAAGAGTACTTTAGGAGGAGCATTATTTCTTGGAGATAGGTTGGTTTCTTTGATAAGTAAGAAGCAGAATTGTATCTCTCAGTCAACAATAGAAGATGAATATGTTGCAGCAGCATTGAATTATTCAACAATGGTTTAGATCAAGCAGATGGTTAAAGATTTTGGTATTCAGGTTGATTATCCTATTGTTATTCACTGTGATAAAACTAGCACTATTAACATGTCCAAGAACCCTGTGATGCACACAAAGACAAAACATATTGAGATCAAATATCATTTTCTTAGAGAAAAAGTTGCAGAGAAAGAAGTAAAATTGGACTATGTCAGCACTAAAAAACAGTTGGCAGATATTTTTACAAAGCCTTTATCAAAACATAATTTTGAGTATCTCAGGGAGAAGTTGGGAGTAATTCCCTTTCTTGAGTCTGATTAGATAAAGTAGCAAGTACATTAGTTCATGGTGACTGATGAATGGTTGACTACTCTATTTATGGAGTAGTACCTTTGCCTAATTGTTTATGGTGCCCTTTTCCATTGATGTCAAAGGGGGATCATGTAGTAAGGGGGAGCATATACTTTGGGGGAGTATATAATCATGTAACTTAAAAACACAGACAGAGGAGCTGCAGCAGTGTAGAGGAATCTTTGATGAGGATATCGAGAATATTGTAAAAAGAAAGAGGACACCATGTGCTGAAGATTTTTTTAATATCATAAGTTTCCATCAATGTCGAAGGGGGAGATTGTTGGAGATTTACTTCTAGTAGCTAGTTGATTGTATGTTTGTCATTGATGACAACATATAATATACAATAGTGTTCTATATGTACTTATTGGAATGATGCTATTAATCCTTGCACGGTTATATTCATGTTTTAGACATGCTTTGGATGCTTTGTTCATACACGTGTAACACCCCAAAATTGGCACCTAATAAACTAATCAATTTTGGTGCATTTTCTCATCCTCGAAGTCCTATTGTTCTAAGCAAATTCTTCTCCTAATTGACTTTAATCGACTGAGTTTCAAATGCAGAAAACCCAAATTTGCATAAATTTGACATTATAATTTAATTCCTAAATCTAAAATGATTATTAGCTAAAATCCCTATGATTAATTGATTTAATCCTAAAGTCCTAAAGTGATTTTAATTAAATCAAATACACCCTCTTTGGCTAATATACATAAAAGGAATTGAAGAGTTATTATTATTAATAGGATGAATTATCCTCAAAAGGGATTTCCATAATTCCATACGAAGAGACACTTATGTGTCCATAATTCATTCTTTAATTTTAATAAACCTTGCATATTTGTCTCAAATGGAGAATGAAGAGACAACCGTTTCTTTTCAAGAAGCTCTTCGTTCTCTCTCTTCGGTTTTCTATAAATGAGACCTCTTTTCTTCATTGGAAGATCCTTGGTTTTTGAGCACAATTACTATAGTCAATTTTAGTTTCAATTTCATGCTTTTAGCTTATCTTTTGCATAATTATTATAATTTCATTTTGGAATTG
>MU227615.1:1812679-1856152 GCA_018584345.1 Thuja plicata | reverse complement strand
CTTAGCAACTCCACCCACTTGAGAAAGTCCACTTTCTCAAGCTGGACTTCCTTAAAGTCCATATTCTCTTACATCCTCCCTTCCCTCTTTAAGGCCTTCATTAATGCCTTCATTAATATGAAGACCTTAAGCCCATGTCTTTCCCATGCCTTATTAATGCCTTGGGCATTAAAGGCTCTTACATATTCATTTATGAGCCTCCAAGTTCATAAATGAACCTTGTCCCCCCTCTCTCTCTCCCATTATTCTATAAATAGAAGCCTATTTTGAGAGCAAATAAGCCTTCACTTGAGATCAAAAACACATTGTTATGCTGTTGAAATAATCTTAGAACTACATTTCATCTCACATTCCATGCTTTTGTATTGTTTTAGTTTCATTCTTTAGAGCTAAAATACATGTTTTACCTTCTTTTTAGTTTGTTTTCATCTCAAATCCTTCATGCTAGGATAGTATTGGTCACTGATTTGGAGCATATTCTGAGGGCTGATATGCAACTAATTACACTCTTTCTAGTTAGAAGGAAATAGGTCGATATTAGTGGTTTCTAACATTTTAACTAACCATTTGAGCTAATGCAATGACCTATTGAGTGTTTGTGTCATTTTCAATAGGTACCCATTTACACACACACAATTTCATCATCGGATCTGTTTAAAAACTCAACAATAGTTACCTATTGTACTCTATTAGCCACTTGTAGATCAAAGTGTGGTAAGTCTAGGACATGTGAAATTGTGACTAATTCCCTGAGTTAGGATGTATATCTTGTTGTTGGGGTATTTCTTCAAGAGTTTCTTCTATCTATGGGACTTCTGGAGAGTCTTCTATTGTTTCCTCTACTTCTTGGACATCATCTTGTGGCAACAAAGGAACATGAGGCTCTTGTTGTGATAAAAAAGTAGGTACATATATTTCTCCTTGATATTTGGGATACTCAATACCAATATGTAATAATCTTTCATAGGTCCATGGTTCTAATGTTATTTCTTCTTCTTCATCATCACTTCGTTCATCAAAGATTGGACCATCTTTAGAAGTAAGGTTTTCTGGTTTGTTATTGAAACCTAATCCTGTTTTGTCTTTGATGTTTTTGAATTCTATGTGTATAGGTTCAACAAGTCCTTTTCCTTTATCTCCTAAAGGTCCTTTCCATTTGTATCCCATCTTTTTGAGAAGGTCATATCCTTTACCATACTTTTTTGGGGATATCTCCACATGTTTTACCTCATTTTCTCTTTGTTCTCCTTTATAGAGCCAAGCCAAGACTACTTTATCTTATTTTTCATCCTCTTGAGAAGTAGAGGCTCTAACCATACCAGTTGCTTTATGAATGTCTTGTTCTTTAGATGCTGTAGGTGTGAAAGATGAGGAAGGTTTCCCATAAGATCTTGGAGACATGAGAATGCTAGTCAATGACAATGTCATGCCTAGTTTGTATTCTCCCATACTGGTTTCCTCAAGTTTTAGTGTCTTTCCAAAGCTTCTCATCACCAAGTCTTTAGAAGTTTCAGGTACAAATTCTTTTGGGACTTCCTTATTGTGAGGAACTATACTATCTACTGTAACATTGTTGCAAGTGTAACTTGAATCTATAGTAATTGTTACTTCCACCCCATTATGTGGGAACTTGATGCATTGGTGGTAAGTAGATGACACTGCTTGCATTTTGTGTATCCAAGGTCTCTCATAAAATGTTATAGGCCAATGGTAGATTGAGAACTTGATAGATCACATTTTGTTCAATTGGTCCTATTCTGATTGGTAGAATAATGAGTCCTTTGGATGATCTTTCTTCTTCATTGTAAGCCTTGATAGTTATCTTACTTCTTGAATCAATGGTTTGTTCTAAAAGACCCAACTTCTTTATTAGATTGAGAGTACATATATTCAACCCTGCACCTCTATCTATCAATACATGTTTGACATGAGATTTGTGAATCAAGACTTCAATGTGAAGGGGTTGGTTATGTGGATGAGTCAAGGATTTGTCATCTTCTTCTAAAAAAGAGAGGTAATGTGGAGCTGAAAGATGATTGACCATTGCCTGGAACTTGTCTACATCAATGTATTTTGGAACATTTTCAAAATTTAGGGCTTGTTCAAGAACTTCCCTATGCACTGAAGAGATCTTTAGTAACTCAAATATAGAAATTTGAGCTGAGGTCCTTTGCAGTTGGTCTACAAAGTTATAGTTTGTAGATGAGATAGCAACTGTTTGTCTTGTTGCTAGTGGGTTGAGGATTGTGACAAAAGGTACTTTAGAGGATGTTTCTTTCTTTGATGAGGAGTTGTCTCCTTTGATCGCGACTTGTGCTTGGCTTTGAGTCACCGTGTTTGATTGTGTTGATGTGTCTTTGGAACCTTTACTAGTGATCACATTGATTGATTCACTTTTAATGTCCCACATGTTGATCACATTGTCATTATGGGAGTATGTGTAATTAAATTTTTTTCCTTTTCCTTTAGAAGCTTTCCCTTTTTCATAGTTAGGGAACAGTTTTTTAAATGACGTATGATATTCGTTAGTTGTATGCCCTTCCACTTTGATTTTGCCTCTTTCAATAAGGTCTTGTATAACATGTTTGAGCTTAAGACAATCATTAGTTTTATGTCCTTTTCTTTTATGAAAGACACAATAGGCATTGTCATTCCACCATCCTTGTTTAACTTCTGGTTCTCATGGTTTTGAATCGAGTATCGTGAGGATTTTATTATCCAAGAGTGTCTTTAAAACTATCTCAAGAGGTTCTCCCAATGGAGTAAATGTTCTTTGAGGTCTAGTCCATGGTTTACTCTTGTTGTTCTTATTTTTTGCTATTGGTATTGTGGTTGTTACCTTAGATTCTTTGTTCGCTTGTAAGTTGTTATTTAGATTGAACACCGCTAGTTTAGGATTAGCATTGGATGCATCTACCACTCCATCATTAACAACATTCTTATTCCATTTCCACCACTTAGGTTTGTTGTTGTAGTTGGTAGATTTTTTATCATTTTGGAGTGTGATTTCTCATTTCTTAACCATGAAATATTAAGCACAGATGCCATTCTTGATCATTCTATCAAATCTTGGTGAATCTTGCATTTGCAATGCATAGTTCATTTTGAGTACCAAGTTGTTAATAAAGATTTCCATATTTTCTGATTTGGGTATTTCTCTTGAGTACCTTGCAAATATTTTCCTCCACCTTTGTAAAAAGTGTGTAAAGGATTCATCCGTTCATTTCTATGCATTGCAAAGTTCCATCATGGTTACATTATGTTGTATGTTGTAGGAGTAATGTTGGACAAATATTTGTATTAAATCCTCAAAAGAATGCACACTAGGTGTGAGTTTGGAGAACCACTCCAGAGCATTTCTGCCTAAACTTCCCAGAAATAGCCTAATTAGATAGGTAGGTTCATGCATGTACTCAATTCTTAGAGCACAAAACAATCTAACATGGTCACATAGATCAGTTTCTCCCATGTACTTGTCATATTTGGGTCTTGCCATGTTGGGAGGAAATGAAACCATGTTGATACTCTTGTCAAAAGGAAATGGACACATGTGTTCCAAAGAGTATTTTTTTTTTTGTTTGACCTTTTCTTGTTTGAGTATTGCAAGTTTGGATTGCATTAAGGTCAATTGTTTGGTGAGAATAGAAATAGGTTTTGGTACCTCTTTTTCCTTTAGTATCTCAACATCATAGTCTTTGGGAAGTCTTATCCCAAGAGAGGTTAGGTGTAAGAAATATTTATCCTTGTCTTCACCAATAATCTTTTCCAATGTCCTTTGGAATTTTCTACTTTGTTTGAGCTTGTTATACTCTTCTTCGGATACATATTTGCCACTATCTAAGTCAAACAAAGGATGAACGATATATTGTTCTTCATGACTATTGTCTCTTTATTTTTGGTCTTGGTCATTGTGATTTTCATCAAAAGATGCACTCCATCCTTGATGAGGAGCTTCCATTGCAGGTGAGTCTTGATCAAATAAGGGGTTGCAAGATGTCTCTCCTTGATGAAACTGAAGTAATCTAGGAGGTATTTCTAATTTGTCAGCAAGATATTGATTGCGTCTTGTGTTAACCATGAAATATGGGTCTCAACTTCATCAAAGGTTTTCCAATAGTGTCAAATAGGATCTCAAATTGTCCAAATAAGTGTGTCCAAGTAGTAGAAGTTTGTTTGTGTTTGTTGGGAGTGAATGACTCCAGCATTAGAGGGTTAGAATTCCATGATAGTGAGCTAGGAATCAAGAGGCTTTGATAAGTGAGTAGACCACATGTTTTGAGACCAATTATGAGAATCCAAAAGGAAATGCAAGGTAGACTTCTAAGAAGATTGTGAAACAACGACAGGTGGACCAACAAGAGCAATAGGACTAGACTAAAGAGCCAAAAGGGTATCCAAAAACACTAATTTTCTCTAAGAGGCATGTGTGCAAGTACCCACTATCCTACATGCAACTCCCTAAATGTGAGGTATGATTTTGCAGATGCGAGCTTATGCTAACCAGATGCGAGTTTTGAAATTTTGTAGGTGAGAAAATTTCCTGCATGTGAGCCAAGAATGACCAGAAGTGAGAAAGTTCCCTAGATGTGAGCTAATACAACCAAATTCAACCTAGGATAGACCAAAAGTGACCCTCTGATGGTTTTTCATGTTTTTGTCAAATTTGTCTCAAAGTGTGTGAAATATTTTCTAACAACAAAGTTTTTTTGAGACTTTCTAGTGAGTTATAAACAACATGTATGTCAGGGAATGAAAATTATTTCTTGTTGTAATATGGAAAATATGGATAGGGTTTACAACAATGGAGATTTTCTCATAGAAGTGTTCCTATGCAAATATTATCCACTTATATTTAATTGTAATGATAAGGGGTGTAAATATGGCAATGTTTGTAAAGGAAAATGGAATAAAATACTTACCTCACATCATAGAAGATCTGGAAATACCCTTTTTTTGATGCCTGTGTTGAGTTTCTGGAAAATCTAAGACCGGATCTGGAATAGAATCACAGAGATAGACAAAACCCATAAATATTTTTCTGTTCTGACACAGTTCCGATTTGTACCCTCAAGTCATTTTTACCATTGACCCATAATTTCTGATTCTGACCTAGGGAAGAATCGACCTAAAAAGTTTCCGACTAGAAATCTATTTTTGGATCCCAAAAGTTTTCCAAAAAGGGTATCCAAATTTGCACTCTGATATGTTGTTCTGAACCTATACTTGCAAGAAAAATGGATTTGTTTATTGGGGGGAGGGGTTTGCCTTGGTCAAACCCCAGTTTTGGAATTAACCTTATAATATAATTGAAATTGCATAAATAAACAAAGCAAATAGAACAATTCACCTTGCTTATGTAGAAGCCCTTGTGGCGGATTCAAATCTGTAGATCCACAATTATGTATGCACAAAATGAATGTAGAATGTAGAATGTAGGATGTCTCAAATTGATTGCTTGTAGATATTCAACACCAATCTTGAATGGATCTTGGAATAGGAAGAGGCTTGGAGGAATATGGATGGAGAAATCTTCAACAAGAGGGATCCATAAATCTTGAATCCTTCAATGGCTACCAATGGATCTCCTTGATGATTTGAATGATTGAATGCTTGAGTGCTTGAATGCTTGAGTTCTTGAATTCTTGAGACTAGATGATTGCTTCAATAGATTCTTTCTTCAAATCTTTCTTCTTATCTTGCACTTAGATTTCACCTCTTGAGACTTAGAGAAAATGAGAGGAGAAGGCTTCCTTATATACCAATCTAGGGCACAATCTTCTAGAGAGGCCTACATAGGAGAATTAAATTCCCATTAGACCTATACCCCTGGAAGTGGACCTACATTAAATATAATTTAAGAGTCATCATTTTAGAACCCAAATCAACCAACCTAGAAGTGGGAATTAAATCTTTTTGAAGCATGACATCCAGAGATCCTGGAAACTTGAAATCTGGACCTTGGGCCAGAAAAAGGTCAATTCTGACCTAGGTAAAGGTCAAGGTCAACCTTGACCTAGGTAAGGGTCAAGGTTTTCCTTGACCTAGGTTAGGGTTGAGGTTGACCTTGACCTAGAAGGTCGACCTTGACCCTGAAGTCAAGAACTTCAAATATGCAGATCAGGGTGCTAGAAACAGGCTACAAAAAGTGGGAAATGGGGTAGAACAGAGGGGAAAGCTAGATCCAAGTCAAAGACCCATTCAAGGTTCTTGACATGACCCCAAACCACTTACTCAAAAGGCTAAACCAATCCATAATGGAAGTGCTTCTATTTTTCGACTATACATTTAGCCCCCACTTTAGCAAGAGTATGGACTCGATGCAAACTCTTGGTAAAGGAGATCATAAAGGAAATATAATCTTATTGAAATCAAAAAGGGAAAAAGGAATCATCAAGCCCCCATGGAATTAATTCTTTATCAACCCTAAGATCATGATAAGAGAGACATCACCAGTCAATGAGAAAGAGAGAGAGAGAGGAGTGCTTAGCTCACCCGGTAAGATGTGTGTATCTCACTGTGAACCACAAAAGGATAGGATGGCCCATCAAGAAAGCACTTGATAGTCACCCCATAAAGTTGTGCACCTTTTGGTGACTTTGTACATGTATGTAGTGCATCTTCTAATAACTTTTATGAAGTACCCATGGATCTATATCCTTATATCACCATGGAATACATTTGTAAAATGCGTATCTTTTTAGGATTTAGAAACTTATGTGCGTTACCTTCTGAGGATTAAGCATATTGAATTGTAATTGAATGCGTATCTCTTTAGGATTTAGAAACTTATGTGCATTAACTTTAGAGTATTTAGCATATTGCAAAACAAAAGGTTAGAACAAAAATGCAATAATATAGAACGAGGGAGGCCGTATATATGCCCCCTCCTTAAGATAGAAAAGTACATACTATTTTGAAATGTTAAGGAAAGAAAAGAACAATGTTAAATCCTTCTTCAACATCAAGAAAATATCCATAGACAACACCAAATCCAAGCCAAGAAGGTCACAACTCCTATGAAGCCATGGAAGGGAAGAATGCAAAGAGATATCATGCAAGAAGTGAAAAAGTAACCCTTGTGAGCGATAAAACACGATTCAGTTTCCAAGGTGAGATATTTATCAACCATGGAAACCCAATGTAAAACAAAGAAAAAGGTTATGATCAAGGACATGAATCCTCAATGCAAACCAAAATTTTCATGTATGTTGGATATCACATAATAGATAGATACTGCTTAACCAAGGGAAAAGTGAATCCCGGAAAGACAGAAAAGAAGGAGATGGCATCCTTGCCCCCCAAGCGTAGGAACACGGATGAAAGGGGACCTATTATATCACTCAAAACACTATGCAAGACAATGAGCCACCAAGGATTAGGCTAACATTTTTTACATAAGGTGGAGCTCCATAATAGGAACATAAATGTTATTTAGAGAAAACATGATTGAAATAAAACTCATTGCCACATGATATATAAATAACTTTACTATCAATAAGTTGCCTAATCTTATAATGTAAAGCATGAAATTCATTAGTAGAGTGATCATGAAATATATGATACAAACAAAAAGGAAGAGTCTTCAAGTGTGGACTACGTTTCTTTTTGCGTTTAGGTCCATTAATCACCTTAGCACAAAGGAGTTTAGGCAAAATAACTTCTTGGTAAAATTCCTTCATAGGTTCATCATGTTTTGAAGTGTTATTTGAGATGTTGGTAACATTGATATTTTGTTGAGGATTAAATCCCAATCCATGAGAATAATCATGTCCCCCATTCTATAAGGTCATTTGAATTCCCTGTTTATGCTTACCACATCCTTGACCATGGAATCCTTGTTTAACTAGTAAATGATAACCAGGACCATAACAAGAAGCCATATCAGAAATAGTCAATGGAACTTCAGTAGTCACTATGTCATCACTAGTAGGTTTTTATAACTTCATAGTGGGTAGAAGCAATGACAAAGTTATTAAAAAGGGCATTAGAAGTAGAAGCAAAAGCTCAATGTTCAAACTCTCTTTGTTGCTTCATAAAATCAAGATTAGAAACCGCATAATCTCCAATAAAGGTAGGATTAAAATCCAAGGTTTCCCAATCATCTCCAAGAAGAGAATTAGAGGAAGAAGGATTACTATTAGGAATAGGAATATTGTGGGTTTTAATATTCAAACAAGGATTTGGTGCATCATCAACATGAAGTGTATACACCATGTTGTTGTGAATAAACTTGACTTTACAGTGAAGAGTGGAAGGAATAACATGAATCTCATGCAACCAAGGTCTACCCAAAAGGAGGTTATAATTAAGAGGTCCAGACATAAAATGAAAAGGAGTATTCAGGATGACCGAACCTACTTTTATAGGTAAGGTAATGATGCCCAAAGTGTTCTTATAAATGTTATCAAAGACATGTATAGGAGCATTGTCAGGTTGAATAGTTGACAGATTGACTTTAATCGCTTTAAGCATGTCCATGCTACAAATATTAAGCCCAGATATATTATAAATAAAGGTCCTATGAATGGTACTCTTATTGATAGTAACAACAACCATATGAGCATCATATTGATTCTGAACTTCTTTAGAAGGTAAACCCTTTTGAGTAAATACAACGTCAGGAAAACCGGGGGTAGCATGCATGCACTATAAGAAGGCATTGATGTTCTCTTGATTAGGAGGTGGATTGGAAAGAGTTGCTAGAGATTTTTTCAAGGCTTCATGGTAGGTAGGTGAAGTTTGAAGAAGCTCCCATAAAGAAATCTTGGCGGGGGTATTGCAAAATTGGTTTATCAAATCATACTCCTTGCTAGGAAGACGAGGTGGAGGAAGAATGGGTTGAGAAGGTGGCAAAGAAGTAGGATCCACCAGATTAGGTTGAGGGTTATTCATTGTACAATAAGCATGTGAAATAGAATCTGTGATATCAAATAAATCCAAAGCATCCCTAGTTTACCCTTGATAGTAATGCGAGGACCACCTTTAACAGTCAACAAGGGTTTTGGATAAACTATGTTAGTTGTCTCAACTCTACAAATAGGTTCACAAGAAGGAAGCAAAGAATACATCCTAGGAGGAGATGAGGTAGGATATTGATTCTCCATAAGATCATCACTAAGAGGGAGATCATTAAGGGAATTCATATCATTCTCTGCTAATGCCTCATCACTAGAAGGAATCCCAAATGGTGGTAAAGTATCTATAATGTCTTCTTCTTTCTCTAAAATTTATGCATAAGGGGGGTGTGTTTTAGAAAAAAGAGTCACCATCATGTATGAATATGTCATCCATTAATAAATCACCCTCTTGTATCAAAGTTTCTTCATGAGGAGGGGATAAATCAATGTCTTTATCCAAGGGTTCATCCCAAAAAGTAGAATCAAACACAATGGCTTCATGAGGAAGAGAGTAATCAACATCCAAATCCAAAGGTTCATCCCAAATAGGAGGATTATCACCCCTATTAATAAATCACCTTGTAGGAGCGCCATAAATTACTAAATCTTGATCCCTAAAGGGGAAACAAGGTAAATTATATTCTAAAGTATGCTCATAGAAAAGACATATATTAGGAGAAGAATTAACTTCAATCCTCAACTCATCTCCATAAAGAGAAAGATTAGAGTCATTTTCCTTCTCTAATATATCCTTACAAGGTAATACAAGAGATGACAAAGAAACATCACATGCACTAAGTGAAGTTTTTCTAGGTGTATCAATATTGTAAATAGTGGAACATGAAGGTAAACATGCACACACCCTATGGTAAAGGTCAATTGGAGAGGTTGTGAAGGTGGATGAAATAGAAATAGGATCAATGGAGATCTCATTCAAACAAGTTTCATCCTCACTTCCATGTACCTCATTAGGTGATCTACCCTCTTTCGCAACAAAAGCCTCATCAAAATATTCAAACAAAAAATCATACATGTTGAACACAAAGTAATATTACAAGCATGAAAAATGTAAATGTTTTTGTATTTTTGTAATTTTTTTGAAATCTTGAAATATAAATGTAAGAGCATAAAAAGAAATGCATGTAATATATAGTCATAAAATGTAAATCTAACACCAAAAAGAAAGAGTTGTCCATCGCGGGTTCACCAAAATGTAATATGGAAAATATGGATAGGGTTTAGAACAATGGAGATTTGCTCATAGAAGTGTCCCTATGCACATATTATCCACTTACATTTAATTGTAATGATAAGGGGTGTAAATATGGAAATGTTTGTAAAAGAAAATGGAATAAAATACCTACCTCACATTATAGCAGATCTGTAAATACCCTTTTTATGATGCCTATGTTGAGTTTCTGGAAAATCTAAGACCGGATCTGGAATAGAAATGCAGAGACAGACAAAACCCAGAAATATTTTTATGTTCTGACATAGTTCCGATTTGTACCCTCAAGTCAATGTCACCATTGACCTAGAATTTCCAATTCCGACCTAGGGCAGAATTGACCTAAAATTTTTTCGACCAAAAATATATTTTCGGATCCTGAAAGTTTTCCAAAAAGGGTATCTGAATCTGCACTCTGATCTATTGTTCTGAACCTGTACCTGCAAAAAAAATGGATTTGTTTGTTGGGGGATCGGGGTTTGCCTTGGTCAAACCCCGATTTTGGAATTAAACTTATAATATAATTGAAATTGCATAAATAAACAAAGAAAATAGAACAATTCACCTTGCTTATGTAGAAGCCCTTGTGGTGGAATAGAATCTATGGATCCACAAGTATGTATGCACAAAATAGATGTAGAATGTAGAATGTAGGATGTAGGATGTCTCAAATCTATTGCTTGTAGATCTTCAACACCAATATTGAATGGATCTTGGAATAGGAAGAGGCTTGGAGGAATATGGATGGATAAATCTTCAACAAGAGGGCTCCATAGAGGTTGAATTCTTCAATGGCTACCAATGAATCTCCTTGGTGATTTGAATGATTGAATGCTTGAGAGTAGATTATTTCTTCAATAGTGGGAAATGGGGTAGAACAGGGGGGAAAGTCAAATCCAAGTCAAAGACCCATTCAAGGTGCTTGACATGATCTCAAACCACTTACTCAGAAGGCTAAACCAATCCATAATGGAAGTGCTTACATTTTCTGACTATACACTTGTTTCAAGGAGTTTATCTTTTTAGTGAGATTTTAGGACACATCAAGCAATGTTATTTTTTTAAGGGTGATCAAACACTTTCCCTATTCCCTATATTCTAAGCATAGAATGAAAATATTTTCTCGTAGACTTAGGTACACACTCACATGCTAAGCAGGATATGGCCATCACCAAGCATGTAGTGGATCCAATCATGATGTTGTATTAGCTTACTCCAAATGAAAGTGAGGGCACAAAATGATGAGTATCTTGGGGAAATTACTATTTGCCTTGCATAAAGATTATGACCATTTTGGAGATAAACCGAGTTTGTTTTTACTACAAGTGTTTTTGAATTGTGGGCATCCATTCAAAATCGTCCCCCATAGAGATGCACAAGGAAAAATTAAGGTGTATAGCCCTATGAGTACTCAAATGTGTGTAGTCTTGCAAGCAAAATTCAAGCAGCTCTACTCTACACACACTCGAGCATGTTCAAGGAATGATGTCAAAATTCTAGGAACAAAACTGACTACGTCTTCCAAGGCTTTGGCCTACAAGGAAGCATATTTATTATAGTGATTTGGAAGGGTTGGCGTAAACCTATCCTCACTTGGGTCATTTAAGGAGATTTTTTCCTCAACCGACAGACCCTCTAATGTTTTTGAAAGCAATGAAAAGGATTGGCAAGCTTAGGAGTCTAGATTTCTGATTCTTTAGAAAAAGAAGAGCATACTCTCCTATTCCATGTCATTTTCTCCCACAAACACACCAAACATATTCATTTCCTCAAACTTTGTAACTCAAAACTCAATCCCCCATGATGAGTCTTTGATTCTTCCACTTGGAAAGAAGAGAAAATCCTCTAGTGAGACTAAGTAATAAGCTTAAGTTTGACTTTTAAGTTCCTATTTTAAGAAAGAACAAAGCATATGAAAGCAAATTTTTCTTGTTCAATTTCCTCAAATTAAGGTGATTTTCTTGTTCATTTACTTTTCCAAAATTAGACAATTTGAGCTTGTTCTTTTTCCTTCAAATTTAGTGCTTTGCTTGTTCAATTTATATCTTAGAAAGATTGAGCTTGTTCATTTACCCACAATATTTAGTGAATAGCTTGCTCAATTACTTTCCCAAAAATTTAGACAAGTGAGTTTGCTTTTTTCATTTCCTCAAATTCCTTATCAAATCTTAAATTTACTTATGAGTTTATGATTTTCCTTAAAGGAAAAGAGCATAATCTTTTGGCCAATTTACTAAGTGATGGAAAATGTATTTAGTTTTGAAAGCTTTGAATAAATAGAGTCAAGTTGAATGATTTGGCAACCTGCAAACCACAAGTTAGTAGTTTCTTTCCAAATTTTTGAGAAAAAAAGTCTTTGACAGCAACCTGCAAACAAATGTTAGGCTGTTTAAAACACAAAAATAGACATGGTCAAAAGATTAGTGGTTAGGATTTCAAATTTTCAAATCAATCAACCAAATGCGACTTCCTTTCCTGAATGTGAGCCTAAAATTCTTGTATGCGATTAATAGTTTTGGATGTGAGCCTTTGACACTAAAGGCGAGGAAAGATTTACCAAATGTGAGTCTTCCCTAGATGTGACTAGAGATACACCAGATGTGAGCTACGAAATCCCAGATGTGATGTGATTTCCTGGATGTAAGGATCTTTCCTGCATGCGAGCCTTGGCAACTAAAGGTGACTCTGAACCTTAAAATAGAGAACACACATTAGCCAAAAACAAGTTAAAAATGAGGAGAAATCCAAGGATTTGTCCCATAGTGGGTGCCAAAAATGTGTGTGTATTTTGTGGATCTACTAGCTGCAACACAAAACTTCAATATGTCATTGCATTAGTGAAATAAACATGAAATAACCAAGGAAAAGCACATATACATCACTAAAATCGACAAATTATTCCCTATCTAAGAAGAGTATGAAATATGCTATAATTTCCCTCAGATTATGCATAAATTAGTGACAACATCATGCTTAGAATGGAAGATTTAACTAAAATGCAAGTTAAATACTCAATCAAAGTTCATTTTAGAGCTCCAATTGAAAGATGTAATTATTATCAATAAAAATGCATTAAGAATTCTACAATTTTAGAGTAGCATAAGGATGTAATTACAATTCTAAAATTAGGGGCAACATAAGATTACTTTCAACAATTAAGGAATTGGGGGCCAATTGAACTCAAAATTCATTCCTTTTATAGAAGAATTTGAGGAATGAGAGGTTAGGATTGATTTGTGAAGAGAGGTGGAGATTGAATCCTTGGTGATCCATGTGAGGGATCCAAGCGATTTAACTCTCATTGGCTAGGAAATTGACTTTCCCTTTTGCAAGTGAGGAGCTGTAATTAGGATTTTATTTAATTCATTTTAATTAATTAGCTTAGCCATGTATTTGATTATTTTTGATTTAATTGATTTGATTTGATTTAATTGACTAAGAAATTAATGTAAATTAGTGATAAGATCACTTAGGAGATTAAATTTGATTTTGATGAATTATGTCAATTAATTGAAGAATTGTCTTGACATAATTAGGGTATGATCACACTTAGGGAAAATAGGGTCTCTGGTCAGAGCAAACCAAATTAGGGTGGTTATAGAAGGCATTCAAATTTGGATATTTTTTGATACATATATACATCCATATTGTTCACAAATTTCCTGGTATGCACCCTAGAGCTTGGAAGGACAACGAACCTACTGGTATTTAGATTTCTCATAGTTATAGAAGACAAAATAACACATGGATAGATGGTGAATTGTTTGTGATGATCAAAATATTGCAGAGAGAGATGAAGGTAAGGGAGAGGATTCATGAGGCAGTGGTAGATAAATACAAGGAATCAATCTATTTTATGGTTGAAACTGATTGTGTTTTCTTTGAGGCAGTTCAACCTAGAAAGAAGTGGTGTTATCCTTTGGGATATGAAGTTAGTTTTGAATATTTGATTATGCAAGTGGAACACATACTATCTTTAGAAGTTGATTCATCCAAAGAAAGAAGGGGTACTTATGAAGAAAAGTCTGCAAAGATTAGGGAGGAAGAAACTAGAGCTGTGAGAAAAAAGGAGAGTAGAGAATGTAGTAGATGACTTAGTAGCCAAGGCTGGTATATCAAAAGAATAAATGAAAGAGGTTAGAAGGAATATGAAAGAGAGAGCTTCTGGTTTGGTGGGAACTGCTCCTGCATCCCTTCCACCTCCAGAAGATGTGAAGGTAATCAATCCACCTTCTACTGTGATTGATGTATCTACACCTACACCACCACAAAAATATTGCAGGAAGAGAAAACAAAGCATTTGCCTATAAGAAACAAAAGGTCCACTAAACTGGACTCACCTCCTAAGAAATAGAGGACAAAAGGAGAAGAGAAGAAAGTTGAAGAAAAAGACACTAATATGAGAGAACTCTCGAAGCCAGACATGAAAATCCTAGAGAAGAGGATAGTTGAGCTAGGGAAGCTTGTTTGTTTGGCTAAATACTATGAAAGGTATGAGGCATCTGACAAAATTCTAATTGAAGACATAGTAATTAATCATTTTCTTATTTTTAAGAAGAATTTGTTATAAATTGGAGGCGGTATACCTGAAGAGTTATATGAGAAATTGGAGTTGAAGAAACAATTAGCATAGAAATAAGATGAAGTAATTAGAGAACAAACAATTGAAGACATGTTACCTGTTGTGTTATTTAAGGAGATGGAGAAATATTGAATGACCTAAAACCCTTATTGAGAACCAAGACACAATTAGTAAAGATAATGGGAATAAGATATAATGAAGTAATTGAGGAGACATAGAGAGCTATGGAAAAGGTCTTGAAGGGAACTGAACCTGAGAAGACCTTGCCAACTAAGGCTACTAAGCCCAAATATATTGAGAAAGGTGAATCATCAAGGAAGGTTGAAGTAAATCTTGATAAATCAATCAAAGGTCAACTAAAGTTGAAGATAAACCAACCGAGATAAAAGAGGATTTTGATCTTGTGCAAGAATTGGAATGGTCAGTTGTATTTGTTAATAGGTTTAGTACTCAATTGGAGAAAAAAATGAAATTCATGGATCAACTTGAGGGTACTTTGATTCTAAAAATCAAAGATGATCAAGGTAATGTCAAGTCATTAG
Source organism: Thuja plicata (assembly GCA_018584345.1). Taxonomy (NCBI): domain Eukaryota; kingdom Viridiplantae; phylum Streptophyta; class Pinopsida; order Cupressales; family Cupressaceae; genus Thuja; species Thuja plicata. The sequence continues at coordinate 1,840,903 of MU227615.1, read as the reverse complement.
AGAAATAAAAAAGTAAGGGTAATTCTGCATAACAAAGGCCATGGAAATCTTGGTGCTTAATAGTAATGATTTTAAAATGGAAAAGATAAATAATTTGGTTGATAAATTATATTCTTTTTAAAACATTTATGGAATTTCTCATAGAGATACAAGATCACTTCTTGATTGGAAATATACAACCAATGTTGAAAAGTTGGAAAGAAATTTGCAAGTGAATTGGCCAATTAATGAAGTGTTTAAAAAGTGGGAGGCTAAATTTGGGAAAGATGAAGATGAGCTTGAGGTCCAATCCTGTCTTTCAAATTGAGATAGAGTTTGAGGAATTTGGGAAATAATGTTTCCCTCAAACCAACATTTGGTTTAGATTAGTTCTTCTCCAAAATCAATATCAGAAAAATAGATTTCTACACTGGCATAATTCAAGTAGGAATTTTCTCAAGTGTTTTAAAATATTTCTATCATATATTTTCAAAATTCCTGACTCCCTATAAGTTAGGGAAAGTCAATAAATTATAATCTATTAGGTCAGGGTTTTGTGGTGCATGATTGGAAGCTTGTTTCTCTCTCTTGATTCTATAAAAGGGAACTCACAACCATGCAATTGGGTTCCTAGTGTGTCAAGTTAGGTTCCTAGGCTCTGTAATTTTTTCTCTCAAAATTAAACAGACTTTATTTTTTCATGTTTTGAAAGTTTTTTGAAAAGGTATTATATCACAAATAATTTATAGCATATTTCAAATTCTAAATCAAATGGAGAAAAGGTTTGCAATAATATTGTCTCCCATCTTGGTGTGTGAATCTCTCTGAGATTGTGAAGTAAGGATTTTTTTCTCAGGATTGTGAGTGTTATTTAAAGTCTTATTATAATTTAATACTTTGTCTTAAGGAGATGAATAATTTTCTTTAAGTTATAATATGGGGTTTTAGTTTAATCACATAGGATGTAAAAGGAGAATTTCATTATGAAATTTTGGAAGATTTGGTGTGAGGAATCAAGTCATTTTAGCCACTAGTGCTTGTGTTTACTAATACCAATATTTTAATATGGTATTCTTGACTCTAAATTCCCTGATAAGGCATTAGTCTATGAGATGGTGAGAGTTGGAGTTGCAGAGTATTTTTTAAATCTCAAAAATCAAAATAATTTTTATTTTCATGTTATGTATTTTTCTTCTTAAGTTAGGGTTTAAGATATTTTGTACCCTTAAAGTTTCATAATATTTCAAATCTAGCTTTAATAAAATCATGGAAAATATGGATTGAATTAACATGAATACATTTACCCAATCACAATATCTATCTTTTTTAGGTTATACAAGTAAGATATTGTACAAGATCACCCTCCTTGGTCTGACAGAACCAAAAAGTGTAGAAGGATTAAACCCTAGGTTTGATCTTATTCATTGACCATTGGCTTGAAAAGTCCTTGCGGATAAAGATAGCTAGCTTTTAGAGAATTTCAAAAAACTTGGTGGAAAACACTAGTAAACATAACTATACCTAATATATAAGTATAACAACCAACTAATTGAAATATACATACATATTTCTCTAATTAACAACTTAATAATGCAATCAAACAGAAAATAAAATAATAACTATATGATTATTATATTTATAATATTCATTATCCAAGTCAAATTCACTTATCCTTAATATCAACTATAAATATACTTTGACTTTATCCTAAATTAATTATAACAATCAATGCTTGTTCCTCTTTAACTCATTACTATGAACTATATTATAAGGGTACAAATATCAAAGTCTAAATACTATGAATTATATTTAACAAGGGTGTAAATATTAAATTCTAAATCACTTAATGCATTCTGATGAGTCAACTTATAAATAAACAAATTTAATAATTTAATAATCAACATTATTAAATGATCAAGGTAATGACTATTGGATGATCATATATCAATGACATAAACTCTATTTTAGGCCGAAGTTCTAAAGGACACAAAGTTCTACAAAAAGTCTTGGGAATAGAGATATGACTTTGTGTCTTTTCCCTTTGGCAAATCTTTGGCATTTTCCCTTCAAGGAAGCTCTTGAACTCAAGGGAGATTGGACTTTGGTGTAACTAGTTAACTAGGGAGATTCAAATTCCAAATTTGAGGATGCGATAGAGTCTGTTCATGCCAGTCTATATATTCATCATTTTAAATTCAATTTTTGAGTAAGTTCCCAAGTGGAATACAAAACACCTACATCCTACGTTTTTTATTTTTTCAATCTTGAGGTTGAGATTCTAGAATTAAGGGTTGAGGGTTTACATTTTCAATATTTCCTACCACTGTTACCATAGCAGGCTACCAATGAGAGGTAAAGGAAAAGCAACACAAAAAATAAACTATGCCCAACTAGTTAAAACCCTAGGTTTCACTGAAGAATACCATGATATTCATTAGTCTATAATCCATGGTAGGTACACCTCAAAATGATTTTCATGTGAGAGTAAGGTTGCAAGGGCACACAAATTATTTATTATAAATATTGAGACTAAGCATAAATAAAACTATAGTGGGGGATGTTGGATTGAGACACATGATGTTACTTGAGGTTTTCCCTTGCCCAGAAATTGTCATGGTTTGCGTCCAAAATTATGATGAAAATATAAAAGAAATTGTTAATAAAAATATCCAAGAGGAGATTTTATCCATTACCAAGGAAGAATCTTAAATTTTGTTGGACTTAGGGTTTGGAGTAGAAGATTTTGGAAAATTTCAGATCCATATTTACCTCAAAAAGCTTGCCTATAATTATGAAGCAATAAATGAAGAGAGGAAAATTAATTTTCTCAAAGCCATAACAATGGATGGTATCTAATTGGATCAAAATCATAAGCTTCCTTATAAATTTGATATTTTTGTGCCATGGGTTTAGGATAATATTGTCATGATAACATTTCCTTGGATTGGAAAATAATAGGGAAGTGGGTGCAAGCCTCCTTGAAATGGTATATAATATCCATTCTATTATTCCAAAAATTGGATGCAATTTATTTGAGCACATTTCTCAATCTATGCAAAAACAATTTGTAATGATTAAAAGAGGTTCGTCTAAGGCATTTATGTCCACAACTTACTTGTCTGATCTTCTTCTAGTGAAATATCGTGGAATGTTTAAGACCAACAAGCTTTAGATTCAAGTGTATAATAATGACAATGAGAGAATATTGTATCCAATATATGAATGGACCATTAAGATAAGGATTCATGATAACCTAAGGAACTATGATAAATTTTTAGACTTATTTTTGGCTCCAATGTATCATGCAATTACCAACACTCCAATGCCTAGATTTCCCGAGTCTTGTAGATATTGCATTCAAATGGGACTTAAAATACAATTGGATGATTGGTTCCTCATGGAAGAATATATTGTGTTAAGGTTTTATGGATCAGGAGTATAACCGTACAAACTTCCAATACATGTGAGAGGGAGGGTCTTTGCATTGGAATATGTATGGTAGATGGAGAGTATAGATCAAATATAATTTTTAGGAAGAAATTGAAGAGCATATTTATTTTGTTACCTTTTTCATGTGGATGGTTCATGTTTGAGAGAAAAGAATTTAGTGTGGTACGCATTTAAAAAAAATAAAAATCATTTTAATCTTGACAGTTACTGATAGCATAATCCATCCAACATCATTAAAGAAAGGTGTGTGGTGAATAAGAACTCCGCATTAGAATTCAACATCAAATTAAACACTTGTTAAAACTGTTGAAAAACAAGGATTCTTGGGATTAGGTTAAAAAGTGGAGGAAATTTTTGCCGAGAAAATTATTTCTCTAGAACAATTTTCAGCACAAGTTATGACATTAAATCCACAGAGAATAGAGAAAGATTTCCCAATCAGGAGGTCCAACATTTTTTAATAAAGATTTGACATTCCATCTACTAGAAAAATTATCCTAAATTCTCTATTAAATGCTTGTATAGAGGCAAAATAGACAAAAAAATAAATAGTGATTTTTGATCTATGAGGAACAATCTAGGTGAACCAAAGACTACAAATTTTGAAGATATCCCAGAGGAATAAAATTTTTAAATATAGAGAATCCCTCTAACACATATACTAATAATGATAGTGATATTTATAGTGATAATGACATACCCTCAAGTCCCACTCCAACAACTACTGTAGACTTTGCAAACAAAACTATTTTGAATGAGGTCACAAAACAAACATATACTTCATGGGAAACCATACTAGAAAAAATGAGTTATCAAGGTGGTAGTATGGGGTCCAAAGGACAAGGCCCTTAGAAGCCACTAAAGGTAGAACCAAGAAAACCTATAGATCATCAAGGATTTGGAGTTGAATCAACATCGTAAGCTAATATTTATACACCTAAACCTCAATTTGTAAGATCTTTGAAACTTGATACTCAAATTCAATCACAACTAAGACATGGTGGATAATCAAGTGCTACTACCACTAATGGGGATGGTATGGGTACTAGTACTAGTTGTGGTCAACAAGTGAAACAACAAAAAATTACTCACAAGAGGCCAAAAATAGAAGATAGTGTACATAATCTCAATGATCAAGGCATTTTAAAGAAGTAAAAGTTTATGACAACAATGATGAGTACAACTCCAACTCTATCAAGTTCCATCACAAAGGTATTGTTTCTAGCTTAAGAATAAGACCCTCAAAGGAGTCCAATAACTCTAGCTATAAGTGAGAGTGGTACACAAATAGATATTAATAATCCTCTAAATCAAATAGTTAGAGCCATAGGCATAGGTGGAGGTTTCTACATCACTGCAATTGCTCTTTAACCATTAAAACATTCAATTGTGTTCGTAACCCCAGATTTTGATTACAATAATTTTGTTGATCAATTTAGAGGGAGAGAAGCTAAAAAAAAAAAAAAAAGGAAGCTAATGATGAACATTGCATACTGCAACTGTAGAGGAATAGCCAACATCAAACAGGTTATTTCCCACATATCACCCAAATAAAGAAATGATGGAGTGTATAGTTTTTATGCCTCAATTCCAAATCAAAATAAACTAGAGAATTAGATAGATCCCTCTGAATTTCATGTTAGAACCATCCAAATAGATTTTTTTGGAGTTAAAATTTTGAAAAAAAGTGTCAAAAAGAACAATGAAGTGATGTACACAACATTGATCAAGAAATAAAGAGAGATAAATAAGCTTGAGAGACAAATAGAAAGGTTACAAGCAGACCTAAACAATTAGAAAGAAAAGAGGAAAGTGTTGAACATACAAAATATTGAAAGGGGAGGGAAGTCAATAAATATTACCTTTAAACCATCAAAACCCTTAAATAACCATACACATAACATAATTAATTATAGTAAAGAAAGGAAACATAAATTGCAACACACAACACAAAACACCATTAATTTTATGTAGAAATCCCAAAAAGATAAAACCCACAAAGATGATTAACTCTAATTATCTTATAGCTAGTTACAAAATATTACAGTAGTGCCCACTACACAACTCATTACCCAAATAAGGCTCACTTCCCAAAAATACAAATTTGAACCGTTATAGTTACATCTCAAATATGAATGTAGTACAGTTCCGTTGAAGTATAGTACACAAAATTTACACACTTCATCTAATTCTTGATTTGATTACAAAAGTAGCCTTTTAGGAATCATTTCACTTACTTCCACATCATATGTTCCTTCTAATCTCTAAGGATATGTCAAATATACACCAATTTGTTCATACATTAGGTCATCTCAACACACTATGTTCCCAAAATGAGTCAGCTCCAAACTCTTTCACACGTTATCTCCAAAACTATTTCGCACATGTAATCTAACTAAGTCGTCCAAAACATAATTTTGACTTTATATGAAACTTCTAATTCTTGATCATTCCTCAAAACATCAAGGAAAAATATAATCACTAGGTGAATTGCAGAACATTTGACTAAACTATCTTGTATCAGAGAAACATAGTATCTTCAAACAAAACTTCTAGACCTAGTATCTTCCACACCATGTATTATGATCATCTCAAATTTTGAATATATATTTCCTTGATACATAAGATTTTTTTTAATAACTCATATTGATACATGTATTCATAGAGGAGTGTAGACCAAAACACAAAGGCACAATCTATCAAAATGGTTAGAGCTCATAATGCCAAGAAAAACTATGACATTAATGACAACATTCCAACATTCTCCCCATTTATCATTGATGGAAACATGCACATAATTTATAACATTACGTATCTCTCCACATATCTCCTTCTCCTTATATATCCATATATCCTTATATCTCCCCGCTTGACATCAATGACAAAGAGCATATATTGAAAGTGTAATTCCTGATGTAAAGCTCCTCCTAAGTAAAATACAATTTTTTTTTAAAATGATAGATTACATACTTTTGCAAAAAAAAATTTGTCAAGCGGAGAATGTTGACCCTTTAATCTTCTACATATGGGTTTTCAAGACATCCTTGTTGCTATCCCAATCCTGCACAACATCTTCAAGAATTTGGTTTTGAATATTGAGGGTCTTTAATCTTCTTTCTCCTTCTTCAACCATGGTAGGACCTAGATGAAATTGATCAATTTGTTTTTCCTTAAGAAGGCCACGAGATACTAGAGATACTTTTTCACTGATTAAGTCCCTTACATGGAGTGTGTAGATTTATATATATTATACTTCAATAGAGCTATACTCCATACATATTTGAGATGAAACTATAACAATTCAATTTTGTATTTATGGTAGTGAGCCCCCTTTTAGAAGTGAGCCTTATTTGGGAAGTGATTTGTGTAGTGAACACTACTATAATATTTTGTAACCAGTTATAAGATAGTGAGAGTTAATCCTCTCCATAGTTTTACTCTTTTGGGTTTTCCACATAAAAATATTGGTGTTATGTGTTGTGTATTTCACTATATGTTTTCATTTCTTTACTACAATTAATTATGTTGTGAATGGTTATTAAAGGGTTTTAATGGTTTAAAGGGAATATAGATTCACCCCCCCAAGTATTTTGGATGTTAACCAATTGGTATTAGAGCTCGTGTTGCCAGGAAAAACTATGACATCAATGAAAACATTCCAATAGAAAGCAATGAATAAAAAGAGAAGTGAATTACAGAAAAGGATAAACAAATCTGCCTCTACAACTACAAGTATAGAGAATGAATAGACAAAGGTGGAACTAAATTAACTAAAGTAAAGCTTAGCTGAAAGCATAAAATTATTTGATAATGAAATATCCTCTTTAGTACAATTATACAAAAACCTGGAGAAATCCATTGTGTCAACAAAAAAATTACAAACCCAATTGGACCATGAGAAGAAAAGAGAAAATTAGTGGAGGAAGAAATAATAATAATAATGAAATATTGACACAAGAGTTGCAAAAGCCAAAAAATGAAATCAATTCTTCCCAAAATAGATTAACTACATCTTTGAAACAAACAATGAGGTAAATAAAATTAAAATTTGGGATTAAATAATGTAGAGGACATAGCATTCATGTCTTTTGTTTGAATTGATTGAAAGTCCAAAAATACATAATGGGAAGCTCATTGAATACATTTCTTAAAAAATAAATGTGAATTCAAGATGGAAAATTGTAAAATAAATTTTGCAAACAGTCTACAAAGACAATGATAAATATTTGGCATCCAAGAGAATTCACAATTGCATTGATGCCTCATTTGGTGAAGTATTGAGAAGAATGAGTGAGTTTGGATAATAAATGATTAAATATGGTTGTTTTGGTATGGTAGTCATTGATGTCAATACATTTTTGCATTAATGTCAACATTTTTTTGTGCAATGGTAATGTAGATGTTACTCTACATATTATTTATGTTGCAAATCTGATGGTGAAATTTTGATGTCACTGAGTACTCGTTTGGAGTTAGCAAATTCAAGATTTTGTAGTTTAAAATGTAGGGCAGTGAATTTGATATTTTTTGTGTATGACTATTGCTAATAGTACTCTATCTGTGAATGTGTGCTTCACATTTCAACTTGTACTAGTTTCTAATGTTGCATTTTTTGAAATGAGTTGAAATATCCCTTGCTTCATTCATTTCAATTGGCATTTAAATTTGGGTTTCAAAGATGTGGTTTCAAATTTCATGGTGTTTGTACTCTAGGTTTGGCAAACCTCGAGTGTTTACACTTCAATTATTTGTCTCGGTGTATGCAAGGAAATATGTAATGTGTATGGTGTTATTTTTGGTCTCAGTTAAAAAGTGTGGTAATCCACTTCTCATTCCTCTCCAATATGGGAAGGTATAGTGCTGACCCGATTCAAATCTTTTTTAGTCCTTTTCTAGCCAATAGTGGAAGATTTCACAAATGCAAATTCAGTATAAATAAAGGATGAATTATTAGTGGAATGTAGTAGCATATTTTTATGCTTGTGTGAATTATGTGCAAGTGTGTTTTTATGTGATGGGGATGTATGAAAGAGGATATTTATCCCTGATTGCAGAAGATATGTGTGAAATGTGGTGTAGAGCAGTGTGAACTTCAATGTGTTACCTACCAAAATAAGTGAGACAAAGGTGACTACAAATCTTTCAGTTGTGTTTTGTTTGTATATTAGTGCTGGAACTATTCTCTCTTATCCTTCTTCATCTAGGTAGTGATCCCTCTAGCAGTGAGCCTTCTTCATAAAATGAGCCCTTTCATAATGAGCCTCTAGTAGTAATCCTTTCTTGTAATCCACCTTAACCAATCTTCATATATTTAAGAATAATATTATCTATGGTTTTTCCATTTACAGAGTTTTCCAAGTAAATATAGTGTTTCATATGTTTATGGTTGTTGCACTTTTCATGCTCATATATTTCATTTATTAAAAGTTTAAAATAAGTTTGGTCAGACTGATTAAAGGTTTTTAAAGTTATAGTTTGTGGAAAAATGATTCAATCCCCTGACCCTCTCAGTTGTCTTGCACATTCAACAATCTATATCAAAGATATTTTTTCCTTTGAGAAGATATTAACTACTTAAAAGGAGATCATGATGGTGCACAAATTGACATTAAGTATATTTGATGGATCTAACTATGCCTACTAGAGAGTGCAATTATGAGGATACTTGGTATTTATTAGTTATAAGACCTAGAAGGATATTGAAAGTCAATATGTGAAACTAGAAAGTGGATTGAACACTTCAGATGAAATTGAGGCATATTAAGACAATGAAAGGAAAATGTATGAAATTTTCATCACTTTAAATAAAACTGAGTTAACTAAAGTTATATCTTGGAAACTGCTCATGATGTTTGGGAAAAGTTAAGAATTTGTTATGAGGGAAATGATATAGACAAATAGGCTAAGCTGCAGAATGCTAAAGCCAAGTATTAAAGCCTACAAATGGAAGAAGATGACAATATAACTACCTACCTACATAAGATTGATGATGTGGTGAATGGGATAAAAAGTCTTAGTGGAAATATAGAATAAAATGTTGTGCAAAAGGTACTTAGAAATCTTACCAATCCTTATAGTTCTAAGGTCTCCACTATAGAAGAAGCATATAATTTAAATCAATATATGAGAGAAAAAATGTATGGATCTTTACTTTCTTTTGAGATGAGAGGATTTGGAACCACCATTAAAGGGACAAAAACTACATTCAAGGCTATCAGGAAAGCATGAAGATTCATAAGAAGAATATTTTGATGAGATTGAGGCAACTTTTGCGAGAAGAATGAAGAAAGGAACCAAGAAATACACAGGTAAGTTACCCTTTAAATGTTTAAGAAATGGAAATATAGATCATTATGCTTTTAGATGTCGTGAAAAAATTGCAAATCAAAAGAATAAGGAAAGCAAAGAAACTTTCAATAGGAAATCCTACTATGTTAGAGAATATACTGGTATTTATGATGATGAATTTTGTTATGAAGAAGAGGATCATTGTTTATTTATGGAAATTAAAGAAGATTTTGTTCCTATTAATCTTCACAAAACTCTAGAAGTGAGTACTAAGGTTGAAGATATTGTATCTTCTATTTTGCATGTTAGAATAGATAGAGATGAATGGATGATGCGGAGGCAAGTGTATTTACAAAGCTAAGATCTTCTCATGACCTTCAATTGCAAAATTTGAACAATGAACCAAGGATCTCAAGTTCATTCAATGGATCCAAATGGGAAGAATGAAACAAGAGACCTACCCACTATCTCCAACACCTTATAACATCTTTAAATACCTATTCCAACTTATTCCAATAGGTTACAACCCTTTGGTGTGGCTCAAACATCCCAATCCACTCTCACACTCAATTTGGACTAGAAGGCCTAATAGCCCTATTCTCATTATTTTTTGGACTTTTTGAGAAAAATTTCCAAACAAATAAACAAAATCTTTACAGTTTTAGATACCCTTTATGGGCTTACAAAACATACCTCAGAATTAGGTAGGGGTACTTTGGAACAAAATCCCCAAAAATTGCTGCTCCACTTTCCTTCCTAGACCTAATAGGTCACTTTTACAAGGGAATCCTATTTCAGAATTAACACCCAACTTTTCCACTTTTCATAGAGTGTTAAAAATGTCCCAATTAGAGAAATTTGAAGTCAATTTAACTCTATAGGCTTTATATACCCAAAAACTCCAAATTGCTCCCTCTAGGCCTTTAAAACTAGGGCTTTCTCAATGTTGCCCTTATAAGAACTTTCTCCAACAAAAAAATATAGGTTCACCTTTAATTGGTCATATAATTCTTCTATTTAACATAAAATTATACCCTCCTTAAGCCATATATGTTGCTGCTACACATATGGCATTAATTTCATGCCCTTTTCCCACTCTTCCTCATGGTGTACACCCACTAAATCAACTTCTCCTAAATCCAAATGGTTAGTAACATCATCAATATGTTACATAGGTCTCATTCAATGATAAACATAAAATAAATTCATTGGATGACCCATTACATCATTAAAAAAGTCAAAATAGAGTTATTTCAATGCTCCAAAATGATCACACCTACAACAACTTTCCAAATCTAAAGAAAATAGACTATGAAAGCATTCAAGAAAGATAAAAATTATGTTATTATGTTATTAAATCATCCATAATTCTGTTCCAAGTCCAAAACAATCAACCAAACATCAAAACAACAAGATTTTACAAGGAAAAAACTTGAATTTTTATTGAATTTCTCAATCTGTCCATAGAGTTTGTCCCTTATGTACTTTTCCATCATTCCAAGGCATATATATCCTTCATACAACTTCCAAAACCGATCCAAATAAGTTGGATGACTAAAAAATACTAATTTCAACCATTTTGGCTTTTCCCCTCCAAATTGGTAGTTAGTAGTTATTATTTGAATTTTATGTTATGTTAATTGTTTTATTTTCCTTTTAAATTATAAAACTTGTGTCTCATTTCATCCTACGATCTATTTATCCTATCTAGGACCCTATTACCCATTTAGATCCTAATTAGGCACTACTGGCCCCCCTTACAAACAATTTGGTCCTATGGTCATATTAGGACCATTAGGACATTTATGATTTATACCGAATAGATTAAAACCAAAAGCCACTATAGGATTTATAACATTATTTTAAGTCCCTTTGACCCCTGAGAGATTCCACCATGCCTCCTTGGTGTCATTATTGTCTTCATGTCGTTGGGTGCTCCTACACCATACTCCTCGGGTGAAAAAGAACTTTTGCCCCAAAATTTTAAGGGTCTTGTCTTTACACCCCCAATCTTCCTTGATGGAATTCTGTAACTTTATCTTCCTTGAGACAAATTTCCATCTCCTCCTTTGGGTCTTGCGACTACACGATTAGAAACATGGAAAGAAAATGCATCATCCATCCTAAATGTTTGTTGTTTGGGATAGTCATAAGAATCCTGATTATACTATCCTTTCATCTGCATCCCAAGGTCCAAATGAACCATGTTTCTTCCCTTCATGGACATATATTCACCATTCTTCAATGGTGCTACTAGAGGAAAAAAAATGGCCCCCACTTATACCCTTGAAATTTGCAACTTTTCTTTTTTAATTTCCTTGCATAAGCATTCTGACTTCTACACCAATAAGGTTTTCTTCATCTTGTGAACTTCCTTCATAAATCCAGTTTCCTGGTATTGCTGAAAATCAACATATTCTTTCTCTCCAAAATAAATTATTCTTGATTCAAATGAACCACTACTTTGCAAAGATTTCAAGACATACTTCTTACCATCCTTATGAACCACATAAGTATTCTAAAAAACATAATGAATAGTTCTTCTTGAAGACTGCCAAGGTCTCCCTAAAAGAACATGACAACAAGTCATTGGAGCAATATCACACAACACCCTATTATTGTAGTTACCAATTGAAAATTCAACAAATGATTTCTCCCTTACTATTATGCTTTTCTCATCACTTACCCAAGATGATTTATAAGGCCTAGGGTGTACAAACTTCCTGAAACTCTACTTATCTACCATTTTATATGAAACTAAGCTGTGAAATGAACCCGAGTCTATTATCATTTTACAAAATTTACCATTACTCAAACAATTTCTTTTAAAATTGATACCTTTGTTCTTCTTTTCTGGTGCATGACTGCTCCTTTTCTTACCATGATAAATTTCCCAATTATAGGATATGCATAATCTATCCCTCCTTCCTCTTGTTCTTCATTTTTTTCATTTCTACCTCTATCTTGTGTCAACCCAACTCTCCTACTAGGTTTCCTTGTATCTTTCTCTGGACAATTTTATAAAGTATTCCCCACCTCTCCGTAATTGTAGCACTTACTATTGAAGGTTTTGTTGCCTCTACCTGCACCAAATCTTCCACCACCTCTTTGTCCATTTCTCTGATCAAACATAGGCTCCTTTCCCTTTTAATTTATTATTTGTTCATATAATTCATTGGATCTTCCACCCCTTCCTCTATTTTCTTGTCCTCTTCCACCTCCTTGTCTTTCTTGTTTTCTTCTCAACTTGTCCTCATCCCTGGTAGCCAACTTGTAACAATCTTCCATAGTGTTGGGTGTATTCAAAATAATCTCATCCTTGATGTTGAATCTCAGTCCACCCATGTACCTTGCTACTTTCTCCTCCTCTTCTAGATCATGAGAAACTCTAATATCTAACTTGTGGAATTCTTTAGTATACCTTTTGACATCCATGTCCTTTTGTCTTAGGTTCTGCATCTTTTTGTACAATTGAACCTTATAGTCTCTTGGAAGGAATTTATCCCTCATCTTTTCCATCATCATCTTCCATGATGTGATCTTAGGAAACTTCTTCTTCCATCTTTCTTCTTGTAAGAAATCCCACCAAAGTAAAGCATGCCCCTTCAATATGGACTTTACAATCTCCACCTTTTGTCCATCCTCCACATCTTCACAATCAAAAAAATTCTCCACAACTTTGAACCAGACAATTAACTCTTCATCATTCATCTTTCCATAATAGAGAAGGATGTCATACTCACCCTTGTAGTCATTACCTTTAATGTCTTTAGAAAATTTTTCCATTCTTGCATCCTCAAGATCAATCTCTTCCCTTGGTGCTCTATTTTCTTCTTCTTCTTTGACCTCTTCTTCATGGTATTCTTCTCCTTTCTTCTTCTTATCACCTCTCTTCTCATATTTTCCATCTCTACCTTCATCTTCTTGTTCCCCTCTTCTTTCTCTATAACCATCTTGGCAAGCTTGAAACGTTTGTCATCTTTGGAGGCATTTCTAGAGCCTCATCCTCAAATTCTCAAAGCTCTTCTTCAGACATAAACTCTTGTCCTTCTTTGAAAGTTATATTTTGTGCTTTGATAACACTTGATGCAAAGGAAAGTGGATTTACAAAGCTAAGATCTTCTAATGACCTTCAATTGTAAAAGCTGAACAATGAATCAAGGTTCCCAAGTACATTCAATGGCTCCAAATGGGAAGAATGAACAAGATACCTATCCACTACCTCTAACACCTTATAAATTTTTAAAATACCTATTCCAACTTTTTCCAACAGGTTACAAACCTCTAGTGTGGTTCAAACATCCCAATCCACTCTAACACACAATTTGGACTAGAAGGCCTAGTATCCCTATTCTCACTATTTTTTGGACTCTTTGAGAAAACTTCCCAAACAATGGAACAAAATCTTTATAGTTTTAGATACCCTTTATGGTCTTACAAAACATACCTCATAATTATGTAGGGGTACTTTGGAACACAACCCCCAAAAACTGCTGCTCCACTTTCCTTCCTAGACCTAATACGTCACTTTTACAAAGGAACCCTATTAAAGTCTTAACACCCAACTTATCCACTTTACACAGAGTGTTAAAATGGTCCCAATTAGAGAAATTTGAAGTCAATTTAACTCTATACAATTTTTATACCCAAAAGCCCCAAATTGCTCCCTCTAGGCCTTTAAAACTAGGGATTTCTCAATGTCTCCCTTATAAGAACTTTCTCCAACAAAAAATGATGGATTCACCTTCAATTGGTCATATAATTCTGTTGCTTCACATAAAATTATACCCTCCTTAAGCCATATATGTTGCTGCTACGCACATGGCATCAATTTCATGCCCTTTTCCCACTTTTCCTCATGGTGTACACCCACTAAGTCAATTTATCCTACTTCCAAATGGTTATTAACATCATACATATGTTACATAGTTCCCATTAAATGAGAAAAAATAAATAAATTCATTGAATGGCACATTACATCATTTAAAAGGTCAAAATAGAGTTATTTCAATGCTCCAAAATGATCACCTACAATAAATTTCCAAATCTGAAGAAAATAGAATATGAAAGCATTCAATACAGAAGCAAAATGATTTTATTATTTTATTAAATTGTCCACAATTCTGTTCCAATTCCAAAACAATCAACCAAACATCAAAACAACAAGATTCTACAAGGAAAAACTTCAATTTTGATTGAATTTCTCAATATGTCCGTACAGTACGTTCGTTCTATACTTTTCCATCATTCCAAGGCATATATATCCTTCATAAAACTTCCACTATAGATCCAAATCAGTTGGATGACTAACAAATACTAATTTCAAACATTTTGGCTTTTTCCCTCCAAATTGGTAGTTAGCCGCTGGTATTTGAATATTTGAATTTTATGCTATGTTTAATTGTTTTATTTGCCTTTTAACTTATCAAAATTGTGTCTCATTTCATCCTAGGATATATTTATCCTATCTAGGACCGTATTACCCATTTAGATCCTAATTAGGCACTATTGGCCCCCCTTACAAACAATTTGGTCGTATGGTCCTATTAGGACCATTATGGCATTTATCATTTATACCCAATGGAATACAACCAAAAGCCATTATAGGCTTTAGAACATTATAATTGAGTCCATTGGACCCCTGAGAAATACCACCATGCCTCCTTGGTGTCATTATTGTCTTCATGTCTTTGGGTGCTCTTGCACCAATGACCCATTGATAGTGGATGTTCTAATCACATGAGTGGTGATAAAATTAAGTTTGTGAAAATTGAAAACTATGATGGAGATGAAGTTATATTTGGAGGTGATCAAGAATATAGGTAGTTGGAATTGGTTCTATCATTTTTTATGGCAACCATAATACTAACAATGTGTACTATGTGAAGGGATTGAAAAATAATCTGTGTTGGGCAGATGTGTGAAAATGGATATAACCTTATTTTTAAGGAAGATGGATGTGAGATAAGAAAGAAATTTAGAACTATGATTGCTTCTAGAAAAAGGACAAGAGGAAATATATATTAGTTGAAGACTGCTAGTGGATACTACTTAATGTCTCAGATCAATGAGAGCTGGCTATGGCATCAGAGGAAGTGTCATATCAATTTTGACAACCTGATAAGGATTAGTTTAATATAAGTTTTCAGATATTTTCCAAATCCTACAAGGCCAACCAAAAATGTTTGCAAATAATGTCAAGTTGGGAAACATACAAGAAGAAGTTTCAGAGACAAGGAACAATTTACTACCAGAATAAGGAGTCAACATGACAGGTCCTTTATGATTTTAACTGATAATTACTTTAGAATGACAAGGGTTACTTTTCTAAGAGAAAAATTAGAAGCTTTAGAGAAATTTTAGATATTAAAAGGCTATGATTCAAAATAAGATAGATAGAAGAATAAAATGCTTAAGATTTGGTAGAGGAGGAGAGTTTACTTCTGAGGAGTTTAACATTTTTTGTGAGAAACATAGGATTAGAAGACATTTTTCTACTCCTGGAACTCTACAGCAAAATGGTGTGGTTGAAAGGATGAAAATAATACTTCAAAAAGTTGCTAGAATAATGATAAAGGAAGCCAATCTACCAAAAATCTACTAAAAAGAGGCAATACTGACTATAATATACACATTGAATAGAGTTCAAATCATGAAGAATCTTGCAAAGACATCTTATGAGGTATGATATGGAAGAACCCCTTTTGTAAAGTATTTCATAATTTTGGAAGAAAATGTTATATCAAAAGAGAAGAAGAAAACCTTGAAAATTTTGATTCCAGAACTGATGAAAGCATATTCCCTAGGTATTCCATGAAAAACAAAGTTTGCATATACTACAAAAAGAGGCTGAGAAGAATAGTTAAAAAATATAGATGTGAAAGTTGATGAAGACATTCCAAAGAACATAAAATTAAAAGTTGGATATGAACCATATGAATCAATTGGAAAACATGAGGAAGAGAAGACTAAAAAAATGAAGAACAAAATGATGTTGATATTTCTCCAACAACTGCTCCTAAGGCCCCCAAGGTATGTGCAAAGGAATCACTCTAAAAATCAGATTAATGGAGACAAGAATAGAGGTTTCATTACAAGAGTAAAACTACTAAACATGTTAATCTATGCTTAATCTTAGAAATTGAACTGTAAACTGTAAAAGAGGTGTGCAGTGATCAAATTTGGATGAAAGCTATGAAAGAAGAACTAGATCAGATTATGAAGAATCAAACTTGGGAATTGGTCTCAAGACTGACTAAAAAAAATGTAATTAGAAAAAAATGGGTATTGTGGAACAAGATGGATGAAGATGGATACATAGTAAGAAACAAGGATAGACTTGTCGCAAAGGATACACAATTTGAAGTAATTGAATTTGAGGAGACTTATGCTTTAAAGGAAATAATGGAGGTATTTGGAATGTTTCTAGCATTTGTAGCACACAAGGACTTCAAGGTATGTATGTGTTTATGTGTTATTCAACTGTACCTACAAATATGCAAACACAACATTCGATAACTCGTTAATTCAATTGTTAGCACATAAGAATTCAATCAAAGCATGACAATTAAAGGCGAGTTATAGCTTCCTATTTAGAGAGAGTTTGATCTAACTATGATAATGCTCACAGATTTATGCTTTAAAATAGTGACATACAACTCTAAAATGGAAGATTCAAATTGCTAAAAATCCATTAGAATGCATCTAAGCTAAAAATATAAATTCTAAATAAATTGATCCCATTATGAAATGGAAGTGTTTTTCTAATTATCTAAGATGCAAGAATTCAATTCTACAACATAAGCTTAATGCAAGATTGTGAGATTGGGGATCCATTTGAGCTCAAAATTCACTCCTTTTATGGAGAATGAGGGGAAATGAGCATTTGATATTGATTCTTGATGAGTGATGAGGATTGAACCTTGATTGATCCATGTGAGGTGATCCATGTGTGTCAACTCCCATTGGTCCATATATGAATTTGTCCAGTAGTGGTGAGTTTGTAATTTAGAAGCATTTATTAATTTTCTTTAATTAATTGCTTTAGCCAAGGGATTTAATGAGGTTGATTTAATTAAATATTCCAAGGTAATTAATAAAAAACTAAGGATAGATCACTAATAGATGATGCTTGATTTGAGAGATTTAATTGACTTTAATGAATTATGTCAATAATCAAATAATCAGATTAGCATAATTGAGAGGAAGATATTTAGTTAAGGAAAATAGGGCCTCTAGTTAGACTAGCCCAATTTAGGATGATTATATTTTCCCCTCTTTGAATTGATGTACGATCAGTGCATTGATTCAAAGAACGTCTGATGTTGACTTCAGAGAATAGTTTGATATAGAGCGATGAAACTACTCATGATTTGACGATTGAGAATTCTGAGCTTGATTGAATGAAATTAAATTGATGATATCAATCCTGAACTTGATTGAACTAAGACTGATAGTATCGATTTCAAACTTGATTGAGTGAAGGTCTATTGATGAGATAAATTTTGAACTTGAATGTACTAGAATTGATAGTACTAACTCTGATCTTGATCAAACGAAGGTTAGTAAGAAGCTACTGATTACTTGGTAGATGTTCTGAAACATTAAGGATCCATAGGCATAGATAACCAATTTGATATGATTTGTGATAAGTCCATTATCCTATAGTCCCAACTTGATGGAAAGAAATTGTCACTCCCCTATTCATTTAATGATGAAGTCAATATGATGATGAAGTCAATTTGATAAACAATCTGATTTGGAATCCCTGATTATTTTTTAGTAAGAATCTAATTTATCTTAAGCATTATCATGCCCCCTTGGGAACAAAATCAAAATAAATATCGATGAAAAAATCCCTCTTTGAAGTGTGGACAACAATGAGAAAGTGATGTGAGATGTGATTGGATCAATAAGAATGTATGAAGAATCAATTAGGATATGAGTTGAAGGGGGAATGTGTTAATAGGAACACTATTTGACCAAGTTTGACTACCTTGAGAGAAAGATTTAAGCAATTTTAAATGATGTTTAACCAATATTTTGATGAGTTGACATGTATCTTCTTTTTAGGAACAATGTAGAATGCTTCTGTAAGCCTTGCATATCATTTTTTGCATATTCTAATCAATTCTACATTTGTTGTAGGTTGTGGTTAACTTTTTCAAAATTATTACTGCGTTGAAATAACGTATTGTCTACATGTTTGATTTCATTCCCGATATATTCGATGAGAAAATGATATGGTGATGATAGTCTTCTTAGTGTTCCTGAGGTCAAAATTAGCCCCAAGTGGTTAAAATAAGCCCCAAAAGGTCAACTTAACCATTCATTTTCACTTTTCACTTTAGTAATTCCTTGAGCTCTAGAGAGAAGATGGTGGTCCCCGTGGAGAGATATCGATTCAAGCTTGTTCATCACCATTATAGACCCTTGCATTACACACCTCCAATGAGTACATAATGACCTTTCATTTTATGCTTTCCAGTTTGATTCTGTGCTTTTTTGCCAAATTTATAGCCATTAGATTTTAGGGTCGCATCTGGTATTCCAGATCGCATGAGGTAAATCCCATGTCGCATCCTAGGAACATGAAAATACTGGATCACATTGTGTCATGACAGGATTGCATCCTGTGTCTCTCATAGGATTGCATCCTATCAAGTTTTTCCCCTTGTATCAACTAAAACTCAAGTATCACGTACTGTGAGAACTGGACCGTACCTGGTATTTTGAGTCACATCCTATCAGAACAGGATCACATCTAGGGTTTAGGATTGCATCCTGTCAAATCAAGATCACATCTGGTTTGAGATTTTCATCCTTTCATAACAAGATCACTTCTGGTAGAAAGGTGTCTATTTTAGTAAACTGTTGAGTTTGTCCTATTGTTATATCAATGAAGATTACTTGATTGTTCTTTCCACTTTCTCTGTGGGATACCTTGCTCCTAGAACTAATGTCAGTATTAATGTATCTCTTACAGACTAGATTAGGATTTGTTTCATTCTGGTGTCTGAGATCAATTCACATGATGGCTTTATCAGAGTAGCTCACTGACGATGAGCAACAGATTGTGGGTTGTCTGGGTTTGGGGATCTTGATAGATTTACCTGATATTATGATAAATTGAGGGTTGTTGATAGCTCTTGTTGGGAGATAGCACTCATAGCACAACACCTTCCACCTATCGGTAGGTGAGATCACTGTTACTTTAGAGGATGTCTAGAGGATTTTGTGTATACCAATGGTGAGATGATAGGTACATTTTGAGTCATGATCAATTGTGGATATTGCAACTTCCTAGAGATTCTTTGTGGATCAATCTATTGCTCAATTATATTTGACTTGCGACTACATTCTTTCCCACTATGAGTGAATGCATGTGTTTTTTTCTAGATTCATAAGTGGGAGTCTGATGCTAGACTGAGGGCAACATGAATTTATGTGCGGTTGGGTCAGTATTCTAGAGGATATGATTGGTGCCACTCACCACTATGGATGGGGTAGTTGTATTATGGCACATTTATATAGGGATTTACATGAGATTGTGTACTGGTCATCCAGGAGTATAACAGTGGGTATTTTGACTCTTCAGCTATGGGCGTGGGAGCATATCCCACTGACACGACTGATTGTAGATAGACGGAAGGATCCCAAGGATGCATACATATACATATATTCAGGATATATCTCACAACCCCATCTGGGTAAGCTGGAATATTGGAGATGCATGCTAGATGATGTTATTGAGGTCGAGTGGTGACCATATCTAGATTGTGAGGAGTGGGCTTCAGGTCATTGAAAGATGTACTTTTTCTAGAGAAAATACCTCATATGCCATACCAGATATATTGTTAAGTGATTATATTCACACATGTATTCAGACTGTATGGTAGTGTACAAGGTATACTATAGGATAAGGTGGTATATGTATGCATTTGTGATGAGGAGGGACAATTGGGTGTCAGGTTATATGAGACTACCCTGCGCAAGATTGCACAGATGGTTCCAATTGGTTGGGACTACTTTCCTGATATAGTTGATGGGGGATTACATATGAGTACCAAGATGATTTAGATCAATACCCATTCCCATGCTTTACTTCTCCTAAGGAGATAGAACCAAGGATTGAGGAGGCCTTATATTACGATCCTACTGACGAGGGTCTTGCTGGAGATAGAGGGAAAGAAGACAGGGGTGGTAGGAGAGATGGAGGTGGGTGGGATGAATGTGGTAGGGGTGATAGTGGTGGTAGGGGCCCTCCTGTGGATAGCTATTAGAGACATGACCAGGATGATAGGTTTGATGATGGTGATGGTAGGGGTGGTGGAGGAGGAGGAGAGGGTAGGCACACCTGGGTGAGATTTGTTCCTTTGTGCAGACATCTCGGGCCATTATTATTGAGACAATAGTAGTAGAGACCACCATGATAGAGATAAATTGGTGAGAGAAGTGGTAGTGGCAGACCTCATCCACAAGATCCTCCCAGAGATAGAGGTAGAGACATAGATCCTTTATCTCAGTGTGAGAGGGAGAGAGAACAACTGAGGGATCACATTACTACTTTGGATATGGTGCTAGAAGATAGATACAAATAGTTAGAGATGGTGAGATCTAATAGAGATTGACAGTTGGATATGTTGAGAGCTAAGAGAGACTAGCAGGCTCGTACTACCACACACTAGGGACAAAGGACAACCTACTATTTTGATTTATATTGAGCGCTTGTTTGTCAGCTTCAAAGAGCACCATTATATTCAACTATTTCTTAGTAGTCAGAGGGAGCCATGCCACCACCACTTGTGACATGAGAAGATGTTCCACCTCCTCCCCCTTGTGATCAGGCTGAGAGTGGGAGTCAGACTTGATACTTTCCATTTTTTTAATATTTTGTATACTAATCCATTAGTGATCATCTGATATGTAGTCCATGATACTTGATACATGATTTTTATCATATTGATCTGTTATCCATTGATATACATATGAGATATTGACTTCTAATGCAGATATGTTCTTGTCATCTCTTTATCCATTGCAGTTAATAGATTCTTAGATTGATTTATGCTATGTGATGGACTTGGTCTTTTTGATGATATTGATGATACTAATGTGATGACATCATTACATGTTTACTTTTCACTGATATATAGATATTGTATAGTCAGAAAAATGGAAGCACTTCCATGGTAGACTAGTTTAGTCTTCTAAGTAAGTGGTTTGGGGTCATGTCAAGCAATTTGAATGGGTTCCTGACTTTGATATGGCTTTATCCCCCTGTTCTGCCCCATTTCAAATTTTTCCAACCTATTTATGGCACCCTAGACTGAGAAAATGGGACTTTGACCTCAAGGTCAAGGTCAACCTCAACCTTGACCTAGGTCAATGTCAACCTCAACATTGACCTAGGTCACAATCGACCTTTTCTAGGCCTGGGGTTAAAATTTTAGAATCTTATGGTTTCCGGATGTCAGTCTTTGGAAAAAGTTAATTCTCGCTTCCGGGTCGACTATTTTGGTCTTTGGAACAACAAATCCTAAAATATATTTAATATAGGTCCTCTTATATGGGAATGGGTCCAATTGGAATTTAATTCTCCTATGTTGGACTCTCTAGAAGATTGTGCCCTAATTTCATATAAAAGGAATCTTTCTCCTCTCATTTTCTCTAAGACTTGATAACCATAATCAACTAAGCATAATTGCAGAGCTCAAGAATTGAAGAGTGAATTCCAAAGGTGAAAAAGAAAGATTGGAAGAAAGACAAGTAGCCATTGAAGCATTCAATCCATTCTCAAGAACTTCTCAAGAATTTATTTTCATCAAGGAGATCCATTGGTGGCGATTGAAGGATTCAAGCTCCATGGAGCCCTCTTGTTGAAGATATATCCATCCACATTCCTCCAAGCCTCTTCCAATTCAAGAACCCATTCAAGATTGGTGTTGAATATCTACAATAAATTTATTGAAGACATCCTAGATTCTACATTCTACATTCTACATCCATTTGGTGCATCCATACTTGTGGGTTCAAGGATTCAAATCCTCCACAAGGACCTTTTACATGAACAAGGTGAATTGTTTCATTTACTTTTTTATTCCTGCAATTTCAATTACATATTTGAGGTTAATTCCAAAACTAGGGTTTGACCAAGGAAAACCTGTCCCCCCAACAAACAAACCATTTTTTTTGCAGGTATAGGTTTGGAATAGTAGATCAGGATGGAGATTCAGATACCCTTTTCAGAAAACTTCCGGGAATCAAAAACATAATTTCAGTGTGATACTTTTTAGGTCAATTCTTCCCTAGGGCGCAATTGGAAATTCTGGTCAACTATGACATTAACTTGAGAGTACAAATTGGAACTGTGTCAGAATAGAAAAATATTTCTGGGTTTTGTTCATCTCTGTGTTTCTATTCCAGATCTAGTCTTAGATTTTCCAGAAACTCAACACAAGATTCAGAAAATAGCATTCTTCAGATTTGCAATATTCCAAGGTTAGTAAATTTCTCCTATTCAATTTAGTTAAGTTTATTAATCTATCTAAAAATATTTCACATTCAAATAAATAAACGGGTACTTAAGATCTTCCTTTTTTATTCATGTTTCCAAATGGTTGATTCATTTATGCATTGATCCTTCCTTTTGGGTTAATCAATTTGGACCTTTCATTTGCATATCTAAGGATAGAAGGATAGCATCTTATTTAACCCCATAAAATATTCAAATGTAATATATTTTATGTTAATGATCCACTTTCATTTACCCTTCATTTTAGATCTTACATTTTGGTGAACCCGCGATAGAAAAGTCTTTCTTTTTGGTGTTAGATTTACATCTTTTATGTTAGATCCTGCATGCATATTAGATTAGCTTTCTTTTATGTTCTTGAATTTCTCTTTCAAAAATTAAAATCAAACTCTTTGTTTTCTAAATTAGTTCATTTGCATTGCATCAGTGTATGAGCTTTACCACTTCTAGTCCTACTTATAGTATCCCGGTTAGAAGAAGCCATAGACTCATGGGTTCCTTTGATCCCAAATCTTCCTCTCCTTTCCATAGGATCCTAGATGATAATTTGAATACTCATGATTCCAATCCTTCTGTGGAGCATAACTCTTCTCACTCATCTCATGATGAGGAAGATGCTTTAAGAGTTCCTCCTGAACAAGTGCAAAAATTTTCAACCAAACTTGATAAAATGGGAAATTGGCTTATTCAAGAAAACCATAATCAAGATTCCATCCAAGCTATAGAGGATCCTAAGAAATTCCTTCATGATAGAAATCAAGGTGTTAATCTCTTGCGTGGTATCACTCATCTTGTGCATTTGAATGTTACACCTTTAGCACAAGAGGCTCAAGATTTAGGATTTACTCCTCCTATCACTAGTGAGGGACCTTCTTCTATTCCTTTACCTAGCATTCCTACTTATACTCCTCCTTAGATGACTACATCTCTCCCAATTTCATCTATTCTTGTGATTGTTCCACTCGTATCTCTACCTGCCTCACAACCTTCATATCATAGTGTACCTTTTACTTATACTAATCCCCTTCCAACTGTGGTTCCAAATGTTCCACTGGTTGTATCTTCTATTCCTGATTCTTACTACACTTTTCCTAGTGTTCCTAATATTTCTATGCCACCTATGTCTTCTAATATTCAACAATTATTAGTTTGGCTTAGATTGTGTCATCTTTACAAAAACAAATTGCATCCTTAACTCAATCCAAGTTTATCATTCCTATATGTGACATGGGCAGTCCCTTATCCTTAGACATTTGTGCTACTATTCCTCAACAAGCTGACATGCCTCGTCTAGAGAATTACAATGGTAAAGGAGATCCTGTTACTCATGTTAAAACATCACAAATCCTTTGTAGTGATTATGCTCATGACCATAGGATTTTAGCTAAACTGTTTGCTAGAACCTTTCATGATAAGACTTTGCAATGGTATTGTTCTTTACCTCCTCATTCCATTGATTCTTTTCCTAAACTTGCTAATACCTTCATTCAAAAATTTCAAAATAACATTGGTCTGCAAGTTTCCTTAACTGATTTAATGCATTGTAAACAAAATATTAAGGAAAAATTGACTGATTTTATTGATAGATTTAAGCATTTGTATGCTCAGATTTCTTATCCTGTTCTTGATATTGATATTTAACACATGTTTATTTCAAATTTACAAAAACATATTAGAGATAAGATTTTGCTTACCGAATTTACCTCTTTTCAACAACTTTGTCCAACACTTCATCATTATCAATTACAAGTGAGTCAATTTGAGAGCAACACTCTAATGGCTCTGTTAGTAATAACTGAGAGGGGGGGGGGGGGTGAATCAGTGGGCTAAATTTTTTATCCAATTTAAACTTCAATCCACCAATCAATACTTCTCAAATTATTAAGTCCCAACAAGATGCATGCCTTTGAAATACTTGAGACAAATAACTGTCTGTCGGTTTACCTTGTCTGTTCTTATTCTCCTTGATAACCGATAAGCAGTAAACTATATTTATCAATACTCAGTAAATATGCAGAGTATACCAATCAATCCATAAATACATATGTAGAATGTAAAACAATAAAGTAATAAACCATACACATATAACACAAGGATTTTAACATGGAAACCCTGTTAAGGGAAAAAACACTGGGACCGGTACCCCAAATTTTCACTCTTCTAAAGTGAGCCCTGTTAGGAGCCAACCCTGTTAAAGGTTACAAACACACGGTTAAGTGCGACCTTGTTAGAGGATTTTTATACATAGGTTGTCACTTAGTATCTGGCATCTACGCTGCCATCCTTGAATCAGTCTCATGACTGTCAATAGGCTTTATGCAAATCTTACTACCATCCTTGAATCAGCCTCCTTCTTAGACTATCAATAGGCTTTAGGTAATACCGGTGCTAATCTCATGAGTCAACCTTCTGGTAATCTGTTAGGATATAGCTCAATTAAAAAAGATTGTTAAGTCCTGCTCTGTTAAGAGACTTAATGCTTCAATGGTTAAACTGAAACAAAATGACATGTTTCTAATGCAACTGAATTATAGATTTTCAGATCTATTTACTTACAATATCTTTCTGATCAATGTATCAATACAATTACTTTGTACTTAACTCTTTCTGCTCTGTGTTGCTATGCTTTTCTGTTCGTCGGTGTCTGCAGAATTCTTTAGCTCTCCCTCAGCTTGATTGATCAGGACTGCATGAAGTTAATCCTTCATCAGTTTCTCTTCAACATCTTCTTTCAGTTCACTCCCCCGTGTATCTGATTGCTTTCTTGAATTCCCTTAAAGTGAATTATGCTTGTCTCTTATATAGACATGATGTTCCTTAATTCTAGGTTCTTGATTCTTGATTCTTGGTGTGAAAAACAATCCAACCAAATTGATTTACGACTTTAACTCCTGATTTATCTCGTACTTATCTTCTTGAAAACTGTACAAATCATTTACTTAACTATGGTTGAATAAAACAAATCAAACAACCAGTTAAGTCTATCCTTTAGCTCTTCCAACTAGATATTTTGTCATTTTCTGATCTCTCTGTTCTGTCGGTCAACTCTGCAGTTCAGGATCTCCGTCCATTGGGCATCATTGGATATTGCTTGTCGGGCAACACTATGTTTAGATCATCGGGCATCCTTTGATTCTACTTCATTGGGAAACACTGTCTTCTGCTTGTCGGGCATCACTGTGACTTTATCTCTGTCTTTACCGATGGTGTGCACTCCGCCGGTGTAGTCTGTCACTTAGTGAATACTTGAATTTTATGCATTGCTGAAAGCATAACCTTTATTCCATTGATTCTCTGAATTCTTTGGAATTATGTATATGACCATACAGATCATATCAAGTTGACATCAATGCCAATACAAACCATTAACTGATTTAATGTCTTGCATCATTTTCAACTTAACATTATCAAACATTTAATCAGTTACATGTCATCAATCTCTCCCTTTGGCATTGATGGAAACATACTATATTATCATACTATACTATTTCTAATACAATATGAAATACAATTGTTGAGATTCATCAAATTACCAAACAGTTTGTTTTGATAACCGATAAACTGTCTGACTGCTGGTGAGCTCTGTATTAGCTCAGATTTGATTCTTGCAGCTTTTCTTTTTCTTCTTCTGATGTTTTGTGACCTCTATTGGTGTCAATTTTCTCTTTGACTATTCTGCTTCTTTGATGTCTCTATCTTTTGTTTGCAACTTTTATATCAATTCTCTCCTTTTGGATATGATCTCTCCCTATTTGGAGTAATCTGATAATAAATATTTTCTGATGATAAATATGGAAACATTCTCTCCCTTTGACAACAATGCCAAACAAATATTTTACAAATATCTGACATTCTGTCAACCAATTACTTATTTCCATAATATATTCCTTGAATTTCCCTTATCCATTATCAATATAACAATCTACTCTAGTGCTTGGTTCTAATACACACCTTTCTATATATAGATATAGCGTTGAAGTTCAGTTGTTGCTTGCATCAATCATGATTGATATGCTGATAATATATGGTTGATGCAATGTTTAGTCTTCTACTGACTGTTAGACATGGGTTTTACCCCTAGTCTTTTCCTCAGGTACTCAAATGTATCCTTTGGCAGTGGCTTGGTGAAGATATCAACCAATTGTTCTTTTGATTACACATATTCAAGTATTGCTTCTTTCTCTTGACTTTTTCTCTTAAGTAATGATACTTGATGGCAATGTGTTTAGTCTTCGCATGCATGACTGGATTCTTAGAAATATTTATTACACTGGTGTTGTCACAATAAATAACTACTGGTTCTTTGATCTTCATATGCATACCTTCCAGCAACTATTTGATCCATGCAATATTCAAGTAGTTTACAGAAGCAACAACATATTCTACTTCTGTAGTAGACTGATAGATGCATCCTTGCTTCTTGCTAATCCATGTGACAAGTTTGTCACCCATAAAGAATTCTCCTCCAGTTGTGCTCTTTCGATCATCAAGATTTCCAGCCCAATCAGCGGCGAAAAACACTTTTAATTCAAATTTTCTTTCTCTTCTATACCATAAGACAAATTCCTCAGTGTTCTTCAGATATCTTAGAATTATTTTCATAGCAGTTATATGTGATTCCCTGGGGTTAGCAAAAAATCTAGCAACAATTCCTACTGCATGTGCAATATCTGGTCTAGTGTGTACAACATACATGAGTTTCCCTATCATGGATCTGTATAGAGTCTGATTTACCTCTGTTGTCTTGTCTTCCTTTTTTAATTTGCATCTATTAGCCATCAGTGTTCTAACAGGTTTGGAATCTTCCATCTTGAATATTTTCATAACTTCTTTGATGTATTTGGAATGTGTAATGAAAATACCTTCACTTTGTTGAATGATCTGCAGACCAAGAAAGAACTTGATCTCTCCAAACATAGACATCTCAAATTCCTTGCTCATCTCATTAGCAAATTATTTGCATAGCATATCAT
>MU227615.1:1769706-1809032 GCA_018584345.1 Thuja plicata | reverse complement strand
GTTAAACTGAAACAAAATGACCTATTTCTAATGCAACTGAATTGCATATTTTCAGATCTATTTACTTACAATATCTTTCTGATCAATGTATCAATACAATTCCTTTGTACTTAACTCTTTCTGCTCTATGATGCTATGCTTTTCTATTCGTCGGTGTCTGCAGAATTCTTTAGCTCTCCCTCAGCTTGATTGATCAGGACTGCATGAAGTTAATCCTTCATCAGTTTCTCTTCAACATCTTCTTTCAGTTCACTCCCCTGTGTATCTAATTGCTTGCTTGCATTCTCTTGAAGTGAATTATGCTTGTCTCTTATATAGACATGATGTTCCTTAATTCTAGGTTCTTGATTCTTGATTCTTGGCGTGAAAAACAATCCAGCCAAATTGATTTACGACTTTAACTCCTGATTTATCTCATAGTTATCTTCTTGCCAACTGTACAAATCATTTACTTAACTATGGTTGAATAAAAAAAATCAAACAACTAGTTAAGTCTATCCTTTAGCTCTGCTAGCTAGATATTTTGTCATTTTCTGATCTCTTTGTTCTGTCAGTCAACTCTGTAGTTCATCGCCAGTGACAACTGCCAGTTCCATCGGCGTCGCTTCAGTTAGCTTCAGGATCTCCATTGGTTGGGCATCATTGGATCTTGCTCATTGGGAAACACTATGTTTAGCTCATCGGGCACCCTTTGATTCTGCTTCATCGGGCAACATTGTCTTCTGCTTGTCGGGCATCACTATGACTTTATCTCTATCTTTACCGATGGTGTGCACTCCGCCGGTGTAGTCTGTCACTTTGTGAATATTTGACTTTTATGCATTGCTGAAAGCATAAACTTTATTCCATTGATTATGTGAATTCTTTGGCATTATGTATATGACCATATAGATGATATCAAGTTGACATCAATGACAATACAAACCATTAACTGATTTAATATCTTGCATCATTTTCAACTTAACATTATCAAACATTTAATCAGTTGCATGTCATCAGGGTCCTGTTCCAGTTGATAAGAGTGACACTACTCCTAATCCTAATAAATTTTAGAAACCTAACAACTACATCAAGATTAATAAATAGACGAATGTGGTTGTTAATCAAGTTGCTGTTGCATCTCACAATGCCACTTCTGCATCCACTACTTTCCGTATGAATTGTACATTTACTCCTCTCTTTGAATCTTCACATTCAATTATGAGTAGGTTGTTAAGAGCTAATATTATTACCTTTCCTCCTATTTTACCTCTCCTTCCTACTACCATAGCTTCAAAATCCTTTGATTCTAAAGGTTTTTGCAAATACCATCGCCAGAATGGCCGTGATACTGAAAATTGTTATTCTCTAAAGCATAAGGTTCAAGACTTAATCGATTCTAATGCTTTATCTATTGATAACTTTTATGGTAATGGGAATAAGTTTGTTTCTCCTCCTAATCAATACCTTCAAATCTACACAAATCCTCTACCCACACATGATACTAATACCATCACTCAACCATCTTCTTTGGATATAGTTTACGATTCAAAGATGGATTATCTTAATCACATTGTTAATCATGTGGAGAGCATTGTTGCATCTCAACCTATTGTTCAAAATCCTTCGCCTCCACCTCAATTTGAATTTCCATCTAAACCTCAGAAACAAATTAAGGATAAATGACCTCAGGAACTTTCAATTACCTTTGATGACTCTGAGACTATTAAGGCTCCCGATGGTCCCCTTTATATTTATGCTAGGATTGCTAAGATACATATGCGTGGTTGTCTTGTTGATACTACATCTTTAATAAATTTAATTATCGAGGAAAATATTTTTATGAAAAATCTACAATGTGATTGTTATGATCCATTGAATGCATGGATCCAAACTTGCAATGGTTTTCTCTATCCTGCAATTGGTTCTATTAGCTTGCCTGTTGAACTTTGTGGAAAGGTTGTAGATACTACCTTCATTGTTGTTCCTTTATCTGACCAATTTAAAGTCAAATTTGGTTTGCCTTGGATAACTGATATGCATTCTATTGCTTCTCCTATTCATTAATGTGTTAAGTTCATTCATAATGGAGAAGTAAAAATGATTAATCATAGTTTATATCAACTTCTAGGCCTAGAGATTGTGCTACTCTTGATTTATTTTGGCCCTCATTACATAATTCATGTCCTCCTCACCCTGAAAACCTTTTTAGTTCATATCAAGCTTATAAACATCGCAAGATTGTCGAGTTAAGCATGCCTCAGATAGATATTAACCATGGTCTTTTGCCCACTTCTTTTATACCTCCTTTATCCATTACTGCTAACTCTATTACTCAACCTCCCAGTGTTTCTTCTCATCCTACTATGAATCCTACCAATCCTCCTATAGAACCTGTGAAGGAATCAGTGGTTATTCCTCCTAGTTCTCCACATGTGTCAAACAAAGAAAAACACAATAAATCTACTAAAAAACTTCGTAAGAAGCATAGAGCTAATGCTAGGACCCGTGCTTCTCTTCTTCAAAATTATTTACCTTCTTCCGATCAACCTATGCCTGATGTGTTGGAAGAAGTTAATATTCACAATGATATTAAGATGAATGAGTATGATGATCCTATTCACATCTTAGATCCCATTTTAATTAATCTTTATGAGGAGGATAATTTAGATGATCCTATTGATCTTAGTGATGAATATGAGACTATTGATCTTGATACTGACTTGCCTCATATGCTTTCAATTCAATTGACAATTACACCTAGTATCGAGCAACGTGATTCTCAAGAGGATCCTTGTTTTGAACTGGTTATTATTCCTACTGTATTTGATATAGTCCCTCTTGCGAGTTCTCCACCTTCCCTAAATGATATAAACCGAGATGGGGAGAGTAGGTGATGTGGTTGATTGGCTTACCCTTCATGGTAACCATTTTTGTGTTTGCATGCTGTAATGTGCTTCTCCCGTAATGTGTTTGCTAAATGTTTGTTAGACTCTTTTATACGACCCTTGTTACTTTTTTGGTGCAAGGTCATAAAGGAATCAAACCTGTTGTATAATTCCTCTATTTGTATCTCTATTCTTCTATATGTAGTTTTCATGTTATGTTTTACTTGTTCTATTGTTCGTAAATGTTTTCCTTGTGTAGTCCACTTGGATCTGCGACATGGTAGCACTGATTCTTTTTGGTCTCCATGTTGTGGTCCAAAAAGACTCTTCTTCATAACTCTTGAGTTTTCTTTCCTCCATTGTGATTGTAGTTCTACTCTCTTTGGAGAATGATGTCAGTTCATTTGCAATAATATTATATCTATATGTACATGTTATCTCATGATCATACTGACCCTATAGAAGGTAGATCCCTTATGTGTTCTTTGTATGTTTATGTGATATTTCCCTTGAGTTGTCTTAGTTTGGGGGCATCTCGTAGTGGAAACGTAAATAGTAGAGTTGTTTATGTTTCCATCAAATCCATTGCTCATGTTAAAGTGTTAGCAATGAATTTAACATGGGGGCATACGCTCTACTCACTTTCTGCACACATGCACGTTTAAAATATTTTCAAAACTTAATTTTTTTTCCCCTTTATGGATTAAAGACTAATCCTTATAGCATGGATATTTTACTTTTTAAGATCTCTTGATCCCTCCAGTTTAAATTTACATGGATCTCTTGATCCCTCCAGTTTCAATTTACAATGTTTTGATCCCTTAATGTTGAAAGGTGTCCTTAAGAATGGATCTCCCTGATAGGTTGATTAGTGAGTAGCCACATTCACTAGGTGGTTCAAATACATCTTTCCAGTTACATTTTTTTCTGAGTATGGTTCACAATGGGACATAGGTTCTCATTGGACAAGATAATCATACCCTCTCTCTCTTTCTCCTTAACTGGTGATGTCTCTCTTATCGTGTCTTAGGGTTGATAAAGACTTAAGTCCTTTAGGGGCTTGAGGATTCCTTTGTCCCTTGTGATTCCAATAAGATTATCTATTCTTTATGATCTCCTTTACCAAGAGTTTGTATTGAGTCCATACTCTTGCTAAAGTGGGGGCTAAATGTATAGTCAGAAAATGGAAGCACTTCCATGGTAGATTGGTTTAGCCTTCCGAGTAAGTGGGTTGGGGTCATGTAAAGCACCTTGAATGGGTTCCTGACTTTGATATGGCTTTATCCCCCTGTTCTGCCCCATTTCCACTTTTTCTAACCTATTTCTGGCACCCCAGACTGAGAAACTGGGAGTTTGACCTTAGGGTCAAGGTTGACCTTTTTGGGTCAAGGTCAACCTTGACCTTTACCTAGGTCACAATTGAAATTTTCTAGGCTCGAGGTTCAAATATCAGAATCTCAGGGTTTCCGGATGTCGGTCTTTGGAAAAAGTTAATTCCCACTTCTGGGTCGGCTGTTTTGGTCTTTGGAACAACAAATCCTAAATTATATTTAATATAGGTCCTCTTTTAGGGGCATGGGTCCAATTGGAATTTAACTCTCCTATGTCAGCCTCTCTAGAATATTGTGCCCTAATTTCATACAAAAGGAAGCTTTCTCCACTCATTTTCTCTAAGACTTGATGACCATAATCAACTAAGCACAATTGCAAGAGCTCAAGACTTGAAGAGTGAATTCCAAAGGTGAAAAAGAAATATTGGAAGCAATCCAAGTAGCCATTGAAGCATTCAATCCATTCTTAAGAACTTCTCAAGCATTCATTTTCATCAAGGAGATCCATTGGTGGCCATTGAAGGATTCAAGCTCCATGAAGCCCTCTTGTTGAAGATTTCTCCATCCACATTCCTCCAAGCCTCTTCCAATTCAAGAACCCATTCAAGATTGGTGTTGAAGATCTAAAAGAAATTGATTGAAGACATCTTAAATTCTACATTCTACATTCTACATCCATTTGGTGCATCCATACTTGTGGGTTCAAGGATTTGAATCCTCCACAAGGACCTTTTACATGAGCAAGGTGAATTGTTTCATTTATCTTGTTTATTCCTGCAATTTTAATTACATATTTGAGGTTAATTCTAAAACTAGGGTTTGACCAAGGAAAACCCCTCCCCCCCAAAAAACAAACCATTGTTCTTGCAGGTACAAGTTCAGAACAACAGATCGGGATAGAGATTCGGATACCCTTTTCGAAAAACTTTTGAGATTCGAAAACATAATTTCAGTCTAAGTTTTTGGGTCGATTCTGCCCTAGGGTGCAATTGGAAATTCTGGTCAATGGTGACATTGACTTGAGGGTACAAATTGGAACTGTGTCAGAAAAAAAAAAAATTTCTAGGTTTTGTTTGTCTCTGCGTTTCTATTCTAGATCTGATCTTAGATTTTCCAGAAACTCAACACAGGCT
The DNA here is from genome assembly GCA_018584345.1 of Thuja plicata. Lineage (NCBI taxonomy): Eukaryota > Viridiplantae > Streptophyta > Pinopsida > Cupressales > Cupressaceae > Thuja > Thuja plicata. The sequence goes on along the minus strand of MU227615.1, from coordinate 1,803,701 downwards.
TCACAAAACAACATTCTTCAGATCTGCAATATTCCAAGGTTATTACATTTCTCCTATTCAATTCAATTAAGGTTATCAATATATCTAAATCTATTTCACATTCAAATAAATAAATGGGTACTTAAGATCTTCCTTCTTGTTTCCAAATGGTTGATTCATTTATGCATTGATCCTTCCTTTTGGGTTAATCAATTTGGATCTTTTATTTGCATATCTAAGGATAGAAGGATAGCATCTTATTTACCCCCATAAAATATTCAAATGTAATATATTTTATGTTAAATGATCCACTTTCATTTACCCTTCATTTTAGATCTTACAGATATGTGAGATGATTCTATATGGAGATGCACATGTATGTTTTTGTATTTTCCTTATGCATATAAATGTGTGGATGTGTTGGAAGTGTGCCAATGTCCCTTTTGGGATTTGTGACATGGTTTAACAACCTCCCATGTCTTATATAAGTCTAGTGGTTGTATCAAGCATTGACAGGTCAATCTTTTGGTACAACAAAAACCCTATCTTCTAACAAGTGGTATCGAAGCTTGGTCATAGGTTCGAATTCACACAGGCCGCGGTGAGTAACGATGGGAGGGGGATTTTTGGTAGTGTTCCAGTATCTCTTGTGGGATTCGTGACATGGTTTAATAGCCTCATGTGTCTTCTATAAGTCTAGTGTTTGTATCAGGCATTGACAGGTCAATCTTTTGGTGCAAAGACAACCCTAGCTTCTAACAAGACGCACCTATGGATGTATGAATGCCTTTATTTCTTTCAATTTATCTGTAAGAAAAGTAACGATGATATGCAATAATATGTATGTGTTTATTTTGTTGTAGATGATTCTCATGCAAAATGTATGCAAATTTTTATGCCATGATATGAATATGAAATGACATATTAATAGGTAATATATATATCAGTGAATAGAGTAATTAGTCAGTAGATTAAGTAGTCAAACTTGGATTTGGTTGAGATAGGAAATCATTCTGACCTCAATTAATCATGCAAGCTTAATGCAACCATATGAATCATGAATGCAACTAGATTAAGACCTGTAAGAATGTCACTGATAATTTCACAATAGAATTTATCATCATTTACCATTTGTTTAATGGACACCATAGGCTACTAAAAATTTCACTAATAGATTTTAACCATCATGGAAATATGAGTACTACCTTAATCAGATGCAATGTCAAAAATAAACCTAAGCATCAAGGCATAGATGACAGGATGAATTGTCATTTATTTCCTTTTGATTTAAGAACCATCTTCTTTTCAGGTGCAATATATGATATGTAACCCACAATGAACCTTGTGATTAATGTTCATATCCTTTGGTACATAATATTGTGTACACCTTACTAAGAATTTGGTTTCATACAAACAAACATACAAGGAGAATGGTTCAACCTCATCATAGCTTTCAGATAAAGAGGGTTGAGATATATGTGGCTTTCCAATCATGATGGAAGCACTTACCATAGACATCAAGATTATGTGAAATTTGTAGGATCATTGAATCAATCACCACAAGAAGAAAACAAAAAAATGTCATGCCTCTTGTCCTTGCTTCTCTAGTCAGTTTATAGACATCATGGAGTTACTCGGAAGACATAACAATTAAAAATTAATTACCATAGACATGAGACAAAGAAAATTCATGATTTCTTCCTATTCTACTACTCAGAAGACATCATTGAGATATTTCAAAGAGTCATGATCAATAAAAATCAAGAGAAATCTGTTTGTGATTAGTGGTATTTAGGAACACCTTTGATTAATCATTTTGAGCAAAGAGATTATCAATCAGAGATTAAGTTTTATCAATGTAGTCAGTGAAGCGTATATCTATGTCTTGATGAGTGTAGTAGTGTAGAAAACACCTTTTTGATCAGATTTAGCATTGATTTCAATCCGATGGAGTGTTGAGAAAAAATATTGATTAAAGTGTTGAGAAACACCAGTGTGGTTTCCATTAAAGGTAGGCGATGTTGAAGAAACACCTTTGTTTGTGATAGTGATAATGACTGTTTTGTGCAAGTATTAAGAAATATTATTTAATGTGAGTGGAAAACTTTCCTAGATAGTGACCTAGGATGAAAAAGTGTGACGAAGCAACCTTTGAATGATAGAATTGACTCGACTATGAAATTTTAGGGAGAGATACCCCCAGTGAAGTATGACCATCCTAAGACTCGAATATAGACAAATTCCAAGCAAGGAAAGTAGAACATTGGAGAGCTTAGGTCTAGCCAGTGTCATGAAAGTGACCAAAGGATAGACACAAGAAGAAACTTGAATATGATCCCACTGCAAGCAGTTTATTGATAGATGGAGTGATGATTACAAGTGATGCTTGTTTACCAGGCTTTCACCACTTAGAAAATTTCTATTTTTTCTTACCAAGACACCTGTTTGCCAGGTTTCACCAAGACACTTTTTTTGTTTTTCAAAATTTTTAGTACTTTTTATTTTTCTCCTTTTTTTTTTAGTATCAAGGCGTCTATTTTCCAGGTTTTCACCAAGAATACTCTTTTTTTAGGACTTTTTCATTGTTTTTGATAATTTCTACTTCTCCACTATTTTTGGCTTTCTTCATGATCAATTTTTGTTGTACAAGTGCCCTTCGGCTGAATGTCAAGCATAGAATATTTTAAAGTGGAGTGTTGATAGGATCAAGGAGAACATCTCCTTTAGGCATAGCTAGCTAATAAGCTCATGATCCAAAAATATTTGTGATAACAAAGGGTCCCAACAAGTTGGGTTCAACATTTCCCTTTTGTTCTCTGTTTTGCTGATTTTTAGGATTTTCTCTGAGTACTTGGTGCATGAGCACCTCATAAGTAGATAGATAAAAGGATGAAGAAATCATGGAGGCATGGAGGAGAGATGATTTCTTGGGATGAAATCAATCTCAACGTATTGAAGTCCATAGTATATAAGGGTAATAAATGTAATAAATGAATGTAATGTCCTGAAGATGCTGGTAAGGACCTCAGGACTAAAAACTTGAAAATGATGAGACTGTGATGTGTGAATAGGATAGGAGAGTCTAGGAGTGTTTAATAAGGTATTTGGAATGCATAAGTGTCAATGGTTTTCAAATTACTAAGTAATTAGGCCATTTCCCTAATTGAAAATTCAAAAAAGTTTGAAATGTAATGGATAGTTAGGAAATTGGTAGGAAAATGGTTTTAGGGAGTTTAACGACTTAACTAAGCCATGTAACCAATAAAAATTGGTTAGGGGAATTTTTTAGGGAGTTTATAAGATGGGGTTCAATAATTGTATGAATGGGGAGATGCGATTGTATGGATTGTTATAAAAAAATGTAGTAAAACCCATAATTTTAATAATTTCTTTGTTTTTCATTGCATGAATTTGGTTTCTTAGAAGTTCCATTGGATTAATAATTATTTAAAGATACAAATAACATAATTTAAAATCATATTTAATGCTTTGAGGATCCAATAGTCTCATATTTACATCCTTTATACTGAGTGTACTTTTGAAGCACCAGTTTTCCTTATAAATTCTGATTTTGTGAAGGAATGTAACCATTCCATAGATATTTCCAATATGTTTCTCATGGAATGGTCTTGAATTAACATGTACATTATGATTTAAACATGAAGTTTTGCAGATAAGTAAGTTTGAGAAGGTGATCACCAAAGTTTGAAGGTTGTGAAGGGTAGGAATTGCTTGGATTGGAACAACAAACAACAAACTACCTTAAGGAGGGGTATGTATGATGATTTGGGTTGTCTTAGAATGAAAATGATATGGTGAATCCATTAGTGGTTAGTATCAGAATTTTTAGGAAGTGGGAGATTTAGAAAGCCCTACATCTTGGTGGTGAAGTGTTTCTCAGTCACAGTGTTGGCCGAGGGGCTCGGTCGTTGAAGGGAGCTCAGTTGCTGAAGGGCTTTCCACATACTGTTGCTCAGCTTATGGTAACATAACTTATGTTTTATAGGAGTTTTTTGAAGGTGTGAGTTTTGGGTGGGGTTACAGACCATTTCATTGATTAGGCTTTGTTATAAATGTCCTAAGAACATCTTAGTCATTCATTGGGAGAGTTTCCTGGGTCATCCTTTAATATTTAGGTGTTTGAAGTATAAGGGTACACTTCCACTAGCAACCTTGTTTCATCATAACACCCAACCCTCTGCATCAAGTGGTATCAAATCCCACTAGTGGTTCCTATGGGAGTTTGAGGGAAGAATTCACTAGTCATGGAACCCAAAAACCAAATGGTGAGGGAGATAGAAGAACTAAAGGCAACACTAGAAGAAAAGGAAAGAGAAAATAGGGAATTGGAAGCCACAAGGGAAAGAGAGGAAAGACAAATGAGAAGGGAGAGACTTTAGTTCTTAGAGAGGATAGAAGCACTGGAAAAAGAAAGGAGAGAACCTAGGGGAGAAGAGGTTCATGAAGAGAACCATGAGGAATAAGGGGAGCTCCATGAAGAATGATCCAATAGGGGTCATAGGGAAGAAAATGATCCTGAGGAGAGGAGATTCATGCGGTTAATCAAAGAAGTACAATGAAATGGTGGAAAGGGGCATGTTGACTTGCCAATCTACCAAGGAAGAATGGATACTAAAGAAGTTCTTGGATGGGTAGAAGCACCTGATAATTACTTTGATCTTGAAGTTGTAGACGAAGACAAGAAGGTGAAGTTGGCTAAAGCAAGGTTAAGGGAAAAAACCCTTACATGGTGGACCAATATTCAGAATGAGAGGATGGAAATGGGGTTGAACACAATCTCTAATTGGGACATAATGAAGACTATGATGAAGAGTCAATTCTTGCCATCAGATTTGGCAATCCAGATAAAGATGAGGAGGAACAATTTGAATCAGAAAAACATGGTCATCATGTCATACACTAAGAATTTTCACACCCTAAGAATTAGGGGAGGGGTGGAAGATGAAGATGAGAAGGTGGCCAAATATATCAATGGCCTAAAGTATATCATACAGGATGAGATAGGGTTGAATGTGCCAAGGATACTAGGAGAATGCTTTCAGCTTGCAAGTAGAGTAGAGGAGAAGTTGAAGAGGAAGTTTTAGAGACAAAACAATAGAGGAGGAGGAGCCATTAGAAGAAGAGGTGGTAGAACAAATGTAGATTCTTAGAGAAAAAAGTCAAGGATAAAGGAAAGGGAACCACATAATATTGGAGAGGTGGATACAATAATAGAGGTGGTAGATTTGGAGGAAGAGGAAGTGGTACTTTCATAGGTAAGTGTTTTCATTGTAATGAAGTAGGGCACCAATCATTCAGATGTCCTAAGTGGAATGACCAAGAAAAAACCAGTGATAGGAGAACAAATCTCATACAACAAGAAGAAGAGAAGGATGAGTCTACACTGATTTATCCAGAGGAAGGAGAGTGTCTTCTGATGGGAAGAGGAGAATCAATTCAACCAACACCACATGTAAGCATTTTTAGAACTAATTGTTTGGCAAGGGGTAAGGTATGCAAGTTAATAGTAGATTGTGGTGCACATAGCAATTTGGTTTCTTATGAAGTTGTTAATAAGTTTAAATTGAAGACATTTCATCATCCTAGACCATACTATGAAACTTGGGTTAGTGGAAGCCAAAATCTCTTGGTTAAGGAGCAAGTTTATGTTGACTTTTCAATTGGTGCATATCGGGATAATGTTTTGTGTGATGTGATAGACATGAGTTGTGGACACATAATTTTAGGGAGACCATGAAAATGGGAAAGAAGAACCATGCATGATGGGTATTTGAAGACCTACATGGTGCATAAGGGTAACAAAAAGTATGAAATGAAACCTTTAGAGGATATGGGTAAAGAGAAGATCATAATGTGTTTTGGGGATTATATTTTGCAGGGGAAGACCCACCATGATAGTGGTTGGAAGATGACTTTCCATGGGCAGAAAACTGACAAAAAGACAATCCTAGTGATATGGGACTTGGGACTTACAATGTGTGCAAGTGGGGACCATTAATTTTCCTCCTGGTGAGAAAAATAAAGGTGAAAGGAAGAAGAAGTTATAGAGGCAACATGTGAAGGACATGGGGGAAAGAAGACAATCCCTTGAACAACAACATGGGTCCTAGAAAAGGGCATAAAACCAAATGTTTTATTTCTAACCAATTGTGTAATGTGAAAACAGGTTGGAGAAATAGGAAGAAGGTGACCTTGGAAGACTATTGGCTCTTTTCCAGAAAGATAAAGCCAAGACATGACCAAACTGATACATGGAATAGGAATACTCCTTCTTGGGACAAGAATTCTTTCATTCTTGAGGAGTATGGTGCAGGAGCACCTCATAAGCATATAGAAAAAAGGTTGAAGACACCATGGATGCATGGAGGAGAGATGAATTCTTGGGATTAAATTAATCTTAATGTATTGAAGCCCATAATGTTTAAGGGAAATACATGTAATAAATGAATGTAATGTCCTGAAGGTCCTGATAAGGAGCTTAGGACTAAAAACTTGAAACTGATGAAAATGTGATGTATGAATAGGATAGGAGAGTCTAGGAGTGTTTAATAAGATATTTGGAATCCATAAGTGTCAATAATTTTCAAATTACTAAGTAATTAAGCCATTTCCCTAATTTGAAAATTCAGAACAGTTTGAAATGTAACGACTAGTTAGGAAATTGGTGGGAAAATGGGTATAGGGAGTTTAATAGCTTAACTAAGCCATGTAACCCATCCAAATTTATTGGGGGTATTTTTTAGGGATTTTATAAGATGGGGTTGAATGATTTTATGAAGGGGGAGATGCCATTGTACAAATTGTTATTAAAAAGTGCAGTAAAACCCAAATGTTAACAATTTTTTTGCTTTTCATTGCATGAATTTGGTTTCTTAGAAGTTCCGTTGGATTAATAATGCTTTAAGGATACAAAGAAAAAAAATTTCAATTATATTAAATTATTTGAGGATCTAATTTTCTCAGATTTACATCATTTATACCGACTGTACTTTTGAAGCACTAGTTTTCCTTATAAATTCTGATTTTGTGAAGGAATGTGACCATTCCATGGATTTTTCCAATCTATTTCTCATGGAATGGTCTTGAATTAACATGTAAATTATGATTTTAGCATGATATTTTGAAGATAAGTAAGTTTGAGAAGGTGATCACCAAAGTTTGAAGGTTGTGAAGAGTAGGAATTACTTGGATTAGAGCAGCAACAAACAAACTACCTTAAGGAGGGGTATATCTGATGATTTGGGTTGTTTTAGAATGACAATGAAATAGTGAATCCATCATTGGTTAGTATTATAAGTGTTGGGACGTGTGAGATGTAGAAAGCACTACATCTTAGTAGTGAAGTGTTGCTAAGTTGTAGTGTTGGCCGAGGGACTCAATCATTGAAGGGAGCTCGTTCGCCAAAGGGATCGACACATATTGTTGCTTGGCTTATATGGTAACAGAGCTTAGGCTTTATAGGAGTTTTTTGAAGGTGTGAGTGTTGGATGGGGTTGAAAAATATTTCATTGATCATTCTTTATTATAAATGTCCTAAGAACATCTTAGCCATTCATTGGGAGAGTTGCTTGGGTCATCTATTTATATTTAGGTGTTTGAAGTCTAAGGTTACACTTCCACTAGCAACCTTGTTTCATCATCACACCCAACCCTCTACATCAATACTAGATCTCCAACTTGAAATTGTCTAGGTTTTACTTTCTTATTATATCCTCTTGAAATCCTCTTTAAATATACCTTTAGGTGATCAAATGCTTGTTTCCTGCATTCATAAAGCATTTCTATTTCTTGGACCCAATCTATACGATATTGTTCATCTGTGACAAGACCTTTTAATGATACTTGCAAAGAAGGGATTTCAAATTCTATTGGTTAGACTTCTTCTGTGCCATAAATAAGAGAAAATGGTGTGGCTCCTGTTGGTGTTCTAATGCTAGTCCTGTAGGCCCATAATGTTGAATTTAGTTGTAAATACCAATATTTACTAGATTTACTCATAGTTCTATGTAGAATTTTGAGAATATTTTTGTTTGATGCCTCAGCTTGTCCATTACCTTGAGGGTAATATATTGAAGAACAATGCCGAGTGATATGGAATTGTGTACAAAGTTCATCTATATCTTGATTCTTGAATTGTCCCCAATTTTTTGTTACAATAGATGAGGGTATCTCATACCTATGAATGATATAGTTCAAAATGAACATGGATACTTGTTTACTAGTGGTTTCGATGAGAAACACTGCCTTGACCCACGTTGTGAAATACTCAGTGGTCGTGATGATGTATTTATGTCCACTTGAAGAGTTGGGATAGATTTGTCCAAAATGATCAAAGGCCCATTATTTGAATGGCCAATGTGTGATATATGGTATCAACTCCATGGCTAGAGCATGTATGATATTTCCACAGGTTTGGAATTTTGACATGTTTTAGCATATTATATAGCATCTTTTTCCATTGTAGGCTAGTAGTACATGACCCTTAGGAGTTGTTTAGCTAACAAGAGACCATTCAAGTGAAATCCACACATACCTTCATGGACCTCTTTTAATGCACGATTAGATTCTTCATGTTCTAAACACCTAAGTAGCATTCCCTCGAGACCACGTCTATATAAGTTAGTAGTAATGATTACATAATATGATGTTGTCCTAATTAGGGATCATTTTTCATTTCATGATAGGCGATTAGGTAAGGATTGATCTTTAAGATATGCGTAGATATTTCTATATCAGGATGGGTTTTAAATATCAAGGGCACAAATTATATATGATTCAGGAGCATCAATTGTAGGAAAGGATAATTATTCCACTAGGAATTCATAGTGAAACTGTTGTTCCTCTAGTTATAGCATAGATGCCAGTATTATCATTGTGTCTGCAGCTCTATTTTCCATCCTTGGAATTTGATGGAATGTAATGAAGATAAATTATTTCTTCAAATCATCCACCATTTTCTTATAGGTCATCAATGTTTCATCTCTTGTTTGATACTCACCAATTACTTGGTTAATAATGAGTTGCAAGTCTCCATATATGTGTAGCTCTACAATCTTCCACTCTATGGAAAGCTTGAGACCATTCATTGAAGCTTTATATTAAGATATATTATTAGTACATGGAAACACCAGTTTGTAAGCCTTAGGTATTTTATAGCCTTGGGAGTAATGAATAAGACACCCATTCTCGATCCTTGTTGGGTAATGGAACCATCAAAGTACATCTTCCAAGAATGTTATGTTAAATGGATAATTGTTTCATCGAGAAATTCTATCATCAAAGGTGTTTTCTCCTGCAATAGTGCCTCAGCCAATTGATCTACTATCACTTGTCCTTTGATATATTTTATGTCCATGTATACGATATCAAATTCGCTGAGTATCAAGACCCATTTTGCTAATCTTCTTATCAATGTCACTTTACTCAAAAATTACTTCAAAGGACCAATCTTTGCAATTAGCCTCATTGCGCGTGCAAGCATGTAATGTCTCATTTTTTAGGATGCAAAAACAATTTCTAGGCAAGATTTCTTGATCACACTATAATTAAGCTCACAGGAGACTAATGTCTTGCTGATATAGTAAATTTCTCTTTCTTTATTGGTTTCATCCTCTTATGCTAGCAAGACTCCTAGTGATGTTGTCATATATGAAATGTAGAGTAACAATGGTTTACCATGAATGGGAGCCATTAGGATAGGATGATTTTCTAGATACTCTTTTAATTCCTTGAAATTATTTTCACAGTGCTCGTCCCATTTGAAGGTTACTCCTTTATGCAACAACTTTGTGAACAATTATGCTTTGTCTTCTAGTTGACACATGAATATTTATATGGATTGAAGCCTTCCTTGGAGCATTCTCATTTGACTTATATTTTAGGGTGGTGTCATCTCCATAATTGATTTCACTTTTGTTAGATCTACTTCAATTCCTTTTGTTGAGACTATGAATCCTAATAGCTTCCCTGATTTGACACCAAAAACACATTTATTTGGATTAATTCTTAATTTAAATTGCTCCATTTTGTCTAATATTTTCCTTAAATCTTCAATACGAGTTTCTCTTCTTCTTGAATTAACTAGGGTATCCTCTACGTAGTCCTCCATGTTTTTTTGCATCATGTCATGAAAGATTGTTGTCATAGCCCTTTGGTATGTTGCTCCAACATTCTTTAGTCCAAATGCGATTACATTCCAAAAAAGGTACCACATGCAAAGGTAAATGTTGTCTTTTCTTGGTCTTTAGGTGCAATTATTATTTTATTGTACCTAGAGAAACCATTCATAAGTGAGTATATTTCATATCCTACCATGAGATCTATAAGAATGTCAATATTAGTTAGCAGGAAATCATCTTTTAGATAATCCTTGTTTAAATATCTTAATCCATGAAAATTATTATGAATTTATCCTCTTTATAAATAAGGACCATGTTGGAAATCCATCCTGCATAAGCGATGACTCTTATGAATCAAGTTTTCAAAAGCTTTTCAAGTTCTACTTTTACTAGCAATGCAACATGTGGATGCATTTTTCTCAGTTTTTGTTTCACAAGTTTAATCCTAAGAGCAATAGGAAAATGATGCATTATCAATTCTAGGTCCAATATGGGCATGTCAGAATTAGACCATGCAAAGTTGATCTTCTTTTCTTTGAGGAATTCAGTGCTTTGTGTTTTATCTACTTCTGATAGGGATTGTGCAATGTGAACTATCTATAGAGCTTCAGTTGTCCCAAGATTAACTGGTTGTGTTGGTTCTATCAATACTGAAGACCTTTCTTGGAAATACCTAGGAAGAATATCAAGAGTCTCATCCTTTGGTGCCTCTAAGAGGTTTTCACCATCAGACACATCTTTTTCTTTTATTGTTTTAGAATTTGATACCGTCACAACGTGGTTTTCACCATAAGTTCTTTTTTCTTTTTAATTTTTCATTTTGAGACTAAGAAACTTGATATCCTCCCCTGTCAATTTTTTTCTCCTTGCACTGGTGGAAAATGTATAAGGTTTAGAAGAATTTAGATAGAAAGCAAAGGTATAGTCATTAGGAAAGTTTATCATGTTTGTAGGCTTGGAAATAGTCTAGACAATTAATTTAGGGTTTATCAATGATAGGGATTCAGAGGATTCTAAAGACAACACCAAGCTAGTATCAAGACTATTAACCGGTAAGAAAAGTTCTATTAAGTTAGATTCTATAGCACTTAGATCATTAATATTCTGATCAAAATTATCAGTGTCATTGTTAGTGTTATGTAAACTTAACTCTAGTGATCTAATATTTGATCTCTCCCTTTATTCTCTTTCTCTTATCCGATCAAGGGATATTCTTAGTGGAACCATCTCTACTCTTGATCTTGGTCTAATCACATTATTGGAATTTTTGTCTTCTAATACTCTTTGATATTCTTCTTGTCTAATTAAGACTCCTGTTTCTGCATCAATCATACTTGGGATTACTATATTAGCTAATCCCGTCATAATATTTGTGATGTTTGTAGTATTATAAATTTCTCCTCTTTCATGTGAAGGTGAAATTTTATGGATCACATCTATCTCAATATCCATATTAACATCAGACATCTAATCCCATTCATAATCATGTGATTTTGAGATATTATCATCAGACTGACCTAGGAGTTTGAAAATAGTTATTAGATGAACCCTATTTGTTATTTGTAGATCAAAGTGTGGTAAATCCAGGACATGTGTGATTGTAACCAATTTCCCCAATTTGGATGTAGAATTTCATAGCGTCTTATAAAGGACAACTCTTCCATGATATTTGAGTTGCATGTTTATTATCTAGTACTTCCTCTTTCTTCTTTTTCTAGATGTGCTCCTTCATGATATTCATCTTCCTTCTATACTTCATGAGGATTACCCACTCCTTCCTTTGATTCTTGGACATCTATTATTTGTAATAATGGTGCATGGTGCTCTGATTGTTCTCTTAGGTTATTCGGTATATAACATCCCCCTTGATATTCAAGATTATTATCTCCTAGATGCAACAATCTCTCATATGTCCATGGTATTCCTTCTACTTCCTCTTCTTCTTCTTCATTTTCTTAATCGAATATTTCACCATCTATTAGGGTAGGGTGTTTTGATTCATTATTGAAGCCCACTCCTATTTTGTCTTTTATGTTCTAGAACTCCATGTGTATCGGTTCAAGAAGTCCTTTACCTTTATCTCTGAAAGGTCCTTTCCCTTTGTAGCCCATTCATTTCAGGAGATCATAACCTTTGCCATATTTTTTTGGAGATATTTCTACATGTTTTACTTCACTCTCCTCCTTCTCCTCTCTATATAGCCAAGATAAGATTGCTTTATCTTTATTTTCTTCATATTGAGAAATTGTAGCTTTGACCATACCTGTGGCTTCATGAATAGCCAATAATTTTGATGCAGAAGGTGTAAATGACATTGATGGTCTACCATATGATTTTGGACCCATGAGGAGATTAGCCAATGATGGTGTTGTATCTAGTTTATATTCCCCCATGCTGGTTTCTTCATTTTTTCTGATTTCCCAAAGCTTCTAATTACCATATCTTTTGAGGTTTCAGCTATAAATTCCTTAGGAACTTCCTTGTTGTGAGGAACCATGCTATCTACCTTTACATTGTTGTAGGAGTAGCATGAATCTGTCAGAATTGTAACTTCTACTCTATTGTGTGGAAATTTTATGCATTGATGAAAAGTGGATGGAACTACCTATATATCATGTATCCATGGTCTACCCAATAGTATGTTGTAAGATAATGTTAAATCAAGAACTTGGAAGATCACATCTCATTCTATTGGACCTATTCTAATAGGTAGCACAACAAGTCTCTTGGACGATCTCTCTTCTTCATCATATGCTTTAATGGTTATCTTTCTCTAAGGATCAATTGTGTGCTCTGAAAATCCTAGCGCCTTGACCAAGCTGAAGGTACAAATATTTAAACCCACACCTCCATCTATGAATACATGCTTTACTTGATGTTTATGAATCAAAAACTCAATGTGCAAGGGCTGAGTATGTGGATGATTTAAGGACTTGTCATCTTCTTCTGAAAAGGATAGATAATGAGGAGACATTAAATGACCAACCATAGCTTGGAATTTGTCTATATCCAAGTATTTTGAGACATTGGATGTATGCAAGGCTTGTTCAAGGACTTCCCTCTATACTAGAGAGATATTTAGTAACTCAAGTATGGATATTTGCACTTAGGTTCTTTGCAATTGATCTATCAGGTTGGAATTGGCCGATGATGAGGAAACCATTTGTTTTGATGTCATCATTTTTTGGATTGTGATAACAGGTGGTTTAGATGGTGTCATGTTTTTTGATGAGGAGTTAACTCCCTTAATTGTCACCTGTGCTTGACTTTTCATTACTACATTTGATTGTGCAACATTGTCTTTTATACCTTTGACAGTGATCATATTGATTGATATGTCTTTTTCTTCCAACATGTTGATCACATTATTGTTATTAGAATAGGTATAGTTAACTTCATTTCATTTAGACTTAGAGGCTTCTCCTTTTTCATAATTAGGAAATGGTTTAATGAATTTCATATAATCCTCATTTGAAGTGTGTCCTTCCACCTTTATCTTATCTCCATCGATTAGATCTTGTATGGAATGCTTAAGTTTTATGAAGTCATTGGTCTTATGCCCTTTGTTTTGATGAAAGACACAATACTAGTTATCATTCCACTACCTTGGTTTCACTTCTGGTTCCCATGGTTTTGACTCTGATAGGGTAGTGATCTTATTGTCCAAAAGAGTCTTTAAAATAATCTCAAGGGGATCTCCCAATGGAGTGAACATACACTTGGGTCTAGCAATCCAAGTCTTACTCTTTTTTTCCTCATTATTCAGTCTTGGAATTGTTGTGATTGTTATCTTAGCCTCTTTGTTTTCTTGTAGGCTACTTGTGAGATTGAACATGACTGGTTTAACATTTTCATTTGATGCTTCTACAACTCCATCATTAAAAACATTCTTGTTAATGTTCCACCATTTAGGTTTATCTTTGTTGTTATAATTATTGTTATTGGAGGACTTATTCTCTTTGTAAAGCATGATTTCTCCTCTTCTAACCATGACGTCTTTAGCTGGAATGGAATTTTTAATTACTCTATCAAAACTAGGAGAATATTTCATTTGAAGAGCATAATTCATTTCTAGTACCAAGTTAATTATGAAGATCTCCATCTTTTCTGATTCGGGTATTTGTCTTGAGTACCTTGCGAACATTTTTCTCCATCATTGTAAGAAATTGATAAAAGACTCATCGGTTCATTGTTTTGTGTTACATAGGTCCATCATAGTAATAGTGTGTTGTATATTAATGAGTATTTTTGGATGAAACTTTGGATCAATTCTTCAAATGTCTATATGCACGGTGTTATTTTGGAGAACCATTCTATGGATGGTCCTCCTAAGATCCTTGGAAAAAATCTTATCAAGTTCGTAGGTTCATGCATGAACTCTATACTTAAGGAGCAAAATTCATTTACATGATCATGTAGATCCATGTCTCCCATGTACTTATCATATTTAGGTCTTCCCATATTAGGTGGAAAGGGAATCATGTTTAAGTTCTTATCAAATGGGAATGAACATATGTGCTCCAATGAGTACTTCTTTGTTGGTCTCTCTTTCTCTCTTTTAAGCTCCTTAAGTTCCGTTTGTAACATATATAGTTGTTTTGAGACAATTTAAATAGGTGTTTTCACTTCTTCAACTTTCAGTCATTCAACATAATAATATTTAGGAAGCTTAACTCCTAGAGAAGCTAAGTGGAGGAAGTATTTTTCTTTTTCCTCACCGATAATTTTCTCCAACGTTCTCTGAAACTTATTGCTTTGCATAAGTCTGAGGTATTCTTCCTCAGTTATGTCTTCATCACTATCAAATTCAAACATGGGGATATGATGATTTCCTTCATCTTGATTGTCTTTGTCATCATTATGTTCATCAAATGTAGCATTCCATTCATAGGGTATATCCATTTCTAGTGTTTCTTGTTGTCTTGTGTTAAGAGGTGTTGAGGGCGAGTCTTGATTGAATATAGGATTTTTTCTTGATGTGCCTCCATGATAGAAATGAATCAGTCTAGGAGGGCATTCTGAATCATCAAAAGGATATTGGTTGTGTCTTATGCTAACCATGCAAGTGTGATAAGAGTATTTTCAAAGTGTCCCAATATGCAAAAAAGTTTGAAATCGTCCAAGTGCATTTTTCCAAAGGATTGGTAAGTGTGAATCTGATGAGATAAAGTGATAAGATCTAGCATTAGAGGGTTAGAATGACCTACTATCAAGCTGGGAACCAAAGAGGATTGATGGTGATATGAAAACATGACTTGGTAATGATTGTGTGAGAGCCTAGAAAGCATGTAGGGTACACTTGAAAATTGACTGATGAAAAATTTCAGGTTGACTGATAATGATGAATGAACCTGACAGAGAGACAAAAATGGTATCAAAGAATGAAAAGATCAAGATTGTGACACATGTAGAAATACTCTTTGTCCTAGATGTGACCCTAAACAAACTAAATGTGATACTTCACTAACCTCACTTTACGGGATGTGATCCTAAATATACTTTGTTTACGGGATGCGATCCTTGATTAACCAGATGCGAGCCTATTCACTGAATATGACTCTCTATACCAGATGTGAGCCTTTGATAGATAGGTTTATGTTTTCTACTTAGTTTTAAATGATGAAATTTTTTTAAATGTTAGGGTTTGTTTGTTGAATTTTTATGAGTCTGAAGGTTTGAAAATGTCTGTAACCATTTGAGAGGTTATATATTGAGGTAGTTATCTTTCATTTTGAATTCACACACATCAAGAAAGGTTGTTTAGACTTAAAACACACCTATCCTTTACAAATTTGGCTAAGATAGGAAATAATTTATCATTGACTTAGGAACACACTCAATGACTCCTTAGAATAGGAAAGTCCAACAACACGCAATGGATGTTGGAGGCCATATTAGCCGAGTAGTAACGTCAAGGAGGGTTTGATATGATGAGTGTCTTAAGGAAATTACTATTTTCCTTGCACAAGAATTACCAAAATTTTGGAGGTAGTCTGGGTGGTCACTAGTAGAAGGAGTTTAATTCAGGTATCTATTCATAACCATCTCCCATATTCTTGCACAAGGAAAGATTGAGGCGTATAGCCCTATGAGTACCTAGATGAGTGTAGTCTTGCAAGCAAGATTGAAGCAACTCCTCTCTACACAACATCCAAGCATGTCTAAGGAATGATCATCAATGTTACATGGAAAAAACCGATTAAGTCTTCCAAGATTTTAATCTCAAGGAATCATCTTGATTATAGTGAGGTGGAAGATTTGGCATCTACTCGTACTCACTTGGGTTGTTCCCATAATATTTTTTCCTCAACCGAGAGGCCCTATAAAGATGAAAGAATTAAGGAGGATTGGCAACTTAGGAGTCTAGATTTATGATTCTCTACTAGGGAGAAAATCATACTCTCCAATCTATGTCATTTTATTCTATCAAACACATCATGCACATGATAAATTTTCCCCAAATTTGACTTCAAATCAAAATCTAATGTTTGAGTTTCTAATTTTCTCAAAGGGAAAAGAGAATAATCCTCTAATTAGGTTGGGAATTGATCTCAAATTCATTTAAATTCCTATGAAATCATTTAAGACAAGCATGATGTTTGGTTTATTTCTTGTAGGCAACCTGCAATACCACACATTAGTATTTTTTCATCATCTTTGACCTACGTAATCTCTGTCAAAACATCCTACAAAAAATGTTAGGCTACTATAAATTAATCACATGCACAAATTCACCCATTATCCATAAGAATTCCCTTAATTATGCAAATTAGAAAACCAAATGTGATTAAAGAATCCTCCTAAATGCGAACTTTCCTGGATGTGGTTAAGGATTCACTAAATGCGATCAATAAAAGTAAATGTGATCTAGAATGTACCACATGTGATCTTTCCCAGATGTGATTTTGGATTTTTAGGATGTGAGGCATGATATACCACGTGTGATACTATTCACTAGATGTGATCATGTTCACCAAATGTGAATCTGCACCACATAATAGAGAGTTAAAATGACAGAAATCTTCTAAAAAGGATGTAAAATCTGGGGTTCTACCCAAGGGTGGGCGCCAAAAATGTGTTTGTTTTTATGTGTCATTCAAATGTACCTGAAAATATGCAAACACAACACTCTATAACTCATTAATTTAATTGTTAGAACATAAGAATTCCATCAAAGAATGACAATTAAAGGTGAGTTATAGCTTCCTATTTAGAGAGAATTTGATAGGATAACGCTCTTAGAGTTATGCTTTAGACTAGTAACATGCAAATTTAAAGTGGATGAGTCATATTTCTAAAAATCCATTAGAATTCATCTAAGATAAACATATCAATTCTAAAGAAATTGATCCCATTATGAAATTGAAGTGTTTTTTTAATTATCTAAGATGCATGAATTCAATTCTACAACATAAGCTTAATGCAAGATTGTGAGATTAGGGATCCTTATGAGCTCAATATTCGCTCATTTTATGGAGTGAGGGGAAATGAGTGGTTGAGATTAGTTCTTGATGAGTGATGAGGATTGAACCTTAATTTATCCATGTGAGGTGATCCATGTGTGTCAACTCCCATTGGTCCATAGATGAATTTGTTCATTAGTGGTGAGTTTGTAATCTAGAAGCATTTATTAATTTTCTTTAATTAATTACTTTAGCCATGGGATTTAATGAGGTTGATTTAATTAAATAGACCAAGGTAATTAATAATAAATTAATGATAGATCACTAATAGATGATGCTTGATTTGAGAGATTTTATTAATTTAAATGAATTATGCCAATATTCACATAATCAGATTAGCATAATTGAGAGGAAGATCTTTAGTTAAGGTAGATAGGGTTTTTGTTTAGACTAGCCCAATTTAGGGTGATTACACAAGGTATATTAGATGGTTTTAAAATTTGCATTCCTAAATGGGGAACTAAAATAAGAGGTAAAATTAGAACCATCAAAAGGCTTCAATCTATTAGATGACTTGGACATAGTTTGCAAATTGAAGAATGCATTATATGGGCTAAAGCACGCTCATAGAGCTTGGTATGCAAGAGTTGACAAATATTTGTTGAAGCGAGGATTTAAAAAAGGTACAATTGATATTAATCTCTACTTTAAGGTTGAATCAAGTGATATTTTTATTGTATTTGTGTGTGGATGATATCATCTTGGAGGAAATGATGACATGTTCAAGAAATTTGATGATGAAATGAAAAGAGTTTGAAATGTCTATGATTGGGGAAATGAATTTATTTTTGGGCTTAAAAATTAATAAAAAAAGTGAAGGTATCTTTATTTCAGAATCAATATATGTCCAAGAGATGTTAAATAAGTTTGGAATGGAAAATGCTAAACTAGTATGCACTCCTATGGTTACCAGTTGTAAGTTAAGTAAGGATGTTGAATCTCCTATGGTTGATTAAAGAAAATAATGATCAATGATTGGAGGATTGTTATACCTAACTATTACTAGATCAGATATCATGCATGGTGTTTGTCTTGTAGCCAAATTTCATCAATATCCTATAGAAACTTGTGTTGTTGCAGTAAAAATAATTTTTAGATACTTGAAAAGAACAAAAGATTTTGGTCTATGGTATCCTAGAAAATTAGATTTTGTTTTGATGGATTATATTGATGCTAATTGGGTTGGATGTGTGGATAACATGGATAATAAAAGTTGAGGTGCATTTTTCCTTGGACCTAGATTGGTCACTTGGTCAAGTAAGAAACAAGATTCAGTCTCTCTCTCTACCGTTGAAGCATAATATATTGTTGTTGCTTCATTATGCACACAAATACTTTGGATGGAATAGAATTTGAAAGATATTGTGTTTGATGATCCTATTTATATTCTATGTGATAATACTAGTGCAATAAATATTTCAAATAATTTGATATTGTATTCAAGGACATAACACTTTTCAATCTAGTGCCACTTTTTGAGGGAATTATTTTTGGAGAATGAGTTAAAGCTTTAGTATGTACCTACAAAATAACAAATTGATGACATTTTCACAAAGGCAATAAGGATACTTTTGAATGTATTCGAGAGAATCTGGGGGTGATGTCTCCTCCATATCAGAGCTAAATGCATATGGTTATGTATTAGTCCAATGCACTTAAAGTATATCTTTGATTTAGAATAATGATTGTGGATACCTCTTAGGGGGAGCTAAGCATTGTTGTGAGTTGAATTTTATATCTTAGGAGAGTTGAGTAGAATGATTTTTTGATCTATACCTTAGGCATTTTCCATTGATGTCCAAGGGGGAGAGTGAACCTGTGTTTGAAAGATGTCTCAAAAGGGGAGAGCAAGCTTTTTTATTGTTGATGTGTTTCCATCAATGACAAAGGGGGAGATTTTTAAAATATTGAGAGAATGAGTGAGTTTGGATAAGGAGTGATTCAATGTGGTTATTTTGGTATATTTTCATTGATGTCAATACATTTTTGCATTAATATCAACATGTTTTATGTACAATGGTGATGTGTGTTTTTCTATGCATATTCTTAATGTTGCAAATATGATGGTGAGATTTTGATAAGTTGTTTTTGATTAAGGTAAAAATAGGTTTTGAATGGTACCCAAAACCATTTACATATTAGAGCAAAAGATAAACAACCAAAGCCCTTACAAACATCGATAGCCTGCTAAACATCGGTAAGAAGGACCCTATTCAACCCCGAAAACCCAAAAAGCATCCAAAAAATAGTTACTAGCATAACTTCAAGGAAAACTACTAGCACAAAGCAGAAAGCGAAGCTACTTAATACTTTCAAAGGCTTTCTCAGCCTCTTTCTTCATATATTACATCATGTCTATGGATTCTTTGAGGGCTTTCAGCTCCTTAGGAATCTCTGGAACTTTCCTTTTTATGCCACTTCTTGCTTTGGTTCCCAGGCCCGAGCTCCCAGCTTTATCTTCCATAGTGAAAGTGGTATTCTCCAGCATGCTACTCTCTAGATATGCATACCGTTCCTTAAGATTCTGCATTGATAATTTTAGTACCTCATTGCTATGCTTCAGAATAATACTTATCATATACCCATTGTGGCTGATTTTATCTTTCATATCTTTCAGCTTCTCCTCCACCAGGGCAGTAATTGTGGTCGTTATCTCTTCACTCATATTGTTATTATTTACCTTTTTCAAAAGATCCTTTCTAGCTTATCCAACTTAGTTTTTAAGGGATCCATAGCTTCTCCCATCTCCTTCAAGTGGTGCTTTATTTCACTCATATCCTTGCTAGTCCACTCCTCCATATTTGCACCATGTTCCTTGTTACACTTTGGAATTCTGTCATCAATGTCAAACCTAACATTTGAGAAGCCAGATTCTAATCTCATTTTTTTGTTTTTTCTATCCCTAGACCTAAAATTTGGTTGCGTGTCCATATCCTCCTTGTCTTTTCCTTCATTCCAATCTTCTTCTTTTTCCTCCTCTTGTTTTTCTTCTTCATTTTTGCTAGTCTCCTCTTCCTCATTATCAGGAAACCCCTCCTCGTTCACATAGGTTTCCTCCTCATTCACAGAGTCATACTTCTTGAGATAATCCTCCTCATTGTTTCAAGGTTCTTCCTCCTCTTTCCTAGACTCTTCTTCCATTTTCTTATCCTGAATATTCTCATCATCATTACGCTGAGGGGCTAGGGTTTGGTCTTTGGAATCCTCATCTTTTTCTAGATTTTCCCCAATCTTTATCATAACCCTCTTCTTTGAATCCACCTTTTTATTTTCCAACCTGTTCTTCTTCACCTTCCCTTTAACCCATTTAGGAATGGGTTCTGGAATGTGGTTCCTGGCATATTCTGCAATTAGCAAAATGAACCCTTCATGCAGCACCGGATTGCTGGCCTTCTTCCTGTGCTCCATAATGTTGTTGTTCAGAGAACTAAGTAGATAAAAAGGAAATGAAAGTTTCTTGTTATGTCTAAAATGATTAGCTAAAACAAAATGAAGATTGTAGATTTTTGAGTAGTGCCCATCAAGAGTAAAATATTCTATCATGACAGTCAGAATATCATCCCAACGACTCTTAATCTTCTTAATATCTACATAATCTCCAGACCCTTTTCTTAGGAGAGCTTCTTCATCTTTGGACTTAAGGAAAATCTTAAAAACTTGAGTTCCCATATGCTTATTGTCCCTATAGAATTTCATGCCTTCTATGGACAACCCCATTATCTCAGAAATAATGCTTAGCATGAGCGATAAATACTTACCCCACAAATTCACCTTACTGTTCTTCCATCCATATGCAAATTTCTTGGTAACATATTTATCCCAACCATGCAATTTTTCTATGTACTGAGTAACCCCTCTGTGCTTCAACCTTCTCTAGAATTTTTTATTTTGTTTCCACTGAGTGCAGTCCAGTGGCTCCTCCCTTTTCAAACTGCCTCCCATTTTCATAGAGTGAGTTTTCTGAAAATGAGCAGGCAAAAACACCAAACTCTTCTAGTTTCTCTGTTTTAAGATGCTAGAAAATACCCACAATCTGTGTGAGATAATGTTCTTCATAATTTTCACTTCCCTCGATTGACAAGTTTCATTACCCTTATGCTTAAGTGTCCTGTTCATCATTAACTCTTGTATTAATTATTCCTTCATTGTGATTAAGCTTATCATACTTGATAAGACTTAAGATCTCAAAATTGAGTTCCACTTCCCTTTCCATGATTTTTTGATATTATTATGGGTCCCCACATTTGCAAATCCATCAACCAGCTTATTTCCTTCACGATATACGTGGGAAATATAAGAATCCTAAAACATTAGCAATGATGTTTTTATTTTATCAATTATATGGGCAATAGTCCACGAGGCCTCATTCTTGCCTTTGATACAATTTATTATATTTAAGGAATCTCCCTCCAACCAAAGTTTTGAATATCCCAACTCTTTAGCTAGAGTCACAACTTGAATAGCTGCCATGGATTCCACAACATGGTTAGCCTGAATCCCTAGGGGGCAAAAACAACTCCCAGACAATTTCCAGCCAAGTCTCTTATTAAACCACCAACACCAGTTCTTCCTAGATTCCCTTTCGCTGCACCATAAAAGTTACCTTTGACCCACCCAATTGGTGGAGCAATCCAAATGGTGTTATTCCTCCTTGTTAAGTCTTTATCTTTTTTCCCCTGATTCTTGCTGTTGAGAATTTCAATGAAGACCTAGGTATTCTTTAGAGGAGAATCTCTAGGGAGAGATCCTTTGAAATTTTCCATTAAGCTTCGACTTATTTGGTTAGCAACATTCTCATGGGAAGAGATTTTTTCTCTAAAAACTCTATTATTTCTCTCCTTCCAGATTTTCCAAGTAAAGTGGGGGAGGAAGAGATTCCAGAGATCTTTTGGTTCTTTTCTAGAGAAGGGGAAACAACATTGTTTAACTAGATCCTAAATATTTTGGTGTTGCACCCATTCCAGATTTCTTTTTTTGAAAATAGAATCCCACACCTTTCTAGTGTAAGAAAAGTGAATCATCAAGTGATTGCAAGTATCAACTTAGGAATAAAATAGGATACATATATTGGGCATATTAAATCCTCTTTTGCAAAGATTGTCCAAAGTGAGAATTTTTTTCTTAACAAGGAGCCATAAAAACATTTTAATTTTAGGAATAAGCTTATTGTTCCATACCTGAGAGCTGATGGGATGATCTTCTTGGATATGGAGGAGGGTAGAAGCTAAAGAGACAGAAAATTTACCATTTTCCTTAGGGCCCCAAATCAAAGAATCTTGCTTGTTATCTCTTAAGAACCATTGATTAAGTTGTTTATTGATAATTTTGAGATTTACATCAAAAGAGCTTAAGTCTATCCAATCCTCATTGATCCAATAATCAGAGACCATTTCCCCAATTATATCTTTGCAGTCCAGAATAATAGGCATCCATTCCTGATTCTCATTTAGGGATATTTCCTTCAGCCAATTGTCATTCCAGAAATTAATCTTCCTGCCATTTCCCAGCTTGCATCTAACTCCTTTCTAACCATATTATTTCCTTTACTAATACTATTCTAGATAAAGGACCCTTGGATGTCCACAGGATTCCTTGACATATCCTCTAAAGAGTGAATATGGTATTTACTCTTGAGTATAGAATTCCATTCCTTTTCCTCTTCAAAGATTCTCCAGTACTGTTTGGTAAGCAAGGCCTTGTTAGTAGTTATTATGCTTCTTATTCCAAGTCCTCCAAACCTCTTCCCAAGCCACAAGGCTAAACCATTTCTTCTCTTCAAAACTAGACCAAAGGAATATTTTCTAGATTTTTTATATCAACTCAGCATACTTCTGTGGAATTTTGAAGACTTAGAGCATAGACTGGAAGGTTTTGCAGAGTTGATTTTAGAAGTTGAAATTTTCCTGCTTGACTCAAGGTAGCTCCTTTCCAACCTACCAATTTATTGTGAAATATATCAAGGATTCCATTCCAGAAGGACTCATCAGGTTTTTGAAAAAGGGGAAGGCCCAAGTAAGATGCAGGGAAAGTCCCTATCTTACATCCAAGAATAGTAGATATCTTCCTTTGTCTATCTTGAGGAGTATTGCTAAAGAACAAGGAACTTTTTTCCCAATTAATAGATTGACGTGAAGCATTAGCGTAAACATTCAGAGCCTTTTTCATTTTTCTTGCTTCTTTTATTGAGGCTTCCCCCATCATGATAGTATCATCAACAAATTGTTCATGCAAGCATTTTTTCAGATCAGAGGAGGGCTGAAGACTAGAAATCTGACGAGTGAGCACCAAACTGTTGATATATCTCCCTAGGATTTTGGCCATAATTGCAAAAAGGATGGGGAAAATAGGGTCCCCTTGCCTCAGGCCTCTAGTAGGGTGGAAAAAATTAGATGATCCTCCATTAACCAAAATAGAGGAGTTCACAGTGGAAACCAATTGCATTATAATTCTGATCACATCCTTGTCAAAGCCAAAAGATCTTAATATATTAGAAAGAAAAGAGAAATCCACTCTGTCATATGCTTTTGACAGTTCCAATTTCATCAAAAAACCTTATTTTTTGGAAGCTTGGAGGGAGTGAATATTCTCATGAACAACTATGATAGAGTTCAGGATCTGTCTATCTAGAACAAAACCATTCTATTGGGGAGAGATCAGGTTAGGCAGCAAACTCAACAATCTAGAAGTGATAACCTTAGAGATAATTTTGTATAAAGAATTACAGAGACTTATAGGTCTAAAACCATCCATTATGTTTGATCCAGGTTTTTTTGGAATGAGAGATATAAAGGTGGAATTTAATTCCTTTAAGATAGATTTCATACCAAAGAACTCCTTAACAACAGAGAAAATATTCCTAATAGTAATATTCCAGAAGTGTTGGAAGAAAAATAGCTGGAAGCCATCCGGGCCTAGGGAATTTTCTCCTTCAAAGGGGAAAACAACCTTCTTTATTTCAATATCCAAAGGGATGGATTTGAGAAAAGCATTAGAATGATTATCCACTTTTCTAGGGATCAAAGAAAGTAATTTACCTTGATCAACCATGTCAAGGTTATGGTCCTTAGATAAGAGGGTGGAAAAATACCCCAACATTTCTTCCCTAACATTCTCTTCTTTGGAAGTGTTACCTCTAGTAGTGGATAGGGAATGAATCCTATTTATAGCCTAGTGTTTGAGAGCAGTAAGGTGGAAAAACCTATTATTCTTATCTCCTAATTTCAACCAAAGAGATGTGGATCTCTACCTCCAAAAAGTCTCCTCCTTAGAAATAATGTTGTGGAGGTCCGCAAGAACATTATTCTCTTGGGTTTTTAAAATTTATGACATGCCATATCTTTGAATTTCCTCCTGGATATCTTTCAGGTCCAATTAGATTTTTTTTTGGATTGGAAAATGTCCCCATAAACATTCTTGTTCCAATCTTTAACATTGGATTTAACATTTGCCAATTTCTTTATCACTTTGAACATAGAAGAACCTTCAATCTTAATATTCCACCAATCTCTAATTTTACTCTTCAGTAAAATTAGATAAGTTGTTGAGTATTGTTTGGAGTTTTTGAATTCAATATTTTGGGGCCTGAAACTAGGGCAGTAAATTTGATATTTGTCTCTGTATGATTGTTGTTGATAGTATTTTATTTGTAAAGTTTGGGCTTTTCATTTCTTCGTGTAATGGTTTCTAATGGTGCATTTTTGGAAATGAGTTGATAATTTAGCTTCATACATTTTAGTTGGCACAAGATTTTAGGCTTTAGGTGTGTGGTTTCAAAGTTTGTGGTGTTTCTACTCTAGGTTTGGCCGACCTTGGGTTCTTACACTTCTATCATTTGTCTCGGTGTATGTAAGAAAACCTGTAATGTGCATAGTACTATTTTAAATCTTAGTTATGGTGTTTGGTGGTCCACATTAGATTCCTTTCCATCATGGGAATATTTAGTGCTAACCTAATTCAAATCTTGTTTGGTCCTTGCCTGGAAGACACTGGGATATTTTTCAAATGAGAACTTGGTATAAATAAAGGATGAATCATTAGTGGAATATGTGTATGCTTTTGTGAATTATGTGAAAGTGTGTGCTTATGCGATTTAGATGCATAAAAGAAGATTTGTTTCCATGTTTCCATAAGATAAGTGTGAATTATGGTTCATAGAAGTGTGAACTTCAATGTGTTAGATACTAGAAGTGGTGAGCCAAAGTGACTACATATATTTAAGTTGTATTGTGGTTGTATATCAGTGGTAGATCTATTCATTGTTATCCTTCTTCATCTGGATAGTGAGCCCTCTAGAAGTGATCCTTCTTCAGGTAATGAGTCCTTTGTCAATGAGCATTTCTTGTTACCCACCTTAATCGGTGTTCATATATTTGAGAATAATATTCTTTGTAGATTTTCCCTTTACAGGGTTTTACACATAAATCTAGTGTTTCATGTGTTTATATTTGTTGTGCTTTTAATGTTTATTATTTCATTGATTAAAAGTTAAAAGTAAGTTTGGTGGAACCAATTAAAGGTTTTTTAAGTTATAGTTATAGTTTGAGGGAAAGTGATTGACCCCCCAGTTGTCTTGCATATCCAACATCTTTAAATCCATTATTTATCATTCAAAAATGTATGAAACTACAGGAAGTACAAGAATGTCTAGATCAAGCTACAAAATACAAAAAATATGAGAAAGATGCATGGAAAGGTAGAAATTGACAGATCTTGGTTTTCAAAAGAGTTTTGACACAAAACAATAATACATTGGAAATTCTACTTTCAAAAATAAGATGGAGGATAAAATGAAGATTTATTTGGACCAGTTTCCTCAGAACATAGATGGCGAAATCTTTTGAGGTTTCATCAAACCATTGATAACCTTGAATCCAACTTTGGATGAAACATTGATGTCAAGTTCCACTTCCAATTTTGAAATGTTGACAAATTTGTAAGTCACATACTATATATTACAAAAATTTGGACTTCCATCAGATGGAGAGTGGAGCATGCTATAAGAGCTAATAGAATAATTTCTTAATATGCATTGTATAGTTTGTATTCTCCAATTCTTTCAGGTTTTCTTCTTTTCTCTATTTTTAATTTAGCGCATATTGTAATTTTTCATGACTTGAATTAACTCTTTTTTTATGAATGTGTAATTACTATGAATATCTCCATGATTTAATTACTAATGCAACATTTTTTTATTCTTGAATCTTGAATCAAATAAATCAAGGGTTTTTTAGTTTCTCTTTGCACACTTGCTATAATGGATGTTCAATTGTGTGGCTCTTAATTAAGGAATAAGTTAGAGTTTCAAAATGTAACAAATTAATAGTACATCAATTTATTAACATGTAAATATAAATTTGAAAAATGCAATTGTATATCAATATTAAATGATATTGACAGAAATATAAAATATCATCAATGACATATAGGATTTTTAATATGGGTGATGAAATATAGTAATAAGTTTAATAAATACCAGTAATTACTATTTCTAAATCTCTTACATTTTTCAATTCATCTCCTCATCATGATCATCAATCTGAGAGCTTCTGTGCGTATTGTTTGTATTTTCTTCACTTTGTATACCTTTGCATAACTACATCTCAAAACTACTAGTACGTGTGTCATTGTCATTCATTCTATCATTTCCAATTATCTCACTTTGGTTTGAACTATTTCCCAAACCTCTTCTTTCACATGTCGATTTCCAGATTCCTAGTTGCCTTTCATAAGAAAAACTTTGGACATCATACCTATATGTATAAAGCCTCAAGAAATTTTTCAAATTCTTATCTAGTTTATTTCTTATCTTTAATTTAAAGATTCCCAAAGCAATGAAAAAATCTCTCATCCTCCACCAAACCCAATATAAATTTTTGACATAAATCAACAAGTTACAAAAAATCTAATATTGAATCACGCTTAATTTTGTTGACTTAGGGTTTTCAAAGCTTTGTTATTGATCCCTCTTGGAAGGGGTTCTCCATTTTTTGAAACTTTTCCCTCATAGTTATTGAAAAGTGACCTAATTTATCTCTAAGAATAGTTTCATTTAAAATTCCTTCTATAGTTTTTCCATTTAATTCTATTATTTTACAAATTTGACCTATCAAAGTCATTATCCTTTGATGATAATCAGTTGGACTATTGAGGACCCAATATTGAGAAAACACAATAGACATGGCTTCAAGTACTGCATCACAAGGGAATCCTTTTCTAAACTCTTAGGAAAGATAATAGGAAATTTTCTTTAGAGCAATAATTATAGACTCAATAATCTAGCTAAAATCTTCCCTTGTAACATATACTTCTTACTTCTTAGGGTGCTTTCTCAATACCATCACCATGGAAAAGTGGTGCATTGGTATCTCAAATCCACATACAATGGCACATAACTCTCTATTTTAATTAAACTATAAAAATGTTAGGATTATTCAGATTTGTAGTAACTACCAAGTAGCAAACTTTTGACTTACAAATGTTTGTTCTAATTGATAGAGATTATCAAGGGTCATGCATGTCATTTTACATAGGTTAGAATATTTTTCAATATAGATATCTCTTTATTGGGTTCTATTCACAAGATTGTTCATTTCCTCTACCATGAGGAGAAAACCTACTAAATTTAATATTGTCTCTTTATCACTTAACCTATGAAGTAGGTCAGAATTTTTATCTATTGTGTGGCAATGTTCGTACATTACTCTAATCAAGGAGTGATATTATAAATAAAATTAATGTGTTGGTTCATGCAAGGAGATCCATCTAGTATCAACATTCATAAGAAGATTGTTCCTATTGGTTATTCCATCATCAAAGTTTTCAAATCCCAAAAACTGTTTGGGATTTTAATAGAAGTATGAGTAGAGCCCGTTGATGAAAATTTCAATATTTGTTATCAGAGGATACTTGATCACAATTTTAAAAGCTAATAATTTTATAGGTCATGCAATGAATGGTAGTCATGTAGGGTGAATAAGAAGTTTTTAGAATTATTCAAATACCTTTCTTATGATTGCATTACTGAAGCTTCATCCACTCCTACACATACCAACTTTTTTATAATTGTCAAGTCATCCATACCCCCATATTCGCTTAATGAATTTTTAACTAGTTTAAATAGAGTTTCCAATAGCACACTCTCCTTAATTTTAGAAATACATAGTAGATGAGGTTGGAGGTCATGTTTTTATACAATATAAACATGTATACATACCCAAGACATATTACCTATTATCGTAACTCCATCTAAAGATAATGGAATAAAGTTTGACTCTTATTTTTTCCTTTAAATATTCTTTTTCAACCTCAAAAAGACAACTTTCCCATTCCCATTCACTATTTACTGACCAATAATTGTTAGGAAAGTTAGGAAATCCCAAAATGGATAGTAAAATACTATATTTTGGTTTTTTTGTCATACGATGCTCTCTAGTTAAAATATTTATAAAAAAACACTTAACTAAACAGTTTTTTTCCAGTTGTGCTACTTCCATTGCCTTTCCAAAATGAGCTTGAATAGAGCCTCTGGAGATTCAAAAATATTTTCCTGTCTTTGCAAATATGCATCATATTCTAAGGTACACTTAACATGATGCCATTGCTCCTTTATTTTCCATCTTATTACTGATTTTTCAATTCATCTATGATTTTTTTTTTGTAAACTTTACTGATATGTTTTTCTATAGTGTCAATGTTTAGTTGCAACTTATTATCCCTTTTATATTTCCAACTGTAAATCTTACACCTACATTTTTTTGAATGTTCACCTTTCTTTGTATTCTCCACTAGTTCAATGAATGGATAATTTGACACCCAATCAAATTGAAAATTCTTTTCCATCTCCCACTCCTAACTCATTTTTTATTTGGGTTTTATTTTCCCCTTTTGTGCATCATCATCATCTATATATTTGTCACCCAATTCAACTATCTCATTCCCACTAACCTAGCCATCTACTAGAACATCTTCCTCATTGTCATATGAGATATCACATTCATTGCCTTCTTCAATAATTGGTGCAAGTTGTGAATCTTGTAGTTGTGATGTTGTAGCTTCATCCATTTGACCACAAATATTTCCAAAGTACAAAATTAAGGTTCTATATTTTTCCATCCTCTCTTGGCATTTACCACATTCAAGAGTCTTACTATTCTTCCTGTTTGACATATCCAATGAAATAAATGTTGCAAAAAACCATCTACTTGTTTAAGAAGAAATAATAGACTATAAGTTTCATTGGCCCTAAGGCCTATAATCTAGATGTTTGAGGTCTCCCTAATCACAAAGAATAAATTAAAAATTTCAAACAGATTCAAAATAATAATATTATAACACTTCAAAAAAATGATCACTTACCTTTTGATTCACAGTGAGTAGCACTAGCAGTTGGCAATGCAGTAATAGTTATTTTTGGTCTGTAACTTGGAAATGGATTTTAATTGAGAGCTCATAATCAACCAAATTTTGTAAACACTAGTAATTGTACCCCAACAAGGTGCAATGGGTATGCCGATAGGGAGATATAACCAAGTAATATATTGAAGGTGAAGGAGGAAATTTTGAATAATTTTAATCTAATGCAAGAGGACAATTAATTGAAATCTTACAAGATACGTTAATTATTAGTCTACATTGGTCACGTTTAATGCATTTTTTGGTGTTCACTAACTTCAAGACCTAAAGAAAAATAGCATATTGTTGATCAATATGCATGCTGAATTCATGAAATTGACTCATTCAAGTTGATTCTCTCATGGGTTAGAGTAGATTTCTATAGAAGAAAAATTTGTAATTGTGGAATTACCGCTTTGAGAATAATTGAAGTGTGAGATTGTAAGTACTTAAGAGTTCACCTTCATTTCTTAGAGAAATAGTTGTAACCAAGCTACCTCATTTTATCTTATCATTGTGTATAGATTGTTTTGTATTTTGGAGTATACGTGGAAGGAGAAAGTTGGCTGAATAGATGACATTGAGAAGTTTTTTTCTGCTATTTTGAGGAATATTGTTATCAACAATATGGTATATTGTAGTTAAAAAATGTTTGCATACTAAAATGATCAAATGCAAATTGATTAGAAACAAGCTTTTGAAGCAATTATATTACAATTAGAGTTATGGTTTTGAATAAGTTTATAGTTACAGTAAGGCTTAAAGATAGAATTAGGATTTAATTATGGAGTGATCTGTAAGTTTCTATTTCCACTTACAAATAATCAAAATCAATTTATAATTCACAATTTACATTTTGCATAGCTCACCATTCTCATTTTGAAGTTTCAAATAATTATAAATCAATTTCTAAATTCTACTATATTAATTTACTTTCAAAAAAGATTAAAAAATCAAAATTAATCCTAAAAATACCAAAATTTTCCTCACAAAATTATAAGTCACAAAAAGTACAAAAGAAATTAATTAAAAAAGAAGATGACTTTTGTAAATCCACAAAGTGTTCGCTCCACACAGTTCCATATTTTAAAAGGAAATTATCACCTTCCTTAAATACTGAATATATTCAACTCTTGCTTAATTTGTGTTAGATAAGCTCAATTCGGTCTTCATCACAAAGACAACCTTACAAGTCTAACTATACATTTGCTATTAGTTGAACAATTATTTTAATTAGATTAACTTTCTTAATTGCTTGATTTTAATGTCACTTGCGTTCTATTGACCATAATTCAAATAAACAATTAAATTATTAGAGACTATTTATGTATCACAATTATAATAATTACATAAAACAATTAGTTAATTTAAAAAAAATCAAATTCTATAAATTAAATATTAATTACATAATGTGAACAAAAGATTAAAAAAACTGGGAACAAGGCTTACAAGGATTTCCCCAAGACTGATGAGGAAAAATCCTTGCTTGCTAAAGTAAATGTTGATTTTGTGAACATTATCAATATTAAGCTAATCTGGGCTAAAGTTCTTAGGGTAATCATGGAATATTTTATCTTAGATGGTAGATTCACCAGAGTGTATAACTTCCACTTTGTGCTGGTGAATCATTTTTTCCATGAAGATAGGGTTTCCTTCCCCTATTTCCTCTTGAGCTCCCTTAACCAGAACATAATGGACCACAAGTTAAAGCTAGCCCGATGCTCCATGAGGGCCTCATTATGCTCATTGGAAACTATGCACATGATCATGTTTTAAAGTTGATTCCAAAGTGCATGGGTTCTCAGAAGTGGAAGTCTGTGAGCACAGATAACAAGGATAACCCGTTGTCTAGAAAAAACCTAAAAAGGGTGTCTCTGGTAAAAATGTGGGTAAGCCGTCCATTTTATATTTTTTGGAAGGGATAATCTCGAGTGATGATAATGTAGTTTTCTATTCAGAGGATGATGATCTGGAAAGAGGTGAGTAGAGCACCATGGAGAATATGGAAAATGATATTGCGTCTACTAAGGAAAACTAGATGTTGGAAGCCAGAAAAGGTATTGATGGGGATTCTGTCAAATTTGATCAGCAGGAAATTCTTGATGAGATTAGCAACCCAATTAACACCATCATTTATTTGGGCACTAATGAGGGAAATGAGGAAGGAAAAGAGGAAATGGATAATACTAATAAAGGAGAAGAAATTGTTAGGTTAACTAGGAATGAAGTTGAGGGCATGTAGAAGGAAACATCTATGTGGAGTCCCCCAGCAACAGTCTTAACTAGAAGGCTGAACCCAATTCTTCTACCAACCTGACTAGGGAGGTTAATGCGGAGAGGGAGGAAAATTGGCAAACTCAAAAAATATAAAGGAAACCATTTTAGAATAATATTTTAGTACTAAACAGGTTACAAACATGAGTGTCCTTCAAGCTGCAAGAAACAAGGCTATCTGTGCATTCAACATTGATAACTGGGCGTTCCATGACATCCAAGACCTGTGCATCAAATACAAAGCTCTGGATGCGAGGAATGGTGTGTTGGAGGAAACAATTGATAAGATGAGAAATGATATTGCTATGTATAATAGAGGTGATAATGTTAATGATAAGGTAACTGAGAATACTAAATGATTTGATGACAAGATTAATTGCACCATTGATAGCAAGATTTCCCTAATCATGGATAAAGTTTGCAATAATGATATTATGCTTAGGAAGATGCTAACTATGAATAACATGGGCATGAAATCTATGGTTGAGAATCTTAAAGCCCTGGAGGCTATGCTGGAGGGGAATAACACTGACAAAAAAGCCATCAACATTGATGATGAAGGCGGGAACCAGGAAACTCAGACTACGGGCCCGGGGACTAGGAAAAGATCAAGCACAAAAAAGAAACCAACTCCCTAGTCCAAAGATCTTACTTCCTTAAAGGAGTCCATCCTCAACATGCAGATTCAGCTGGACGATTCGGAAGAGTATCTGAAGACGCTGGTCTGACTATGTTGCTAGAAAGTGTGTGTGTATATTATGTACTTGATGAGAGAGACACAACACATCAATACGTCATTGCATTAGTTCAAAATGGTTAGATAAGCATGTAAAACCATTAATATCGACCCATTGCCTTCTAACTAAGAAGAGTGTGATTAGTAACATAAAAGCCCTCAGTTTATGCTACAATCAATGATATATACAACCTAGCATGAAGGATTTTAGTTCAAAACAAGCTAAATGAAGAGAAAACATGCATTTTAGCTCTAAGAATGGAAATAAGAACAATGTGAAAGCATGAAATAAGAAGTGAAATATGTGTCTAAGATTAATCTAACAGCATAACATTGCATTTAGGATATGCGTTGAAGGCTTATTTTCTCTCAAAAATGGCTTCTATTTATAGAAGAATGAGAGAGAGAGAGGGGAGACAAGGCTCATTTATGAGTTAAGGGGCTCATTAATGGAGGTGTAAGAACCATTAATTCCCAAGGCATTAATAAGGCATGGAGGAGACATAGGCTTAAGGCATCTTCATTAATAAGGCATTAATGAAAGCCTTAAAGAAGCAAGGGAAGGGTGTAAGAGGGTGGCTTGAGAAGGTGGACCTTAAGGAAGTCAAGCTTGAGAAAGTGGACTTTCTCAAGTGGGTTGAGCTACTAATCATTCCTTAATGGAATGTGACAACATTAGGAGGTGGGTAAGGGTTAGAATTAGGATTAGGATTAGATTAGCAAGGGTGAATGGGTTGAGAAGGGTTAGAACCCAGGGTAGAAGTGGTTGAGATAGGTTAAGTTGGGGTTTAAGGGAATATTAATTAAATGAATTAAACTTATTTAATTCATTCAAAAATATAGGAATTTAATTATTTAAACAATTTAATTGCTTTTTAATAATTAGGGGACTATAGCCATTTTAATTAAATTAAATAGGCTAGGGGAATGGGTTATTTGCAAGTGGGTAATTGATTTAGGGATTTATTTAATTCCTTTATAATTAAATACTATAGCCATGTTTGATTTTGGTTT
>MU227615.1:1753250-1769681 GCA_018584345.1 Thuja plicata | reverse complement strand
AATCATATGGCTATAATAGTTAATATAATTTAGTGATAAAAATCACCTAGGACATTAAATTGATTTGAAGAATTATGCCAAGCAGTAACAGGGTCATTTGGACATAATCGAGGGTATGATCACACTTAGGGAAAATAAGGTCCATAGTTGGAACAAACCAAATTCAGGTGGTTACATTTGCCCCTCTTTGAATTGATGTGTGAGTAGCTCATTAATTCAAAGAAAGTTTTCAATTTTAACTTCAAAAAGATTGAGAATCCCGTTCTTGGTTGTCGAACAAAATGTTGATGAGATCAGTCTCACACTTGATTGAACCAAACTGATAGAATTGATTTTGAACTTGGTTTTCATCCAAAGATCAATAAAAGATTTTAAAAATACCAATTTTGAACTTGGTTGTCGTCCAAAAATTGATAATACTAATTTTGAACTTGGTTGTCGTCCAAAAAGTCAGTATGAAGCTACTATGAGCTTTTAATAAAAATATCCTAAAATGAGGAAACATAAGATATCCAGCTCATGAGAACCAAAGCTTTCTATCCAATAGTTCTGACTTTAGTCAAGGAAACTGTTATGCCCCTAGTTTGTTTGATAATGAAGTCGTTTTGATGTTGTTTCGAGAAAAAATTTAATTGTCGATAGTGTGATGTGATCATGCCCCCCCGGGAATGAAATCGAAGGAAAAGAATGAAATCCCTCAGTTGAAATAATGCACCACTTGCAGGAAGCGGTTAGGACAAGAAAGAATGGAGCAGAAGGTAAAAAAGAAGGTGTGTTTAAAATAAACGCACGATTACCAAGTTAATTACAAGAAAATGGGAGTGATAAGACTGATAAAATGATGTTTAGACCAAGATGTATGATAAAATGTGCAGTATTGACTAATGGTTGGAACAAATGAAGCAAATTTGTAAATGTTGAAACTGTCGCAAAATGGCGCTGTGCTACTAAAAACATCGTAGGCACCTTCGATTTGGTTCCTAATTGATCAGAAAGAGAATAGAAATGAAGTTGTAGTTGTCTGGGAGGAGATTCGGGACTCCTAAATGTCTCAAAAGACCCATATAAGCCTCCAAAATTACCATTTCACTATTCATTTTCACATTCCTCTATAGAAATTTAGAGATCTCTGCAGAGAAGATGGTAGTCCCTGTGAGGAAGCACCGTTTTGAGATGAGTTGTCGACATCAACATCTAGCCAACTACCCACCGCCGGTAAGTGCTTGATAAACTACCCTATGAATTTTGCAATTTTCAAATTTATGCATTTTTGTGGCTTTTAAAACCCTTTCAACTTAGGATCACATCCGGGATTCTGGATCGCATCCTGCGAATCCCACGTCGCATCCGATTTTTCCTGGATCGCATCCGATTTTTCCAGATTTCTGCGTCACATTTGGGATTTCCCAAATCCCATCTAGTTTTAGTGTTTGTGCCATGTTTTCAAGGGAAATCCATCAGTGGGTTGCATTCCATTTGCTTAGGATCGCACCCCACGTTTAGGATCGCATCCCATATTTTAGGGATCGCATTCAGTAAACATAATTGCATCCTGTATTTCCAGGATCGCATCTAGTAGAAAACTGAGAATTTTAACATGTTTGATTTGTTTGCATCCTGCAAACTTGAAATGACTTAGTTGATTAGGAATCTACCCCTGTAATGTAGATAGGATACTGATGTATATCCATTTTTGTCCAAAACAGGCCCAGTTTGAGGTAGTCGCATTTCGCGGCACTTACCCTGCATGTGTTCTTGCATTGTCAGGATGTTTGTCAGATGATGAGTAGACGACTGTGATCCGATGTGGATTGTGCTCATTGATGGGTTTACCCAAGATTAGAGTAAACTGTGGGTTGTTGACTGCTCTTGCTGAGAGATGGCATTCAGAGCACAACACCTTTCATCTACCTACTGGAGAGATTATAGTGACACCTAAGGATGTCTGGAGGATACTACACATACCGATGGTCGGTCATGAGGTATGATTTGAGTCGACGGTGGTTGTGGCAATTGGTGCTGCACGGGGATATTTCTAGGATGACACCATAGACCAGAGATATCTATCATGGGACTACATGGTCGATCATTATGATTGATTATTTGTTTATCTAGCAGGTCTGGTAGGTAGCATCCTTGCCAGATAGGGGATAGCATGGATTTATGGTTGGCTAGGTAGATATGATCGAGCAGATGGTGACCCACCGTTGGCAATTTTCTTGGGGGAGCTATATCTTAGCTCACATGTATCGAGAGCTACATGAGATTGTTTACCATTATACCCACAGTATGATTGTGGGTATACTTATTCTTCAGATCTGGGCCTGGGAGCACATCCTTGTTACACGGCCAATTGTAGGTAGGCAGAGGGCACCTGAGTAGCCCTATGTATATATGTATGCATGCCTTTTGTAGCAGCCCCATCTGGGCAAGATTGAGTACTGCACCAATTATTTGGTGATATGATAGAGGTCATATGGTGACCATATCTAGATTGTGAGGTGTGGACCTCAAATGCCCAATAGGTACCATTCCTATTTTACAGCAGATATCTCATTGGCCAGACCAGATACATTATAGAGCAGTTTGTTATTACCCGAGTATTGAGGTAGTATGGTTGACAGCAGGGTAGGATAGAGGATATTGCAGTGTATGCCCAGACCAAAGAGGAGACACCTCTATGGGGTTCATATTTGACATATGAGACCACTTATTAGGAGGTCTGGGACATAGTTTCTTAGACTAGGACCTTTGACTGGATGTAGAAGATATAGGTGTATCGGATGGTTATGCTATAGAGATGCTCCAGTACCCATTTCCTCAATTCACTGTACCGGAGGAGATTATCCCTCGCATAGAGGAGTGTCTAGATTATGATCCTAATGACTGACCTGTCAGGGGTAGAGGAGGTAGAGATAGGGCTCCTAGAAGACATGGGGGTCATGATGGTGGCAGGGATGGCGGCAAAGATGGCAGGCGTCCTCCTCCAGATGATGGCCATGATGGTGATGATAGAGGTGGTGGTGGAGAGGCTATGGATACAGGTGGTTCCAGTAGCAGTGGGTAGGGTAGACATCAAAGATTTAGATTTGTGGCCCCTCAGCGAGATACTGGCCCATTGCTTACAGGTGAGCAGCAACGACAAAGGCATCAGGGGGCACCTAAGCAGGATGCAGGTAGAGATGGAGATCCATTATCCAGATGTGAGTAGGAGAGAGAGAAGCTCCATGCCAAGATCATAGCTTTAGAGGCCAGAGTCAATACTGTTGATGCTCTCTTGGCAGACAGGGATCTACAGCTTGAGCGGCTAAGAGCAGAGAGGGATGCATAGGCTCGGAGAACAGTCCATCAGGGACAGAGGGCTACATATTATTACACCCTGTATCATGCAGTAGTTCCAGAGGGGCAGAGAGAACCTTCATTCTCTAGAGTAGCTTAGCAGTCAGAGGGGGCCATGCCTCCTCCAGCAGCTCCTTTTGCACCACCTCCTCCTCCTTCTCCTAACCAAGGAGAGGGGGCGGGACATAGTTGATTTTCTTGTATCATCTTTATGACATGTATATTTTTGAGATCATACTTGTATATATGGATCTTGCTGAGATCCCTTCTTTTGTATATCTGGATCGTTCTGAGATCTATTTTTTTAGATGACATTCATATATGTATATCTGATTCACTGATACATTGATACTCTTTATGCTCACTGATTCACTGATACTCTTTGTGCTCACTGATTCACTGATACTCTTTATACTCTTGATATTTGATCTGTACCATGGTAGGATGATATATATCTAACATAGCTTCCTGATTCTAACATGTTTCATGAGTTCCTTTTACTTTCATAGATGTGGTAAATGTGTCTTTTGCGCATGTGATGATATCTTGGCCGCTTGATGAGTTAGTTTGTAGATGATAACATCATTTTATAATTGGATGTGATGAGTCATTACTGATATAAATATGTTTTAAATGATACTTATGTGCAAATGAAAATGTATGTTTCTTTTGATTTTTCAGTTATGCAAAATAGATGTATGGATGCACTTAGGATGAAAAAGTAAAAATGCAATACCTGGATGCTTCATTTTTTGTATTTTCTAGTTTCTGCTTTTCAATGAATGCAAAATGTATGCTATGCATGTGCAATGATATTTGATATCAGTAATAGGGATGATGTAATTATCTTGATTGATTAGAAGAAGAGAGAAACCATCTTTGAGCACAAAATTCCTTATATTGTTATTTCTCTTATAAATGAACCATGCAATCTCTAAATGCAGCTATATGTAGACTCTTAGGACTTGTCACTGATTAGCAAATATTTGCAACA
The DNA here is from genome assembly GCA_018584345.1 of Thuja plicata. Classification (NCBI taxonomy): domain Eukaryota; kingdom Viridiplantae; phylum Streptophyta; class Pinopsida; order Cupressales; family Cupressaceae; genus Thuja; species Thuja plicata. The sequence continues at coordinate 1,765,348 of MU227615.1, read as the reverse complement.
TTTTTATCATCATTGGACATTTTTTGGAATGGATACTACCTGATAGTACAACCATCACTAATACCCACTGATATTATGAAAGTATGAATACTACATTTTTATTGAAATGTCAGAAATAGACTTAGGCACCAAGGCATAGAAGCCAGGATAAAAATAGTCACCTTTGTTTTGATATACCAGATTCTGATTAAGGCAAGATATTGGACCCAAAATGATCTTGAAAATTCATATCCTTGGGTACATTATGATTCGTATACCTTAGTGAGAATCTGGATTAGAAAATAGACAAGGAAATTGTTTCAACCTCACCGTAGTTTACACAAAATGAAGATCGAGATATATGCGGCTATCCACGTATAGTGGCAGGTCTTACCATAAACATCCAAGTTAGGTGAAATTTATAGGATCATTTGGAACAATCACCATACGTAGAAAATCAAGAAAACATTATGCCCCCAATCCTTGCGACTCTTTGTCTTTGCGCAGATGTCATTAAGTAACTAAGAAGACATAACAAATCATCAATTGTGAATCAATCAAAATAAAATTTATAATTACTTAGATGACCCTAGTTGAAAACATCATCAAGAAATTTAAAGAATTATAATCAAATCATTATCAAACTATTTTTTTAAGATAGTACTTCTTCATTCATATGTCAAACACAGTAAAGATTCATCAATCAAAAAATTATAATGCAAGTAATATGGTGTTCCATGTCTGTGCATTGGTAGGATAATCCATTCTTGTTTGCGATCCAAGACGGATTTGTAGGACCTCTATCATGTCTGAAGTTTTGAAAAGACACCCTTGTTCTTGGAAAGTGACATTGTTTTGCATGTATCAAGAAACATTGCGTTCATGAAGCAAACCATCCTAGAGAAACCTAGCAATCACAACTGACCATGCCAGCAAAGGTGCCCCTAGTGTAGAATGACTTATTCTTAAGACGTAAAGATAGACCAATCCCAAGCAAGGACAAGATAGTCATGTAGGAATATGAAGTCAGTGTATGAGCACAGGCAAAATTATGAAGGCCTCGTATCAGTAGTGTATTGGTAGATGGAGTGAAAAACACAAGTGATGCCTGAGCTAGGTTTTCACCACTTGGCAAGATGCTTTTTCTTTCTTTTTGCTACCAAGATGCCTGTTTTACCAGGTGCTTATCAAGGGACTTTTCTCTTTTTCAATTTTTTTTGCTATTTTTTCTTTTTTGAATGTTTTTGTAGTATCAAGGCGCCTGTTTACCAGGTTTTCACCAAGGATACCCTTTTTGTAGGATTTTTCCACTATTTTTGGATTTCTTCAAGATCAATTTTTTGAATGTTTTTGGTATTTTGCAAGAATTATTAGTTGTACAGGCTCTGCTAGCCGAACATTAAGCGTAGAACCACTTCAAATATAGAGTGTTGATAGGATCTGGAAGAACATCTCCCTCAGGTGTAGCTAGTTGATAAGATCTAGTCCCAAAGGTAGTAGTGATAACATAAGGTCCTAGCCAGTTAGGTTCAAACTTTCCTTTCTACTCCCTGTTAGACTGGTTTTTAGGATTCTCCTTGAGGAAAAGATCTCCTACTTCAAATTTGCGTGGTTTGACCTTTTTATTGTAACCTTTAGACATATGTGCTTGATACACTTTGAGGTGATCGAATGCTTGTTGTCTGCGCTCATCGAGTAGGTCCAGAGAATCACCCTATCTATGTGATACTGCTCATCAATAACAAGACCTTGTAAAGATATTCGCAAAGATGAGATTTCAACCTCAATAGGTAGCACTACTTCAATGCCATAGACTAGAGCAAATGGCATGGCTCTAGTTGGTGTTCTTATGCTTGTTCTGTAGGCCCATAGTGTCAGATTTAGTTGTAGATGCCAGTCCCTGCCAGACTTGCTTACAGTTCTATGTAGAATCTTGAGATTATTTTTGTTGGATGCCTCAGCCTGTCTGTTACCTTGAGGGTAATAGATTGAGGAGCAATGTTGAGTAATATGGAATTGTTCACAAAGGTCATCAATGTCTTGATTTCTAAATTGGCCCCCATTGTCTGTTACAATTGAAGAGGGTATCCCATGTCTACAAATAATGTAGTTCGGAATGAACATAGCCACCTGTTTGCCAGTGGCTTTGATTAGTGGCATGACTTCGACCCACTTCATGAAATACTCAGTGGCCATAATGATGAACTTGTGTCCATTTAAGGAGTTGGGATATATTTGTCCAACCAAGTCAAAGGCCCATTGCTGAAATGGCCAATGTGTTATGAAAGGTATCAGTTCTCTGGCAGGAGCATGGATAAGATTTCCATGTGTCTGGCATTTAAGACATGCTTTTGAAAATTGAATAGCATCTTTCTCCATGGTAGGCCAATAATAGCCTATTCTGAGCAATTTCTTAGCTAATGAAAAGCTATTCAAGTGTGATCCACATACACCTTTGTGCATCTTTTAATGCTAGATCAGACTCTTCGAGTTCTAAACACCGAAGAAGTGTACCATCGAGACCGTGTCGATATAGGTTGTTAGTTATGAGGACATAATGCGATGCTATCCTAATTAGGGATCTTTTCTCATTTCTGGATAGATTGGTGGGAATGGTTTGGTCTGAAAGGTAAGCAATGATACTGGCATAGCGAGATTGGTCTGGGGTATTCAAGGTACATATTACCTAGTATTCAAGGGTATCAAAGGAAGGATAGGATATTTCTTCCACCAAGAAGTCATAGCAGAATTGATGCTCCTCTAGTTGTAACATGGATGCCAAAGTAGCCATAGCATCCGCAGCCTTGTTATCAGATCTTGGTATCTGTTGGAAGGTGACAAAGACAAAGTACTTCTTTAGATCATCAACTAGTTGCTTCTAGGGCATCAAATTTTCATCTTTTGTTTGATACTCCCCATTGACTTGATTGATAATTAGTTGGGAGTCACCATATACATGTAACTCTATGATCTTCCATTCCATATCTAGCTTGAGGCCATTGACCAATGCTTCATACTCTGAGATATTGTTGGTGCATGGAAACATCAATTTGTAAGATTTGGGAATCTTGTATCCTTGTGGAGTTATGAAGAGGACCCCGGCTCTAGATCCTTGTTGAGTGAATGAACTGTCAAAGTACATCTTCCATGGATGTTCAGTGAGATGAATGATTGTTTCATCAGGGAATTCGATTAGTAGAGGTTCATCATCTTAGAGTGGTGAATCAGCCAATTGGTCTACAAGTACCTATCCTTTGATAGCTCTCCATTCTACATATTCAATGTCAAACTCACTTAGAATTAGGACCCATTTTTCCAAGCATCCTGTTAATGCTGTTCTACTCAAAAGATACTTTATAGGATCGATCTTAGCAATGAGCTTCACTGTATGAGAGAGCATGTAGTGTCTCAATTTTTGTGATGTGAAGATGACTGCTAAGCATGCTTTTTCAATAATGCTATAATTGAGCTCATAAGTGACTAGTGTTCTACTAATGTAGTAGATAGATCGTTCCTTCTTTGTTTCATCTTCTTGTGCCAGTAATACTCCTAGAGATGTAGTCATAGCTGAAATGTATAAGAGTAAGGGTTTTCCATTAATAGGTTCCATAAGAATAGGTGGAGCAGCCAGGTACCCTTTCAATTCTCTTAAGTTTGCTTCACAGTGTTCATCCCATTTGAAGGTAACCCCTTTATGTAGTAGCTTAGTAAAGGGTTGTGACCTATCTGCAAGTTGGGACATGAATCTCCTAATAGATTGGAGTCTCCCTTGTAGCATCCTCATTTGACTGATGTTACGTGGGGGAGCCATCCCTAGAATAGCCTTTACCTTTGCAAGATCTACCTCGATTCCCTTTGCAGATACTATGAATCCTAGGAGCTTCCCTGATTGTACCCTAAAGGCACATTTCTTTAGGTTGAGCCTGATTTGGAACTATTCCATTCGATCCAATATCTTTCTTAGGTTGGCAATGTGAGTACCTCTCTCCTTGTATTTAGCCAATGTGTCATCGACATAGTCCTCCATGTTTTTGTGCATCATGTCATGGAATATTTTTGTCATAGCTCTTTGATATGTTGCACTAGCATTCTTTAACCAAAAAAGTATGACATTCTAGCAAAAGGTGCCCCATGCGCATGTGAACATGGTTTTCTCTTGATCCTCAGGGGAAATCTTGATTTGATTATAGCCCAAGAATCCATCCATTAATGAATACATCTAAAAGCCTACTGTAAGATCTATGATCATGTCAATGTTTGGTAGAGGGAAGTGATCTTTTGGACATGCTTTTTTTAGGTCTCTGAAGTCTGTACAGATCTTGATAGATTTATCAGATTTAGAAATGGGGACCACATTGGAGATCCACCCTGCATAGGCAATGACTCAAATAAATCCAACTTTCAACAATTTTTCTAGTTCTGCTTTCGCCAATAATGCAACATGAGGATGCATTTTTCTAAGTTTTTGTTTCACGGGCTTGATCCCAAGAGCTATAGATAAGTGGTGCATGATGCGATTAGGATCTACCCCTAGCATATCAATGTAAGACCGTGCAAAGTTGATCTTCTTCTCCTTCAGGAACTCTATGAATTGTACCTTCTCTTCTTCTAATAAAGATTGTGCCAGATGAACTATTTGAGGATTCTCAATGGTGCCCAAGTTTACTGGCTATGTTGGTTCAATCAATACCGAAGATCTTTCCTAAAAGTGTTCAAGGAGGATATCAAGAGTCTCATCCTTTGGCACCTCTGAGAGATTTTCACCTTTGGATATGTCTTTTTTCTTTACTATTTTGGGATCTGATACTGTCACAGAGTGGTTTTTACCATCAGTCCCCTTTTTCTTTTTATTTTTCAATTTGTGACTAAGAAACTTGATATCCTCCTGTGACATGTTCTCACTCCTTGCATTGGTGGAAGAAGGGTAAGGTTCACAAGCATTGAGATAACAAGCTAGGGAGTGGTCATTAGGAAATTTGAGGATAGGAATAGGATCTGTTTTAGTCCAATCAATTAGGTCTGGAAGTACCAATGTTAGGGAGTCAGATTCTAAGAAGGACAACATCGTGTTAGCATCAAAACCATTAACTGACATGACACACTATGTTAAGTTAATTTCTTCAATATTTAGATCAATAAGAGCAAGATCATTGTTAAAAGGGTCATTGTTAGTCATATGGGGATCGAACTCTAGTGACTTGTCAGTAGAAATCTCATCATCATCTCTCTGTAAAAGGAGGCTTCTTTCTTGTAGCCTATGAAATTATTCCAGACTTATATATTAACCAGTGTCTCCATCAATGATCGGGGGAATGAACTCTTCTTCTACTTCAGGAGGATCACTATCATTGAGAGGAGTGTTAGATCATTTGCTAGGAGCTGAGGGAGCTGCAAACATGTGGATTGTATCTATCCCAATATCTTCAGAGGAAATAGATAGCCGATCCCATTCATAGTCATGAGAGTCTGTGACATCATCATCATATCTATTTAAATATTCAGCAATGTTTATTTGATGGACTCGGAAAGCTGCTTGTAGATTAAAGTGGGGTAGATCGAGGACATGTGAAATTGTGACCAATTGCCCCCAGTTAGGATGTAAATTCTATGGCCAGGGTATCTCTTGAGTGATTGTATCTATGGTTCCTCCTACCTCTTGAATGGGAGGTTGCGCTAGAAAAGGAGTGTGAAGATCTTGTGGTACCTCAAAGCTAGGTACGTAGCATTCTCCTTGAAAGTTGGGGTCTTGTGTGCCAACATGTAACAATATTTCATAGGACCATTGCTCTAGTTCATCTGTTTTGTCACTCCCTTTATTTGAGTGTGGAGTCTCTATTGGAGGGGGTTTATCAGTTTTAGTATTAAAACCCAGTCCTATTTTATCTCTAGTGTTGCGGAACCCCAAGGGAATAGGTTCAATGATCCCTCGTCCTGTGTCATTTAGAGGTCCGTTTCCTTTGTAACCCATTTGTGTGAGGAAATCATATCCATTTCCATACTGCTCTGGGGATATCTTCACATGTTTGACCTTAGATTCCACTAGTTCTCCTTTGTAAATCCAGTCCAAGACTACCTATTCTTCTGTGTTATCTAAAGAAGATGTGGATGCCTTTATCATGCCGGTTTCCTTGTGTACTTCTGGCTTTTTGAATGCAACAGGTGTGAATGTTGATGAAGGTTTTTTGTAGGATCCTAGTGATACCGGAAGGTCTATCAGCGAGGGACTCAGGTCCATCTTGTACTCTCCCATACCTGTTTCTTCAAGTTTCAAGGTTTTGCTAAAACTCTTCATAACCATGTCCTTGGTAGTTTTAGGAGAAACTGCATCCATAGCTTCTTTGTTGTGTGGGATCATGCTACTAGCTTTGATATTGTTGCAAGTGTAGTTAACATCTGTAGGAATCATCACTTCCACTCCATTATGTGGGAATTTTATGCATTGGTGATAAGTGGACGGTACAGCCTGCATTTCATGAATCCATGGTCTCCCTAGTAGAATATTGTAGGCCAATGGTAAATCTAGAACTTGACATATGACATTCCTCTCAATTGGTCTGACTCTGATAGGTAGAGAAATAAGACCTCTGGAGGATCTTTCTTCCTCATCATAAGCTTTGATGGTTAACTTGTTGAGTGTCAATTATTTGTTCTGAGAGATCTAGTCTCCTGATTAGATCTAGTGTACAGATATTCAATCCTGCACCTCCATCTATCAATACACGTCTAACACAGGATTTATGAATAAGGACTTTGATATGGAGGGGTTGATTGTGTGGATGGGTCAATGACTTATCATCCTCTTCAGAAAAGGAGAGGTAGTGCGGCGCTGAGATGTGATTGACCATCACTTGAAACTTTTCTATATCAATATCTTTTGGAACATTAGCAGCATGTAGGGCTTGTTCTAGGATCTCCCTATGTACCATGGATATCTTGATCAATTCAAAAATGGAAATTTTGGTAGCGGTTCATTACAATTGGTCTACCAAGTTATATTTTGCTCTAGGGATAGTGACCATGTGTTTTGCCACTAGTTTAGGAATAGTTACAATAGGAACCTTGGATGTTGACGTTGATGTTAGTTTTGAAGGTCCTTTGATTGTAACCTATGATTGGCTCTGTGTTACATCATTTGAATGGGATGAGGCACCTTTAATCATGATTACATTGATGGATTCAGTTTTAATGTCAAGCATATTAATCACATTGTCATTCTTAGAATAGGTGTAGTTTACCTCATTACCCTTCCCTTTGGATGTTTCTCCTTGATTGTAATTAGGAAAGGGTTTGTTAAATGCTGTATGATCCTCATTGGTAGTATGTCTGTCTACTTTGATCTTACCTCCTTCGATGAGGTCTTGGATGACATGTTTAAGTTTGAGACAATTATTAATCTTGTGGCCTTTATTTTTGTGGAAGACACAGTAGGAGTTATCATCCCACCACCTGGGTTTGACCATTGGTTCCCATGGTTTAGAATCGGGAATCATAAGAATTTTGTTATCCACCAATGTTTTCAAAATGGTCTATAGAGTATCCCCCAAAGGAGTGAATGTTCTTTTGCGTTTTGAAGTCCATGTGTGTTCCTTGTTGTTATCATTGTTCACTTTGGGGACATGAGGTGTTACCTTAGCATCTTTGCTTGCTTGCATGCCATTAGTTAGATTGAATGCCCCGGGCTTAGGATTAATGATAGAAGCATCAACCACTCCATCATTAACAATATTCTTGTTTTGTTTCCACCATTTAGGCTTGGAGTTGGATTTGTTGCTTTTGTTTTCATTTTGAAGGGTGATTTCTCCTCTTTTAACCATGACTTCCTCAATACGGAGGGCATTTTTAATCATTCTGTTGAAGCTAGGAGAGTCTTGCATTTGTAGAGCATAGCTCAATTCAGGCACTAGATTATTAACGAAGATTTCCATCTTCTCTATTTTGGGAATGACCCTTGAATATCATGCAAAAATCTTCCTCCATCATTGTAGGAAGTGTGTGAATGATTCTCTAGTTCATTGTTTGGTGTTACATAGGTCCATCATAGTTATGTCATGTTGGATGTTGTAGGAGTAATGTTGAATGAACCTTTGGATTAACTCCTCAAATGTCTTGACCTTAGGGTTTAGTTTTGAGAACCATTCCATGGCATTACCTCCTAGACTTCCTGGAAACAATCACATGAGGTATGTGGGTTCGTGCATGTACTCAATGCTTAGTGCATAGAATTCCCTTACATGGTCATGTGGATCAGTTTCTCCTATGTACTTGTCATACTTTGGCCTTGCCACGTTGGGAGGAAACGGGACCATAGTGATACTCTTGTCAAAAGGAAATGGACAAATGGCATCCAAAGAATATTTTGTTTTGGGTTTCTCTTTCTCTTGTTTGAGGTTCGTGAGCTCTGTTTGCATCAGATTGAGTTGTTTGGTGAGAATAGATATTGGGTTTGGTACCTCCTTTTCTTTGAGATTTTCTACATTATAATCCTTGGGTAACTTGACACCTAAGGATGCTAGATGGAGGAAGTATTTTTCTTTATCATCACCAATTATTCATTCCAATAGCTAGTGGATCCGTTTACTTTGTTTGAGTTTTTCGTATTCATCTTCAGGGATCTCCTCTTCACTGTCTAATCCAAATGGATTATGTTCAAACTTGGGTCTTTCTTCCTCTTCCGTGCCTTTGGATTGTGTGTGTTTGCCATCATTATAACCCTCAAAAGCCTTACTCCATTCGTTAGTGTTGCTATCCATTTGAGGGGAATCTAGATTAAGAAGGGAATTGCGAGATGTTTCTCCTTGAAAGTGTGGCATTTTAGGAGGCACTTTCAATCCTTTAGTTGTGTACTAGTTGCGTCTTGTGTTAACCATGAAGTCTATTTCTCAACTTTGTTAACATTTCCTAATAGTGCAAGTAAGGATTTCAGATCATTCAAGTGGGTGTGTCTAGGTAAAGTAACTATTTGTTGGTGGATGTAAATGATTCCAGCGTCAGAGGGTTAGAATTCCTTGATAGTGAGCTGGGAACCAAGTTGTTGGCAGAAAATGGGTAGACCACACGTATTGGACTAATCATGAAAAACTGACTAGGCATGCAAGGTGGATGTTTCAAAAGTGTTTTGAAAATACAATAGGGAGACCAGAGGAGACAATAGGAACCAGCTAAAGAGAAAAAAGGGTATCCTAATCAACTGAGACTTCCTAAAAAAAACTTCTACAAGTACCCACTGTCCTGAATGCGAGCTCCCAGATGTGAGCCTCTGATGGTACCATATGCGATCCTAGAATCTAGATGTGACTTCTTGCTGACCAAATACGATCCTAAATACCAAATGCAATCCTAAACAATGCATGCGACTTGGGAAATACAAGATGTGAGGTTATGATGTTTTTGTCAGTTTTGGTCAGTTCTGAAAAGTTTATTTTGAAGTGCGTGAAGGTGCTTGTTTCCAGATTGTGTCAAGAGGTGTCGTAATGTGTGAAAAACACTTGTACTCTAGGGTTTGAAATTTGTTAATTGTTTTGAGGAGCTTTATCTTTTTAATGATCTTTTGAACACGTCAAACAGTTTTGCATTGTTAAGAGGGTGAAACAAACACTCATCTTTTCCTATTTTCTAGGTGGAGGATAAAAATCTTTGCTCATTGACTCAAGTACACACTCAAATGCTAATCCAAATACAACCATCACCAAGCACGCAATGGCTCCAATCATGATGCTGTATTAGCTGACTCCAAACGCAAGTGAGGGCACAATATGATGAGTGTCTTGGGACAATTACTTTTTGCCTTGCACAAAGATTATCACCCTTTCGGGGATGAATCAAGAATTATTTCAGTTGAAGTTGTTGTAGATTATTGGGCAATCCGTTCGAAACTGTCCCCCATATAATTGCACAAGGCAAAATTTAGGTGTATAGCTCTATGAGTACCCAAATATATGTAGTCTTGCAAGCAAGATTCAAGCGGCTCCACTCTACATATACCCAGATATGTTCAAGGAATGATGTCAAAATTCCAAGAACAAAACTAGTTCCATCTTTCGTGGCTTTAGCCTACGAGGAAGCAACTATTTATAGTGAGTTGGAAGGGTCAGCGTAAAACCTGTCCTCACTTGGGTCATTCTCGGGAGATTTTTTCCTCAACTAGCAGGCCCTCTACTGTTTAAAAGTATGTAGCCAAGATTGGCGAGCTTTGGATGTCTGGATTTTTGATTCTCTCAAAGAAGAAGAGTATACTCTCCTAATCTAAGTCATTTTCTCCCAAAACACGTAAAGCAAAGTTCATTTCTTCAAACTATGTTGAGCTCGATTTAGTTATTCCTATTTTAAAGAAAAATATGATGTTGGAAAAGGAAAGTTTGCCTTGTTCAATTAACCACAAAATTTAGTGAGTTTGCTTGTTCAATTACTAATCCAAAAAGAATTAAACGATTGAACTTTTTTTTTGATCCCACATATTTAGTGCTTTGTGCCATTCATTTACTATTTTCCAAATTGAATTAAGTGTTGTGTTTGCTTTTTCATTTACCCCAAATTCCGTTCAGTCCATAAAATGATGTATGAGTTTTTGATTTTCCTTAAAAGGAAAAGAGCATAATCCTCTAGTCAGTTTAGTGATAAATTGGAATATGTACTTTAAGTTTGAAAGAAAGTAAATAGAGGTCAAGATGGGGGGTTGGCAACCTGTAAAACCGAGTTAGTATTTGTTTAGTTCAACTCCTATGAAAATCTGCAAAAACAACCTGTAAACACTTGTTAAGCTGCAAAAATACCAAAATCACAACTTGTCAAAATGTTAGGATTAGGCAAACGAAATGCACAAGCTTTTTAACTAGATGCGAGCTTAAAATTTTACTAAATGCGAGCTAGCATACTATATGTGAGATTCCTTACTAAATGTGATCCCATGCTGACCAGATGCAAGCCTAAACCAAAAACAATCTGGGAAATCCCAGATGCGAGCCTAGTTTTCTACGGTGTGATGGTGTATCTGGGATGCGATCCTGAATGACTAAAAATGATCCTGTGACCAAATCTTGAGCATGCAAATTGGCAAAAAAGTGTTAGAAAATGAGGCCAAGTTAGAAATTTTTCCCCACGGTGGGCGCTAGAAATGTGTGTGTATATTATGTACCTGATGAGAGAGACACAACACATCAATAAATCATTGCATTAGTTCAAAATGGTTAGATAAGCATGTCAAACCACTAATATCGACCCATTGCCTTCTAACTAAGAAGAATGTGATTAGTAACATAAAAGGCCTTAGTTTATGCTACAATCAGTGACATATACGACCTAGCATGAAGGATTTTAGTTTAAAACAAGCTAAATGAAGAGAAAACATGCATTTTAGCTCTAAGAATGGAAATAAGAACAATGTGAAAGCATGAAATAAGAAGTGAAATATGTGTCTAAGATTAATCTAACAACATAACATTGCATTTAGGATATGAGTTGAAGGATTATTTTCTCTCAAAAATGGCTTCTATTTATAGAAGAATGAGAGAGAGAGAGAGAGAGAGAGAGAGAGAGAGAGAGGGGAGACAAGGTTCATTTATGAGTTAAGGGGCTCATTAATGGAGGTGTAAGAACCATTAATTCCCAAGGAATTAATAAGGCATGGAGGAGACATAGGCTTAAGGAATCTTCATTAATAAGGCATTAATGAAATTCTTAAAGAAGCAAGGGAAGGGTGTAAGAGGGTGGCTTGAGAAGGTGGACCTTAAGGAAGTCAAGCTTGAGAAAGTGGACTTTCTCAAGTGGGTTGAGTTGCTAATCATTCCTTAATGGAATGTGACAACATTAGGAGGTGGGTAAGGGTTAGAATTAGGATTAGGATTAGATTAGCAAGGGTGAATAGGTTGAGAAGGGTTAGAACCCAGGGTAGAAGTGGTTGAGATAGGTTAGGTTGGGGTTTAGGGAATATTAATTAAATGAATTAAACTTATTTAATTCATTCAAAAATATAGGAATTTAATTATTTAAAAAATTTAATTGCTTTTTAATAATTAGGGGACTATAGCCATTTTAATTAAATTAAATAGGCTAGGGGAATGGGTTATTTGCAAGTGGGTAATTGATTTAAGGATTTATTTAATTCCTTTATAATTAAATACTAT
>MU227615.1:1715176-1753179 GCA_018584345.1 Thuja plicata | reverse complement strand
TATAATTTAGTGATAAAAATCACCTAGGACATTAAATTGATTCGAAGAATTATGCCAAGCAGTAACAGGGTCATTTGGACATAATTGAGGGTATGATCACACTTAGGGAAAATAGGGTCCATAGTTGGAACAAACCAAATTCAGGTGGTTACAGAAGGTTTTTTTGGTGTGCGTCTGCTGGATCATTTCCTATTTTCTGCTCCATATTTTGTTGGGTTCTTTTGTCTTTTTCTATTATGGGGTTGAGCCCCTATTTTGTGACTGTCATTTAGACTGATAGTAGTTTTTTTTGCTGGTGATTTAATTCTTTATCCAAGTTTACTATTGTAAAGGGTTCAGGGCCCCTTCAAAACCCTGTAGTTACCTTAAGCAAAAACATAATGTGTATGTCCTACTAAAGTATATTTGCAATTTAAGAAGTAAATCCACATGAAACTAATTTTGGTGCCAAAGATGATGATTATGTTTCATAGTAACACTAAAGTATAATGTGCCATTCTCCAAGAAATATAAAATTATTGAAACCACAATTCATATAGTGGTATAAGATGCAAAAATAAACATCAAATACTACAAATGTTGGAATATTAGAAAAAAAAAAAAAAACTATAATTCCAAATGCATTTATCCTCACGACACAAAATCAGCACAAACATTTATCCTCAAAATGGAAAATTAGTTGAAACCTAGATCCCAAGAGACTGGAATATGATATAAATTTTTCCAAGCGAAGGAGAATTTAAAAAACCACAATTTATAAGAAAAATCTAATATAAAATGCATATTTTGGGACAATTAAAAATTGGCAATAACCCAATTTGTAAGTTGAGGCATCAAAAGCTACACAAAATCTTTAAAAAGGCCAAATCACAAAAATTAACTCAGAATAATGAAACCCCATTTCACCATGATTTTTTGATAGAGAGCCCTGGAATCAAATTATCAAAGACAAAACAAAATATGCATTGTTTGGTTCCAGGGTTGTCGTGATCAATTGAGAAATTTTCTTCTTGTGCTAAGTTGTAGAAAAAGAATATTTTTGTTGTAAAAAGGGATGTACCAATAAAATTTATATCTTACAAAAATGTATTCTAGAAATTTATTCTTTGTTTCTTTAAAAAAAATTATGATGGCATCTCTGAGGAAAATTCCAATTTTTAAAGAAGACATGGTAAGGTATCAAGGAATACATCAGTGTAAATATATATTAGTCTGAAGTAATATCAATTTTACCTTTTCAACATAAATACAAAAAAAAGATCATAGTGATAACTATTGTTGAATGCAATAAGAGAGGAGTAATTCATATAGGTATGTATAACTAAGAATGACTATATTTCTTTCAAAAATAAAATTCATTAGTACTATGAACAAGATATGATTGTTAACATAGAAGTAAATTTATGTTGCTATGAAATAGTGTATGTTTTTAATTTTATTTATAAAAGTGGCAAAACCAAGAATTTTATTAAAATAAAATGAAGTTTTTACAATTACCTGGTTTAGGCGGGCATACTGGCAGAAAAGAACCGGGAAGAAAACCCCCAGTTGTATCTTGTAAAATAAAATATGAATCCTAAAAGAAGCTACCCCATCCCCCCACCCAAAATATCAGAAACTATGTCGAATCAAAACCCACCCAACCCACATACATCCAAAATAAGATACCCAGGGGAGAAAATTGATGAAGAAGAGGGGTCAAAGGAAGAAGGAGATATCCTTGTTGTTGAGGGCATATCTAGGTATCTATCATTCATCAATACCACAGAAGAAGAAGCTAATACTGCTGTCGTGTCCATGCAACCCAGAGTGTCCACAAGCAATGGTAACAGGTCCACAGGTGTAAGAACTGCAATACATAAAGGATGCATTGGGAGAATGTCACCTCCAATACATCCATTTCAAAGCACAATAATGGTACTGATAACCAGGAAGTCTAACTATAAAGGTTCAGAGACAAAAGGATCGACAACACCAATCAGTTGGGCATACACCAGTACTATATAATCAAGTCCACCATCCTTTAAAGCATTCTAAATAACTGAAAAAGAGATATCTATAACCAAATCATAGCTAAAAATGAATTCACAGATCCAAACACAGATTCCCATAGGTACATGGAGGAAGACAAAAAGAATGAATGTTTTATTAGTAAAAGAATAGCTAGGTACAAATAGTAATTTAGAAAGACACTATGGTAGAATAGTTAAGTTAAGTGTGGGAGGTGATTGATATCAAACTCCTGATGAAGAAAAGGATCATTTATGGCTTAATTTGCAAGACAATCAGCCAACATATTAGCCTCCCTAAAATAATGCTTGAATTTGAATGATTGGAAAGACCTCAAATTATTGAGAATATGATCTAATATGTACTTAAGCTTCTAGGATGAGGTTTGTCTAGAGGAAAATATGTTGAAGACCACCATTGAATCTCCTTCAACAATGATATAAGGGATATTTATGGAGATAGAAATGGAAAGACTGAGGAGACGTGCTTCAATTTCTGCCACATTGTTAGAATAAGGGGGTTATTTCTTACAAACTCCTCTCATGATTTTACCTTGTGAATCTCTAATAACAACCTAGCTCCAGAAATGTATGGGATCTCCCTAGAGGCCCCATCATAATTTAACTTGACAAAACTAGGTAGAGGAGCTATCCAAGTGGTAAATCGTCGGTCTGATGTAGATGACTTTGGGGTTTGGCAACCATGGGATAGTAGAATTTGGAGAAGGGGCCAATTATCATGAATGAAAAAGTCCCATTTTGTGAAAGTTTTTTTGTTATAAATATGTTTAGTATGATAGGATATCATGACTTTAGAAATTGAATTTTCTATTCTATAAATAACATGTTCCCATGGAGAAGGCTTGTTCCTGAATACCCTCTCATTCCTCTCAAGACAAATGTTCCAGACAATTATTGAGGGACTGATTTCCCATAGGGAATAAAATGTAGAGGAATTAAACATTAAAGGCCATGATTTAAATTGATCATATATAGTAGGAACAATTTTCTTTGACCACCCAAGTCTCTGTAAGAGCCAATACGAAGAGTCTTTGGCAAAGGGGCAATGGAGGAATAAGTGATCTGATGTTTCCATAAAATAACCACATAAGGTGAAAGGAAATAGTTTCATAATACCAAGTCTATCAAGCCTAGCCCCTGTAAGGACCCTATCCTAAATTTTGAGCCAAGAAAAAGCACCTACTTTTGGAAGGCAGGCCAGACCCCATAAAATTTTAGTCGGCTAGGGATCCTCTTGATAGTGTTGGAAATTGGATTTGTAACCCATCTTAACTGTATAATGGCCTGAGGGGAAGCCGAGCCAAATAATTTCCTCTTGAAGAGGAGAGAAAAAAATAATTCTTGAAGAGATTATTTCTTATACCTCTGAAACCAGGTCTAATGCATCTCTAAATTGGGGAAGAATCTTCCAATTTTCAAATCCCTCATGAATATGAAAAGAGTTTCACACTTGATCACCCCATGTATGGTTAAGGTATCCATCCAAGGGAGACCAATCCCTTAACTAGGATAGGGGGGGTTTCCATTCCATGATTTTTCCCAAAATAGGGCCTTGGATCCATCACGAATTAACCAGGACAGGGAGGGTAATATGAGATCCCAATAGGAGATCATGAAGTTCCACATAAGAGACCCCTTAGGTAATACTAATGTTGTGAAGATTCTTTCTTTGTCATTGGATTCTAGATACTTGGATGTGATTAGCTTGGCCCTTTTTGTGTTTGGATTTTGATAAAATTTCCAAAGTAATTTGGTACCCAAGGCTTTATTTTTTAAAGATAAGTCCCTAATCCCTGAACCTATATGAGACTTTGGCATGCAGACTTTAGACCAGGCAAGAAGAGGTAATTTTTTCTTCTTGGATACATTGTCTGCCCATAAGAAATCCCTAAGAATAGATTGTAATATCTCTATTTTCCACTTAGGCATACTGAGTACTAACATCAGGTATATGGGAATGGCATTTAGGACATATTTAATAATTAGTATTTTTCCTAAAAGGGTTAGCCACTTATGTTTCCATTAAAGGATAGATTGTGAAATTGTGGAAATAATTTTATCCTAGAACAGGTGTTTTTCTGAGCCAGGGAAAAATGGGATACCAAGGTATCAGCAAGGGAATTAGCCAAATAAGAAGCCCCAAAATTTTTGAAGACATTGTTCAACTAATGGTGAAACATTTAAGAAGAAAATATTTGATTTAGTCAGGTTGATAAGTTGTCCAAAGGCCAGGAAATACTCATCTAAAACTTGTTTGATGACTTGAGCTTCAGATATTGAATCTTCTACAAATAGGAGGGTTTCATCTGTGAATAAATTATGAGTATGGGGGTCATTTTCATCATTTAAATAAACACCCTTCCAATTTCCAATTTGTGTGGTATGAATGATTTACCTGCTAAGTCCCTCCACCATAAGGATAAATAAGAACGGGGAAAGAGGGTCCCCTTGTCTAATACCTCTGGATGATGAAAATAAACCTTTGGGGGATCTATTAATAATTATTGAAAACAATGGGGAGGATACACAAGACATGATCCATCTAATCCATTTTTTATGAAAACAAAGCTTAGTAAGGACCAAGGAAAGAAATTCCCAGTCGACCCTGTCGTATGCCTTCATCATATCTAATTTAAGAACCATTTCTGATTTATTTTGTAGTAAAATAGAATGCAATAATTCATGGGCTAGAATAGCCCCTTATGGTATTTCTCTTCCAGGGACACATCCCCCTTGTTCTTTTGACATAATTCTAGGAAGTATTTTGGCTAGTCAAACATAAATAGCTTTAGTAAATATTTTATACAACGAGTTACACAATGAAATAGGGAAAAAATCTGCAAATGTTTTAGGATTGTCTTTTTTAGGAATCAATGTAATTCAGGTATGATTCAGCTCTTTAAGCACAGTCTTATGTATTCTAGCCTCTTCTAAGGCTAGAAATATTTTCTTTCCCATAAAATCCCAACATTTTTGAAAGAATAACATAGTGAAGCCATCCGACCCAGGGGCTTTATCCGGAGCCATGGAGAAGACAACCTCTTTGAGCTCATTTAGTGTAAAAGGTGACATAAGCATAATGTTGTTGGCTTATATGAAATAATCAGGGATGGACATTAGAATATCATTGGAAGGTTGTCTAGGTTGTATAGTCAAAAGATTGGAGAAGAAAGAGATACCTTCCGTGGCTATGGCATTCTCATCTTCTATAATTATAGTAGCAGTCTCAATATGGACAGTCCTATTTATAAGACATCTAAGTTTAGTCTAAGAATGAAATAATTTTGTGTTTCTATCACCTTCAGCAAGCCAAGTCTCTCAATATTTATGTTTCCAATAGATTTCTTCTCTTAAAATTACTTCATCTAGGTCAACCTTTAGTTCCTTTTCCTTGGAAAAATATTGACAGTCCATACCATGCAGGATGATGTGTTCATTTATAGATGCTAACTCTAATTCTAATCACATTTTCTCATGAAATATATTTTTAAAACAATGAATATTCCAGTCTTTAATTTTGACCTTGATGAGATGTAGTTTTTTAACCAATCTAAATATTTGAGTCCCTTCCATATACAAAGAATTCTCCCACCAATGTCTTAGTAATGAAATAAAGTTAGCATCTCAAAACCAGATTGGTTCGATCTTGAAAGTGCCTTTACGATGAGAAGAAAAATCAGAGGTTTGAAATAAAATCAGATAATGATCAGAACCTGAGATAGATAGGATAAGTGAATGATAATCAATCTATGATTGGATCTAGGAATCTGAAATAAGGAACCGATCTAGACGTTCTGCAATATTGCAAAAATTAATATGTCGATTTGTCCAAGTGAATATACCAACCTTGGGAGAAACATCTAATAGGTTATTACTGTGAATAAACTAGTTGAAATAAAGCATGACCTTACAAGAGGGAAAGATTCCCCCATATTTTCCATCATAGTTGAGGAAAACATTAAAATCCCCTCCTAAAATGATCAATTCCCCTTGTAAGGATTGTATGAGGGTACCCAAGAGGTCCCATAACTTATTTTTATCTAGAATAGAGGTGGGACCATAGATATTGAATAACCGAAAGGAGAGATTGATAGAGTTAAAGTTCACTAAGGAAATCATCCAGTATTTTTGAAAGGTTATTTGTTCCATGGAAATCTTTTTAGGGTCCTAGAGGACTGCAAGACTCCCTGAAGCACCGTCTGAAGGGGATGTCCAAAAATTTCCCATTTTCCAGGATGTGAACAAATTTTTTGTTGCCTCATCTGATAATTTATTTTCTTGAAGCAAAAGAAGGTCAAATTTGGTATTTAACAATTGGATGTTAAAGAGCCTTTGTAGGTTAGGCACATTTAAGCCCCTAACATTCCACGATAAGAGCCTCATTTTTGTAGAGGGGAAGTCTCAGTTCCCCTCCTTTCATGAGAATTTGATGAGTTAAGACCTTCGACATACTCAGGTTGGAGTCTTTGTTTGGCCTTAGCAGCTCGTGTCATTGGTGGATTGACCAAGAATTTCTTCTTACCTATTTTGTTTGAGGTAAAATATGATGGAATTGTTTTTTGTAAACCTGATTTGATTTCTTCTATGATCCGAGAGGAATTTGATGGTCTACCCCTCTATTTGGAGGCTGCGGAGGGAGATAATTTAGAAGATGGGGATTAGAAAATAAGACAGGATGAGGATTTGATATCCCTCTTTTTGATAATAATATCCAATGAGGGTGAGAAATTAACTAGTACATCATGTAATGATGAATCCAAATTCGGTGAAAGCATGTCATAAGTATTCTTGGTCTATGGGATTTCACCATTATAATTTAAAGCAGATAATGAAGCATCTAAGAAATCAATTATAGAATCCGCAATATGCTCAGTAAGAATAATGTCATCTTCCTTAGCAATTTCCTCTACATGTGCAATAGTCTGAACTAAAGATTTAATCAGAAGTGCATTGTCCAATTTATCTAAATTATTGGTGTGTGCAATAGAAATGTTTTCCTAAGGCTTTTCTATAACTTTGGAGGCAACCAAAGAAGTTGAAAATAATGATTTTTGGCAAGGATTCGTATGATGGTGAGAAGGGGGTGAATTATGCAATAGGTAAGGATGGGGAGTGGCCGGTGGTACATGCAATAGAGGTGAGTGAGGACCAGGCTTCTCAAGACTAGCAGGGACAACCGGAGGGATTCGCAAGGAAGATTGTGGTGATGACATTTCAGGAGCGTCCCACAAAGGGGCCTCAATGAGATGTAATCGAGTCAGATTAGGATTGGCTTGAGGATAGGTAGGGTATGATGGAAGAAATGTGAAGAGGTGAGAAGAAGGAGGACCAAAGAAAGCATAATTATGAGGAGGAGATGGATGAGATGATGTCATAACAAGGATCTGGGCATGGGAGACACATGGGGATACTTCCATGATGGAAGGTTGAGGAGGAAAGTGGGGGACAAAAAAAGAGAAAGAGGAGGCTTGAGGGAAAGAAGTTTAAGGTGAATAAATTTGGTGGTCACGATGATGGTCCCTGTGTGTGGTATGTAAAGAGGACAAGGGAGAAGTTTGTTGAGTAGATTGATGAGATGCAGAAAATTTCCCAAGGTTTTTAAATAACTCCTCATCAATAAAGATTATGCATTTTTGTAGATTAGAGGGATATTTAGACAATGTTTTCTTCCAAGGGCTAAAAGGTGATTCAAACTTTGATATAGAAGGGAAAACAAAAGTTGGTTGAACCAGGACACAAATCTTGGTGGTGAGAATGTTATTTTTAATAGCACGATTAGTTCTCACAAACTGCCCTAAAGAATTACTGATTTTTTTTGCAATACGAAAGTCATTAAACTCATAAGTGTTATTCCCTGCATACCCGTCCCTACATTTTGTGTGAAAAATGTTGGGTCCCCTCTTTTCACTTTTGGATCTTACCTTGTTTTCTTTGCCTTTGTTTTTCTTTGTTTCTTCTCTAGGCTTTCCCTCCCCGGGGGTTTTGTTTTCTTACTATTTTTGTCTTTCATGCCTCCGGGACCCAGTCCCAGAGTTTTTTCTTTCTAGAGCTGGATTCCAGACTTTGGGATTCTCTATCATGATGTCTTCTCCTCGTGAGAAGGCATGGTGGCATGGGATCTCCGGGCCTGGAGTCCAGAGGTTTTCCTATTTCAAACCTTGCGGGAAAAGAGAAGTAACTTTTTTTTACCATGGGTATAAATGGAGATTACATACCGCTTTCATAGTTACCACGATTAAAACACTTGTGCATCTAGAGTGATTCTTAGGCGACCAAATTTCAATTAAACTACGATTACCCTTGTGCTTAGTGGGTTGTTACTAGTTGCTTCAAGGTGCTTGTTTTTGGTTGTTTGAAGGTAGAACCTGTTAGGGGAGTGCTCCTGGTGTGCTCTTTCCCTACCCTTCTTTGGATTTCTAGGTAGGTCTTCTGGTTTCCCTTCTATTTTCATGTTTTGTGTTTGTTCCCTTTTCTCTTTTAGTTTGTGTCTTGTTCACAGGTTTCCTTTCATGCTCTATTTCTGGTTCGCCTCCCATTGGTGGGTTGGCTCTGCTAGAAGGTTGTCCACCTTCTGCACAGCTATAGATTAAATGTCGATAGTGTACATTATTTTAGTCTGGTTCATGTATATATGTGTTTAGCTGTAAGTTTGTATAAATTTGTAAATGTTGTGTATTTTTTGTATATCGCATGTATATATGTTTCAGTTCTGTGTTTTTGTGTATATACTTTGTATATCCTTTCAAGCTCATGAGTTCCTCATGCTCCATCACTACATTTTTTTCCATGAGACTGAGCTCATTGAGATGAAGTCGATACGGTTCAAACTTGGCACCTCACTGGTTCGAGCCATGGCAGATTTCTCTCTCCTCCATCTCATCACCATAATGGCGGGATTAATTTCCCATGAGTGGGCATTCAAACCGTGTCTCATCTGGCATTCATTTTACCCTGTGTTAGCCCACTTGTTGCCATTAATGCCTTTATGTCACCTGCCATTTGACCACGTGCCAACTGATGTCAGCTGAATGCAGTTTCCTACTGGTCACATTGGCACGACAACGACTAGATTATCCAGGATCTGGGCCCTAAGTAATTCCTTGTCCTGTGTTTCCCCCTTTGTTATTTGGTTCAATTTCCCCAGATTTTTATTCATGTTTATTCTAAGTATACTGAGACTTTGGATGTATGCTAATGCTTGTTGAAAAAATGTAGGGTAGTGATGATTTCCATGGAATTCTAATATTCTTTATATATATCATGTTCTAATGGTTCTCCGGTCTTGTAGGTTGCGGACGAGTTGATCGAAGATGTCTGAAGTGATCACCCCTCCTTCTAGCCCAGATCTTCCTACCACTTCCACCCGAGTGGCAACCAAGACTAAGGCCGAGAGGTTATTGGCAAAGTTGCCCTTGACCTCTAAGTATCCTAAGGACGGTGTCATTGTGGGATCAAAAATTGAGTCCAGAGTTCAAGAGATAACAGACTTAGGGCCCAGATCTTGGGTGGAAATGCAAGGCTTGATCTAAGTCATCTATAAACTAAGGGCCACTAGAGATAACCTGGAAAATTAGATCGTCACCTCTGGTATTATCAAGGTAGCTAACTTACCCTATTCGGTGCAATCATCGGAGTTAATACTCCAATTGGCAACACTGTACAACTCACCAACACAGAAAGTCCTACTTTTGGATCCTTAGCCACTACAGTACCCAACAACCACCATCACCTTGGACATGACAAATTTCACCTCAGGGCTGGGGATCCCATAATTTAATGGATCCATTATCCAGAATTGACTCTAGACATTGCAGGAGTTCGAAGGTGCTGAGAATGAAGTTGGAGATTCCCCGCGGGGAGTTCAAAGAGCCCATCCAAGTAGGCATTGTGTTTTTATGCAGGATTTTTGGATTTCCCCATGCTCAGGATTTCTCTTCATGGATGTACTAATTTTTATACTGCATCAGTACTCGCAGTCATACTTTCAACTGGGCGGCCATCATTTCCAATCATGTAGATAAATAGCTGAAGAGCATTGCCCAAAATTCCAAATTTTACATGACATAATACATGCTATGGGCACTAGCCCAACAAAGGCTGATTTTCCCAGGATTGGGCATAGTTGGAGAGCTTGGGAATGGGCCGGGCCAAATGGCACCATGAGATCACTATCCCCAAGTGCAATGGGAACTTAGTTTCCAAAATTTTTGCAGGGTAAACAATGCCTTTGTTTACAACAACATTTTCACACTTACCCAAGATTCCAGGTACAGACTCTCATAGGTGGCGATGACCCTGGTCAGCTCCTACAACCACTATTTCATCCAGTTCCAACATCACACCTACATTCAGGTGACAGACTTCAACAGGAAGCCCCATCTTCTTTCCTGGTATTTCGGGGACAAAATTATTCTTTTAGAATTATGCCGACAGATGATTGATCTGCACACCTTCTTCACATTGAATAAGGTCATCAATGTTTCATTCTCATTCTCTTGCGAGAATTACACATGCAGCCTCACTGTAGCCTGGGAGGCAGATAGCGAATTGAAGAACTTGGGGCTGGTGGAATTCCACCACACCCAGAAAAATTATGATCCCCTCGACAAGATTGCGACAACACTGCCCCAGGCATCCCCACCAAATGAAGAGGATATCAAAGACTTCTGGGTGGACTAGGATAGTTTTGATCTTTGGGCCTGACAACACACATGAATGAGCAAAGGGCTCATGAAAGCACTTGACCTTTAGACTTTCCCGAAGGGTTTTAAAGATGACGGGTTGCTGGAAGATCCAACATATAAGGGGCAAGGGCTGGATAAGTTATATCTTCTTCTAGTGGATTGGGCTACCCCTGAGGACCTAAAAATTGAAGGGGTATGTCACCCCATTATAGAGGCAAGCCGCCAGTATTTCACCTGGGCATGTCCAAAAAGCACCCAAAAGAAGCTAGCGATCAAGCAGGCCACTCCCTCTTTAGCTGGCACCAGACCTTCTTCATCTGTCATAGCTGCTAAACCAAGTACATATAAAGGGAAAGAGAAGGAGGGTGTCCCAGTCCCCAAAGCACCTCCATAAGTCCCCACCCTTCTAATGACGTATTTACATCAACAAATGGACGTGTCAAAGCTGGCCAACCAGCTAATAAGTATGTAGGTATCTTCCAACCTCCTTGTGGCTCCAACGACATCTGCTCACCTGGTCGGATCCCCATCATTGGTGGCCATGATGAGAAGATAGACTTTCAATGAGGCAGAGTCTACTAGTATTCTGGACACCAGGGCTCTGCTAGTAAGGAAGAAATAGAAAAAGGTGACCACAACACCAAGCACAGTTGCCAGTCCTGGTATGCCGGAGATGCCCCCAGTAGATGTCAGTTTGGATTCTCCTGAACTAGAGGATATTTTGGATTCCTTGCCCTTGCATGACGATTTCAATGATACCTTCTCAGCAGAGGAGCTCTTGGAAATTCAGCAAGGTATAGGTCATGCGGTGCAGGAGATCGTTGCTTAGGACAAGGAGGTCCCCATAGAAAAGGAAGTCCCAAAAAAATATATATTAGAGAAAGATGCTCAGGAAGAAGTGCAAACAAGGCCCGAGCAAGAAAATATACTATCCAAGAGATCGAAGATATGCCAATGCAACACGTAGAGGAGCAACTGATGGCCGGGGAACTCAGACCTACAGGAACAATCGTATCCCTGACCATCACGCTCCAAACACCTTTGGTTACTCTGGGTGATCAGGTGCCCCAGAGCACATTTGGTGAGGTATTAACGATGACCACCTTGCTAAATTTTGGATAGAGGCCTCACCCACCTCCAAAGGATGTTCCGGTGGAGGAGAATGCTCCAACAAATGAGGCCAATGAGGCCCAAGAATAGAAACCACACGTTGATTAGGAGGTCCCAAGTAATGAAAATGTAGAGACAGCTAACACTGGGAGGGACGAGGTCCCTGAGAATATAGATGAGATTGAGACCAGAGAAAAGGCTCCAGAAGATACAACAAAAGATGCTAGTATGGTAGAAAACATTGAAGGTTCCAGAGAAGAGGAAAAAGAAAAAAAACAAGAGCAGGAGGAATCAGAATGAGAGGTGGAGAAAGAGCCTAAACATAACATACACCTCAGGAATGTGCCACTAGATTCCAAGAGGAATCCCAATGAATAGGTACTAATGGAAAAGTCACCCCAGCCGCCCCTATGGCTGGTAGAATCAAAGAAAAGGAAAGCTCTGATGGTGACATCGGGCGCCACACTCTCATTGGCTGAAATGATGGCCAGGAATGTAGAGGCCAAAAAGCCCAAGAAGGCATGGATCATCCATACTCTTTGGACTATTCTGATAGGTAACATAGTTGTAACCATCGCAACACCCCCAGCAAATGCAGAGGTAGTGGTCGTAAGGCCCAAGGGTTACACCATAATGGAAGTAGAGTTGGGGAGGAGGGACAAATAGGGTGAGCTAGATCTATTGAAGGAAGCCACCAAGGTAATAGAGGCCATGTACATCAAGCAAGGCTAGAAGTTGGAGGAAAGAGAAACAAATGCTAATCTCCTCGCACTTCTGGTAGAACTTTCACAACCTCTATTTGAAGTCCACCCAGGAACCCCTTCCTCCGGATTTCCGCTTGCATAGGGTGATGTGGACTCTCTGTGAATTATGAAAAGGAAAGCACAAGCTGTAAATGGGTGGGCCACTGAGCAAGTAACCACTATGAGACAATTTTTGGTGGTGTCCCTCCTAGACCTTTATCGGGTTGATGTTCTTCTCAACCAGGCAAAGGGCTCCGCCATCATATGGGAGCAAGATCTAGCGAAGTATAAAAAATGGAAGGTCGGGCTGGAAGGGATCCGAAACATAGGCAAAGAAGTCGCCACAGAAGCAAGAATTTTGGGAGATAAGTCATATGACTCTCTCCAAGCCCAGTACTCTAGACTTGTCCTTAGGGGTGAGGTATGCAAGGAACTGGTCAAGGCCTTGAAAGAGAAAGTGACAACCACCCAATACCCCATGGGTTTGTTTAAAGCATTTGTGGTTGGAGTATCACAAGCCGATCCCTTCACCACTGGGACATGTACCCTAGAGGACTATGTCCTCAGCAAGTTCAACGAATGGATGGAGTCCCTATATCCACCTGCTAGAGATTTTGACCAGGGAAAGTTATCCAGATTGTCAAAGATGATGATCTGATCACATGATGCCATCAAAATTGTGGATGAATTTTGAAGTGGGGTCGAAGATGTTCAAGAGGCATTGGAAGCTATTTGTAGCCGATGGGACAACATAAAAGATGTAGATGAAGAGAGCATAGGCCAAGTGTTGGAAGCTTGGGAAAAATCATAAGTAATAAGTTTCACGAAGTTTGGAGAATCTCATCCCGAGATGTATTTTGTATTCATTCATTCTTTTGAAATGAAAGTTCCTAGATCCCAGAGTTCCAGATCCTACATTTTTGTATTCTTTAAGTGACCCGTGTCTCGATTCCCAAGGCTGACTGGTCACTTTCAAGGCAGTTAATAAAGGTTGTCAGAAGATAGGTAACCACAACAAGGCATGCCAGCTCGATAAGAGGATTCAGACAAATGGTATTCCCAAGGCACCACTTCAGTGCTACACCTAGTACATCGGAGATAGCAAGCCACCCTCCCATTTATGATTCATTTAGCCTTGATCCCCAGGGGATTGGATTTCATCTTCTCTTCTACCAGCTCTCTTATCGAGGCTGATTCTTCCACTCCTCTTTTCTTGTCTTATTCTTCTGAAATGACAAACCTTTTCTGTCTCGAGGTCTTTTGTAGCGTGGTTCATGTAGTACCGGCCACCAAAAATAATATTATATTGTAAAGTGTAAAATAAGTTAGGTTAAGTTTTAGGTCAAGTGATGTGTATAAATAACAAGTCCGACCTCATTCCAAGCATCGACAAAATTGATGATTTTGCAGTCCATAGTTAATAGTAATCTGGTCTTTTTAGTTCTTAGTTGCAGAGCTCAATGCTCCATAGTTTCTAAGTTTTTAGTAGTTAAATGATCCCCTAGAGCCACCATTGTACTACACACCAGTGCTTGCTGGAAGAGATGTTAATGAAGAAGGAAGAGTTCTCTGAATGATGTTATTAGCATTTTGTCTTCTGGGTTAACGGTATTTTATGCTTTGTGTTCTTCATGTCCTCTGCTCTAGTACTTAAAGTAGATTAACGACCTCCTTTCCTTTGCTACTGATAAAATATGAGTTGATGGTCTTGTGTTTCTTTGGTATTTAGTGTAGTGTGTTAGAGCATTGTCGATGTCTTGAATGTTTAGTATAACTATAGGTAGATGAAATATTTCTAACTCTGCAGTATCTTTTGAAGTTTATTTGTTAAGTAAATGTGCACTTGCAGGAAACCCCACTCACTTGAATCCCCAGAGAAGATGAGTTAATATAACTAGCTATCCCCGTCAAAAAAAATAGTCACATCTCTCAATTGAGCCCCATACTATTGAGACCCGAATCTCATGTGCTTGGAGGCCCAGGGAATCTAATTTCCCCGGACAACCTTTATAGGCAAAGTTGGCTAGTACCTCGGTATCCAGTGACAACTTACCTCTGTTGGCAGACCCGGTCACAAAGTCTTGTCAATAGAAACTGGTGCGAGGAGGGCCTGAAATTTTCCCCCTCTGAGGATTTAGATTTTACACTGCCTGCTGGTTCCCCAAGCCATAGTTTTAGGAGTCAAGCCTTCAGTGGGATTGGATCATTTTCACTAGAAAGATTCAAAAGAATCCTTAGATCAGCTCCCAATCCCGGATGGTTTGTCAAACTTGAGCCTCCTACTCAAAAGAAACAGACCCTGAAAGCCAAGTCAACCACCATTGTTTGGGGATCTAGCATACCACAGAATACCCAAGTCCCCCAGAAAATCCTAGGAACTAGCACTCAATCTCGTCAAAATCCAACTCCCCTAATGGCAACATATTTTGGAAATACAAGGTCCCCAATGGGAACTTTTCTGGGTGCAACCAATGATTTACGTTCGCACCTAGAAAATATTTGTCCCTAATATGAGCACTTAGGCTCACAAACCACATAAGAGCATCTATAGGCATACAAAGATGCCATGAACTGACACTGGATCCAACACCAAAACATTGTGACCCAGATGTTCCCTCTGTCCCTGGGACAAAATGAATTGAACTGGTACCTTAACCTTCCCGCCAACTCCATCAACAGTTGGTAGGACATGGAGGAGGCCTTCCTAGCTGCCTTCTGTGTACACATGGACCCAGCATGGTCCCACAGCTAGTTCATTTCTATCAGGAAGGAACCAAATGAACCTCTTACAACATTCAATCACCGGTTCCAATGCACCTTGAAACTGTGCACGGGTCCCTTCATCCCATCCGCAGAGGTGACTATCCAGACCTATCTCAACCTGATGGACCCCTTCATTCCCACTCTCCTCTAGAGAACTACTGCCCCGGGCGACCGGGATACTTTGGAAAAGGTTTACAACTTAGCCTTAGAACTATCCCGCGGCCTCAACAAATCCCCGGGCAGGATTGGGCAGAGCACGCCATTTAACATGATACCCGGTAGAAATTCTTACACCAGGGGATATAACCCCAATCATACAATGGGAGCCCCCATGATGACCATGAATTACCCACCACCTCCGATAGACCAATAGGCCTGGTATGTATATCCATCTCAGACCCAGACAATACCAGGTCTGGAATATTTTCCCTAGAACCAGCCGTAGAAAATGTAACAACCATAGACACAACCACCCAAAGTGCCTTTCTTCTAGTCATCCATAGCTGGAGGATTTCCACCCTCAACTCTAGAAAATACTATTACTTTCCCAGGGAACCAACAAAAACAACTGTCACACTATGACGTGAACACCCAGTTGACTGCCGAGGTTGAATCCCTCTGGCGAATGTTGTCTACCCTGACTGTAGACATGGGTCAACTGAAGGTGGGGTCCTACGCACCTCATAATTCCAATTCCCAGAGATGGAATATTTTCTCTGAGCAATGAAATAATAATGCCAGAGGAAGAAACTACAACAACAGACCTCAGCCCAACCAACAACAATGGAATAACAATGCCAATGTTGGAGGCCCGCCTCTGAACCAAAACACCAACTAGGGTAGTGCTGGACCATCCTAATTCATGCCAGTGACAAACTTCCAGCCCATGACCAACTAGTGTAGATTGCATGACATAGGCTCTCACAATGAGGTAAAATATTCCACGCTGGAGAAATTCATCATGATTTCCCAGCTGGACAGACAACAAGCTTCTGATCCTACTCTCCCAGAACCTCCTGTGCAAGAGCCCACTCACAGTGCATTCACCTGTGAGACCATCTTCTTTGAGACTGCCACAGAAGATGAAGAGGAACCCAAACTACAAGGGTTCTTTGATGAATCTATTCCATCCTTTAAGACCAATGCCTTCACCAACCCAAGGGCTCCCTACAACACTCAAAGTCAGGCTGGTAAAGAAATAGTTTACACGCCCACACCTCCCAAGGACACTTCTCCCTAGGAGAATACAACCGATCGGTCTACCTCTCCAAAAGGCTCTAGTTCTAATCAAGCTAAGGACCTAGCCGAGGGAAGCCACCAGTTCCTAGGAGGAAGGTTTGACATCACGAAGGCATTAGAACAAACCACCACCTCCATGACCTTGATGGAGGTTTTGTTGAATTGTCCTGAGCATAAGAAGTCCCTTCTAAAACTCTTGGAAAACTCAGAAGCCGTCAGTCGCCTACCCAAGACTGTCTCCTTTGAGGATGCCAATGAGGCTATCTTCTGGGGAAACACTAAAGATCCTCCCTTTATGCTAGGCTTGAACATACAAGGAAAGAACATACACAACTGCCTAGTAGATTTTGGGGCTTTGGGAAACATCATGCCTTTATCCATATGACAGAAGCTCAAATTTCACCCCACCCTATCTAATGGCGCAGTAATCCAATTAGATAAAAAATGCTGTAAAAATGGTGGGTGAAATAAAGAACATTCAGATTCAAATCATCTAGGACCCCAGGATAGCCAGCATAATTGACATCAAAGTGGTGGACATCCTAGAGACTTATGGGATGTTGCTAAGTCAGAATTAGTCCAAATCCTTGAACAGGTACTTTTTGACCAACTTCTCCCACTTATGGCTCCCCTGGGAAGGAGAATCTAACAAGATCTAGGTTGAAAGTGAGCCCTAGATGAGACAGGCCCTCACAAAATTTAGGAGAGTAAATGAGGTCCTATTCTCTAAGACTTCCCCTGGGGTATACCAATCCCTTGAGATCTTAACATTCGATTTCACCTCAGGAGAAGACCCCATAGTTCTGTAGAGGACCCAAGACTTGGAAGAAAAATTGAGGGTTGAGGTTAACTCTTAGGGCACTGTAGCGACCCCTGCCACACTCTTGTCTGACACTTGGTGCTGAGTACATTACCAGAAGCATTCAGAGCTAGAGTGTGAACCTTGCCTGGTCGCTGCTGCCTGACACATTGATGCCCTCTGGGAGGAAGAACACACACCCGATTTCCCAGAACCCAGTACTTCTACTGAGAGCGGCTCCTCGGTGCCACGTGTCCAAGAATCCAAACTAGAAATCCCTCCAGAGACAAACCTCACCCACATACCATCAGCTCCAGAGAAAAATCCTCCCAACCCTCCCAAAAATAATCCAAAGACCACTTTGTCTTCCCAACCCCAGACAACAAATGATGATTTGTGGACCCTTAAGTTTGATGGGTCCCGATCTAAACAAGGTTGTGGGGACAGAGTGGAATTAATCAACCTATGGGGGAAATCTTTCCTCACATCCTATAGGTTGTAGTTCAACTGCATAAACAACATCACGAGGTATGAGGCTTTGGTCCTCAAACTCCTATTTTCACCAAGGAAAGGAATCACTTGCCTCCAGGCCTTGGGTGATTCAGAGTTGATTGTCAAACAAGTCCAGAGTCAATACACCTAACACGATAAGAGGCTGGCTACATACCGCAACTGAGCATGGAGCCTTATTGAGGATTTTGATGCCTTTTCCATCGATCTTATTCCCCAAAGATGAAACTATGTCCTGGATGCCCTTGTTGTTTCTGCCAGTACACTTGAGCCCATGGCCGACTCGCAAATCCAGAGATTTTCTATTGAGATGATCCCCACCCCGTCCATTACAAATAATGTCACCCATTTTTAGGTCTCTGAGGATGATCAACATATCTTGGCCTTCATGGCCAGTGTTGGTGTCTTTGAGGACCAGATAGTGGAAGAGAGAGATCACGATGACACTAGGCGGGGTGATGAAGATGACTGGATCATGGACCTACTGACCAACACCATCCTGAAGGGGATGGTTATACTTGAATGAATCTTTGACTTGGACCCTCAGGGTTGGGAAAATATATCATCATCCTCTGAGGGAGGGAAATTTGAGAAAGTGAACATCGGCCAGCCCGGTGAAGAGAAAATGATACATATTGGCACCTCCTGCTCCCTCGAGGAGAAGGAG
Organism: Thuja plicata; assembly: GCA_018584345.1. Classification (NCBI taxonomy): domain Eukaryota; kingdom Viridiplantae; phylum Streptophyta; class Pinopsida; order Cupressales; family Cupressaceae; genus Thuja; species Thuja plicata. The sequence goes on along the minus strand of MU227615.1, from coordinate 1,734,634 downwards.
AAGATTCTTGTGGTTCTCTGAGAATACATTAATGTGATTGCACGGGGATATGAGGACTTGAAAAATTATGACACATCCATTATGACTCATACTATCCCACTTAAACCTGATGATAAGCCATCTTGGCAAAAGCAGCAACTAGTCAATCCACTGATTGAGCCTCTAATTCACCAAGAGGTTCAAAGACTACTGTCAGCCCGAATAATCTTCCCAATCTGGCATACTACATGGGTAGCCAACCTAGTTCCTGTAAGGAAGAAGAGTGGCAAAAGTCACCTTTGCATGGATTTCTAAAATTTGAACAAGGCCTCCAAGAAAGACAATCATCCTCTCCCTTCATTGGATGAGGTATTACAAATCGTGAATGGATCACAAATGATGTATTTCTTGGACGGGTACTCTGGATATAACCAAGTCATGGTTAAGTTTGAAGATAGAGACAAAATGACATTTACCACCAAGTGGGGAACATTTCCATATTGGAGAATACCCTTTGGCTTAATTAATGTATGGGCCACAATTCAGAAGGCTATGGAAATTGCGTTCGAGGGCCTTTTGAACCAGTGTATAATCATCTACATGGATGATTTGACCGTCTTTTCCTGGGATAGGCGTGATCATTCCACCCACCTCGCCCAGACTTGTGAAAGATGTCACCAGTATGGAATATCCCTCAACCCTAAGAAATATATATTCAGGGTCACTGAAGGGAAGTTGCTTGGGCATATTGTCTCCGAGAAGGGTATATCCATTGACCCTGAGAGATTTGAAGCGCTGCTAAATATACAAATGCCCAGCAGCAAGAAGGAAATGCGATCTTTCTTTGGAAAGATCAACTTTGTCTGGTGATTCATGACTGGATTTGTCGAGATCATAAAACCACTCAATGAAATGATGAAAAAGGATACAAGAATTGAGTGGAGTCCTGAAGCAAAGCGAGCATTCACTCAGATTAAATAGACGATAATGGAGGCATGAGTTCTGGCTAGTCCAGACTATTCCCTCCCTTTTTATATTTATTCCTTTGCTTCACCGCATTTTACCTTGACAATTTTGACCCAAAAGGTCGAAGGGGAAGAACGACCAATAGATTTCATGAGATCCCCCTTTAAGAACACCAAAGTCTGGTATTCATCCTTGGAAAAGCAGGCCTTTGCTCTTGTTTGCGCCATGAAAAAATTCTGGCATTATATTCTCTGGAGCAAGGTGCATGCTATCATCCCAGACCAGGCGATGAAATCTCTATTGATGCAGAGTGAATTGGGTGAAAGATAGGGGAAATGGATGGCCATCCTCCAGGAATACAATTTGGAAATGCAACCCATGAAGATAGTCTGAGGCCAAGGACTATTTAGAGCGATGGCAGAAGAGACTCCCCACATTGAGTGTCAAACGTATATAGTGGAGTCCATCACTCAAGATCCATGGTACACTAACCTGGTGTACCTCTTATTGAATAATAGAAGCCCAGAGGGATTGCCTCCAAAAAAATGTTGCGCCCTGTGATTGAAAAGCGCACACTTCATGATAAAAATGCCATGCTTTTTTGTAGGAACTATGAGGGAGTATACCTCTGGTTCATTGATAGGGTTCAGGCTGCAAAAATAATTGAATAATTCCATGGGTAGTTTGGAACTGGGCATGGCTCAGCTAATGCCACTGCCCATCAGATCCTTTGGGCTGGATACCATTGGCCCTGTATCGTCAAAGACGTCTATACTCACGTCTGAAAGTGCCATACTTGTCAAACCGTGACACATCGTGAACGTAACCTGACCATGCCTTTACAACTAGTTTTGAAGCCAGACCTTTTGCCCAATGGCATTTGATATTATTAGGGAAATCAACCCCAACTCATCTGCCAACCATCGGTACATCTTGACTGCTATTGATTATTGCACCCGATGGTCTGAAGCGATACCTTGCAAAAACAATAAGGTAGACGTAGTTATAAATTCTTAGAAGAAAATATCGTCACAAGATTTGGAATGCCCTTCACTATAGTATGTGACAATGGTATGACATTTTCTTTGGCACAATTACTTGAATGGACCTATGACTGGAAGATCACTCTGAAGTTTTATAGAAACTATTACCCCTAGGGGAATGGTTTTGCCAAATCAATCAACAAAAATTTGCTTGAAGTGATCAAACACTTGTTAGAACAGAATCCCTGGGAATGACATCAAAAGTTGAGATTCATCCTTTGGGTGGATTGTATTTGCATTAAGGCCACCCTAGGGACATCCCCATTCCATCTGGTTTATGGCCTAAACCCAGTGTTCCTCATTAACTTACAAATCCTAGTTTTACAGTTCATGTAGGAATTCACCAACTGGGACAATATTGTGGAGGTTCAGCTCCTAAATCTGGTGTAGATGGAAGAACAAAGAGACACAGCCCTTGAACATTTTGTGCATCACCAAGCAGTAGTGAAATGATGGTTTGATCGAAGAGCCCAGTATAAGGCCTTTCAGATTTTGGACTTGGTCCTCTTGTGGGATAAAGCCCGAGAAAAGAAAGGAAAACACACTAAATTCCAATGGCTCTAGCTCAGACCATATTTGATCTTAGAGATCTGCAAGGAAAACACCTATCACCTCAATACCATGATTGGAGAACCCATCTCATTGCTCATTAATGGATAGTTTCTCAAACATTATTTTGAATGAGGCAGGTTTTCCCGTAGTTGTATTATTTGTAAATATTCTTGTTTGTAAATATTTCTTTCTCGGTACCCTGTTTGGGGTGCCTTGTAAATAGTTGTCAGCTGTCATCTGGGACTGCCTTGGGTTTTGGTTCTTTTGTTTTTTTCTTTGCCTTCTTTGTTTTCTTTCTGGGTCCCCACTATTTTTCTGCCCCTTTTTTAGGCTAGTATGCTTCGCATAACATCTAGTCTCTGGGATGATACCTTTCGCATTACAATGAACTTGGAATCTATTGTTAGCATAGTGGAATTGGTCTGGTCTCCGGAGTTATTTTGTAATTTTGGTAACAGGATGTGAGTAATCTTCATTGGATTTATCCCTGGAAATCTGGCAATCAGTTAAATCAAAATCAAAAGGAACAAGTAATCGGATACACCGAGAGTAGATTGGTTGCACTAGTCTATTGGCCCAAGTCTGAACTTTTTAAATTCTTTCCAGGTCTGGAGTTTTTCTTCCCCATTTGGAAAATTAATATGGGTGGAAGGGTGAAAGAAGTACCACCATTAAATTGAGCTAAGCCTGAGCTTAATGGTGAAAGAAGTACCACCTTCCCATCCAGAAAAGAATAAAATAGCAAGGAAAGAAAAGATGGGATGAAAACTCTGATATCTGGGAGAAATGAGAAAATTTGATGACTATGGATTAATATATTTAGTGCTTCTTCTCTACTTCTCCCAGAGGTCATCATCTTGATTTCCTTTCAAATCACACACTTCACAACTGACAAAAGACCAAGGGTTGAATCATGTATGAGCCAGATTGCCTTAGACGCTTCGTGCCTTGCAAACTGGATACTCCAAGTAATGATTTGTTCTAGTTTTGCTAACCAGAGATTCTGAGGTTCTCGAATGTGCTAAGGCATTCATCCTAGATAGTTGCCATTTGTTATGCCCTGCATACCCGTCCCTACATTTTGTGTGCAAAATGTTGGGTCCCCTCTTTTTTCTTTTGGCTCTTGCCTTGTTTTATTTTCCTTTGTTTTTCTATGTTTCTTCTCTGGGCTTTCCCTCCCTGGGGGTTTTGTTTTCTTTCTATTTTTGTCTTTCGTGCCTCTGGGACTTGGTCCCGGAGTTTGTTCTTTCCAAAGTTGGATTCTAGACTCTGGGATTCTCCATTGCGATGTCTTCTCCTCATGAGAAGGCATGGTGGCATGGGATCCCTAGGCCTGGAGTCCATAGGTTTTCCTGTTCTGAAGCCTACGGGAAAAGAGAAGTGACTTTCTTTTACCATGGGTATAAATGGAGATTACATGTCACTTTCACAGTTACCATGATTAAAACACTTGTGCATCCAGAGTGATTCTTAGGCAACCAAATTGTGATTAAGTTGCGATTACCCTTGTGCTTAGTGTGTTGTTACCAGTTTCTTCAAGGTGCTTGTTCATGGTTGTTTAAAGGTAGAACCTATTATGGGAGTGCTCCTGGTGTGCTCTTTCCCTTCCCTTCTTTAGATTTCTAGGTAGGTCTTCTAGTTTCCCTATTGTTTTCATGTTTTGTGTTTGTTCCCTTTGCTCTTTCAGTCTGCGTCTTGTTCGCAGGTTTTCTTTCATGCTTTGTTTCTGGTTCGCCTCCTGTTGGTGGGTTGGCTCTACCAGAAGGTTGTCAGCCTTCTGTGCAGCTGTAGATTAAATGTTGATAGTGTACATTATTTTGGTCTAGTTCATGTATATATGCATTTAGTTGTAAGTTTGTACAAATATGTAAATGCTATGTATTTTCTGTATATCACATGTATATATGTTTTAGCTCTGTGTTTTTGTGTATATACTTTGTATATCCTTCTAAGCTCACAAGCTCCTCACGCTTTGTCACTACATTTTTTTCCATGAGACCAAGCTCATTGAGACGAAGTCACCATGGTTCAAACTTGGCACCTTGCTGGTTTGAGCCATGGAAGCTTTCTCTCTCCTCCCTCTCATCACCATAATGGTGGGATTAATTTCCCATGAGCAGGCATTCAAACCGTGTCCCATCTGGAATTCATTTTACCCCGTGTCAGCTCACTTTTCACCATTAATGCCTTTATGTCACCTTCCATCTGACGACATGCCAACCCACATCAGCCCAATGCAGTTTCCTACTGGTCACATCGCCATGACAACAGCTAGATTATCTAGGATCCAGGCCCTAACTATTTCCTTGTCCTGCGTTTCCCCCTTTGTCATTTGGTTTGATTTCCCCAGAGTTTTATTCATGTTTATTCTAAGTATCCTAGGACTTTGGATGTATGCTAATGCTTGTTGAACAAATGCAGGGTAGTGACAATTTCCTCAGAATTCTAATATTCTTTATATATCATGTTCTAATGGTTCTCTGGTCTTGCAGGTTGCGGATGAGTTGATCGAAGATGTCTAAAGTTATCACCCCTCCTTCCAGCCCGGAGCTGCCTACCACTTCCACCCGAGCGGCCACCAAGACTAAGGCCAAGAGGTTATTGGTAAAGCTTCCCTTGACCTCTAAGTATCCCAAGGATGGTGTCATTGTGGGATCAAAAATTAAGTCCAGAGTTCAGGAGATAACAGATGTAGGGCCCAGACCTTGGGCGGAAATGCAAGGCTTGATCGAAGCCATCTATAAACTAAGGGCCACTGGAGATAACCTGGCAACTTAGATCGCCACCTCTGGTATTATCAAGGTATCTAATTTCTCCTATTTGGTGGAATCACCAAATTTAATACTCCAATTGGCAACACTATACAACTCACCAACATGGGCCGTCCTACTTTTGGATACCTAGCCGCTACAGTACCCAGCAACCATCATCACCTTGGATGTGACAACTTTTGCCTCAGGGCTGTGGATCCCACAATTCAACGGATCCATTATCTATAATTGACTCCAGACATTGCAGGAGTTCGAAGGTGCTGAGGTTATCTCCTGGAAATATATCAGTAGCCACTAGCTAAAAGTCCCAAAGAGGGATTATAACAGAATGAAGTTGGAGATTCCCCACGCGGAGTTCAACGAGCCCATCCAAGCGGGCATTGCATTTTTATGTAGGATTTTTGGATTTCCCCATGCTCGAGATTGTTGGGCATGGATGTAATACTTTTTGTACTACATCACTACTCACAGTCATACTTTCAACTAGGCGGCCATCATTTCCAATCACGTAGATAAACAACTGAAGAGCATTGCCCAGAATTCCAAATTTTACATGACATCATACGTTCTATGGGCACTATCCCAATAAAGGTTTTCTTTCTCAGGATTGGGCACATTTGGAGAGCTTGAGAATGGGATGAGCCAAATGGCACCATGGGATCACTATCCGCAAGTGCAATGGGAACTCAGTTTCCCAAATTTCTACAGGGTAAACAATGCCTTCGTTTACAACAACATTTTAACACTTACCCAGGATTTTGGGTATAGACTCTCATAGCTGGCGATGACCCTGGTCAGCTCCTACAACTTATATTTCATCTAGTTCCAACATCACACCTAAATTTAGGTGACAGGCTTCAACGGGAAGCCCCATCTTGTTCCTTGGTATTGCGGAGACAAAATTATTCTTTTAGAATTCTGCCAACAGATGATGGATCTGCACGCCTTCTTCACATTGAAGAAGGTCATCAATGTTTCATTCCTATTCTCTTGCGGGAATTACACATGAAGCCTTGCCACATCCTAGGAGGTAGAAAACAAATTGAAGAACTTGGGGTTGGTGGAATTCCACCACGCCTGGAAAAATTACAATACCCTCAGCAAGATTGCCACAGCACTACTCCAGGCATCCCCACCACATGAAGAGGATATTGAAGACTTCTAGGCAAATTTCCAGGACAATTTTGATCTCTGAGAGTGACAGCACACATGAATGAGCAAAGGGCTCATGAAAGCACTCAAACTTCAGACTTTCTCAAAGGGTTTTAAAGATGATGGGCCACTGGAAGATCTAGCATATAAAGGGCAAGGGATGGAAAAGTTAGATATTCCTCCGGTGGATTGGGCCAGACCTGAGGACCTGACAATTGAAGGGGTATGTCACCCCATTATAGAGGAAAGCCACCAGTATTTCACCCAGGCATGTCCAAAGAGTGCCTAAAAGAAGCCAACAATTAAGCAGGCTACTCCCTCTTCAGTCGGTGCCGAACCTTCTTCATCTGCCGCGGCCACTGAACCAAGTATAAGTAAAGGGAAAGAGAAGGAGGATGTCCCGGTCCCCAAAGAACCTCCACAAGTCCCCACCCTTCTAATGGCATAGTTACATCAACAAATAGAGGCGTCAAAGCTGGCCAGCTAGTGAATAAGTATGCAGGTATCTTTCGGCCTGCTTGTGGCTCTAATGGCATCTGCTCACCTAGCCAGATCCCCATCGTTCGCGACCATGATGAGCAGAAATTTTTTTGCTGAGGTGGAGTCTACTAGTATTCTAGACACTGGGGCTCTACTGCTAAAGAAGAAAAAGAAAAAGGTGACCCCAACACCAAGCACAATTTCCAATCCCAGTATGTCGAAGATGCCCCAGGTAGATGTCAGTTCGGATTCTCCCGAACTAGAGGATATTTAAGATTCCTCGCCCCCGCATGACAATTTTGACAATACCTTCTTAGTGGAGGAGCTCCTAGAAATTTAGTACGGTATAGGTCATGTAGTGGAGGAGATCACTGCTCAGGACAAGGAGGTCCCCATAGAAAAGGAAGTCCCAGAAAAAGATATATCAGAGCAAGAAGCTCAGGAAGAAGTGCAAATAGGGCCCAAGTAGGAAAAGATATCAGTCCAAGAGACCAAAGATACACCAAGGAAACATGTAGAGGAGCAACCGATGGCTGGGGAACCTAGACCTATAAGAACAATTGTACCCCCGACCATCATGCTCCAAATGCCTTTGGTTACTTTGGGTGGTCAGGTGCCCTGGAGCACATTCGGTGAGGTAGTAACGACAGCCACCTTGCTAAATTTTGGCCAGAGGCCTCACCCACCTCCAAAGGATGTTTCGGTGGAGGAGAATGCTCCAATAGATGAGGCTAATGAGGGCCAAGAACAACAACCATAGGTTGATTAAGAGGTCCCAAGTAATGAAAATGTAGAGACAGCTGACACCGGGAGGGGCGACATCCCTGAGAATACAGATGAGATTGAGACTGGAGAAAAGGCTCTAGATGATACAACAGAAGATGCCAGTATGGCAGAAAACATTGAAGGTTCCAGAGAATAGGAAAAAGAAAAGGAACAAGAGTAGGAGGAACCAGAACAAGAGGTGGAGAAAGAGCTTGAACATAACATACACCCCGGGAACATGCTGCCAGATTTTGAGAGGAATCCCAATGAACAGGTACTAATAGAAAATTTTCCCCAGCCACCCCTATGGCTGGTAGAATCAAAGTAAAGAAAATCCCCGGCAGCAACATCGGGCACCACACTCTAATTGGCCGAAATGATGGCCAAGAATGCAAAGGAAAAAAAGCCCAAGAAGGCACGGGTCGTCCATACTCTCCAGACTGGTCTAACAGGTAGCACAATCACAACCATCGCAACACCCCCAACGAATGTAGAGGTAGCAGCCATAAGGCCTGAGGATTACACCATAATGGAAGTAGAGTTGGGGAGGAGGGAAAAACAGGGTGAGCTGGATCTACTGAAGGAAGCCACCAAGGTTGTAGAGGCCAAGTACATCAAGCAAGGCCAGTATCTGAAGGAGGAAAGAGAAACAAATTCCAATCTCCTCGCACTTCTGGAAAAACTTTCACAGCCTCTGTCCATGGTCCACCCGGGAGCCCCTTCCTCCAGATTGTCACTTGCATAGGGCAATGTGGACTCTCTGCAAATTGTGAAAAAAAAAGCACAAGCTGTAGACAGGTGGGCCGCTGAGCAAGTAACCGCTATGAGAAAACATTTTATGGCATCCCTCCCAAACCTTTATCGGGTCAATGTTCTTCTCAACCAGTCAAAGGGCTCTGCCATCATATGGGAGCAAGATCTAGTGAAGTATGAAAAATGGAAGGCCGGGCTGGAAGGGATCCGCAACATAAGTGAAGAAGTCACCACAGAAGCAGGAATATTGGGAGATGAGTCATATGACTCTCTCCAGGCCCAATACTCCAGACTTGTCCTCAGGGGTGAGGTATGAAAGGAACTGGTCAAGGCCTTGGAAGAGAAAGTGATAGCCACCCAATACCCCATGGGTCTGTTTAAAGCATTCATGGTTGGAGTATCGCAAGTCGATCCCTTCACCACCGGGACATGTACCCTAGAGGACTATGTCCTCAGCAAGTTCGACGAACGGATGGAGTCCCTATATCCACCTGCCAGATATTTCAACCAGGATAGGTTATCCAGATTGTCAAAGATGATGATCCAATCACATGATGTCATCAAAATGGTGGATTAATTTCATAGCGGGGCTGAAGATGTTCAGGAGGCATTGGAGGCTGTCCGCAGCCGGTGGGATAGCATAAAAGATGTAGATGAAGAGAGAATAGGCCAAGTGTTGGAAGCTTGGGAAAAATCATAAGTAATAATGTTCCCCAGAGTCCAAAGAATCTTGTCACGAGATGTATTTTGTATTCATTCATTCTTTTGAAATGAAAGTTCCCAGATCCCAGAGTTTCAGATCCTACATTTTTGTATTCTTTAAGTGACCTGTGTCCCAGTTCCCAAGGCTGACTGGTCACTTTCAAGGTAGTTAATAAAGGTTGTTAGAAGATAGGTAACTACAACAAGGCACATCAACTCAACAAGAGAGTTCTGACAGATGTTCTTCCCAAGGCGCCACTTCAACGCTGCACTTGGCACATCAGGGACAATGAGTTGCCCTCCCATTTATGAGGTATGTAGCCTCGATCCCAAGGGGATCAGATTTCTTCTTCTCTTCTTTCATCTCTCTTATCAAGGCTGATTATTCCACTCCTCTTTTCTTGTCTTATTCTTCTGACATGACAGACCTTTTCCATCTCGAGGTCTTTTGTAGCGTGGTGTAGGTAGTACCAGCCACCGAAAATAATATTATATTGTAAAGTGTAAAATAAGTTAGGTTAAGTTTTAGGTCAAGTGATGTGTATAAATAACAAGTCTGACCTCATTCCAAGGGTCGGAAAATTTGATGATTTTGCAGTCCATAGTTAATAGCAATCTAGTTTTCTCAGTTCTTAGTTGTAGAGCTTAATGCTCCATAGTTTCTAATTTTTCAATAGTTAAATTCTCCCCTAGAGCCACCATTGTACCACACACCAGTGCTTGCTGGAAGAGATGTTAATGAAGAAGGAAGAGTTCTCTTAATGATGTTGTTAGTATTTTGTCTTCTAGGTTAATGGTATGTTATGCTTTGTGTTCTTCATGTCCTCTGCTCTAGTACTTAAAGTAGATTAACTACCTCATTTCCTTTGCTATTGATAAAATATGAGCTGATGGTCTTGTGTTTCTTCAGTATTTAGTGTAGTGTGTTAGAGCATTGTCAATGTCTTGAATTTTTAGTATAACTATAGGTAGATGAAATCTTTCTAACTCTGTAGTATCTTTTGAAGTTTATTTGTTAATTAAATGTGTGCTTGCAAGAAACCCCACTCACTTGAATCCCCAGAGAAGACGAGTTAAGATAACCAGCTATCCCCCTCAAACAAAATAGTCACATCTCCCAACTGAGCCCAGCACTATCGAGACCCGACTCTCACATGCTTGGAGGCCCAGGGAATCTCATTTCCCTGGACAACCTTTACAGGAAAATTTGGCCAGTACCCCAGTATCTGGTGACAACTTATCTCTGTTGGCAGACCCGGTCACAAAGTCCCATCAACAATAAGGTAATCCAGGAAGGGTGAACTAGGTTGGCTGAGAATAAAAGACATTTTTCCCTACTTGATAAAAAGGAACCCAATCTGAAAATAATAACACATTTTCCTTAAGATTCATGAAGGGCCTAGATAAAGCATAATCCTTTGCCTATTCTGACACAAAGACTAAAACAAAAACATCATCTGATATAACTTGAAAATATAAGATCTTAGGAAATTTCACAATTATTCTTTTATTCAGCATGGACAAAGTAATAGATGGACCCCAATTCTTAACAATAATACCTTTCAAAGACAAATAATTACCCCACCATGTATCACGTGAATGTGAAATTGTAACATGAGGAATCTTGACCCATACCTGATTATCATGATGATTAATCACTTTACTTACAACATGAGGAGCTAAGTCCTTCCATATCATATCTACTGATGATGACTAAATTTGATTGGTTGCATCTACTTGGATTTTCAATCCATTGACCCATGAGGGTTTGAGAGTATCATAACTATCTATTTTAATCCTGTGAAGGAATCCAAATATGATTTTTTCCTTTATTAGTCAATGAGGGATTTAAAAAATCATAACTTTTACCAGAAACCTCCCTCTCTAAATTCATGAACGGGCATCCCCTAGCTTTAAGACCCTTATTTTTTTAAGCCTCAAACCTTGCTGGTAAAAACCAACTTTGCATGTCAATGTCAGATTTGGCAAGATCCTGCCATTTTCCATTCAAAAAAACTCACTGAGGCAACAAATCTAACCAAAATTCTTGAGGGGAAAAGCCCCTAAGACAATCAGAGTGAAGCCCTAGAGCTTTCCATTGGCCATCATGGAGAACCCATTGAGGATGATATGGAAAGGGTTTCATTGAAAAGGAGATCTCTACATTGTCAAAAGGTAAAGCCGCCTAACACTCCATCCTACGCCTATTTCCTCCATCATTTCTATTTTCCATTTCTATATCATGATTCAAATGGCATCCATCCGTAGCACCCGTGCGTCATTTGTGAGTAGAAGATGCACGACGATTGAAAGCTCAAATGTTAAAAGCTCTAGGGTTTCAGCTTTATCTTCTTCCATAGATCTTTGTATTCTCATGGCCAAAAACTAGTCACCCAAAAATCCATCTTATTAATGATATAAAACACAACCCATTAATCACATGAAAACATAGACCAAAAGAGGATTGAAACCATAGATTTTTGTAATGTAATATGTAGACCATCAAGAATTTGTGCATGAAGTAGAGCTCACACGTAGTTCAGTGAAACAATCTTGACCTAGCTTTTGGCAGTGGTGGATCAATCATTCACTGAGCTGTGATGAAGGGATACATATTTAACTCACTTTGGGACCCCCTTTCCATTTATTTTCAATAATCAATTTGGTATCTGTTAGCATTATGATATTTTTTTGAGGTGATATGCAAAGTGGTCATGAGTGGATGCATAATTGGTTTTCCTTGATGGAAATGTATTCAGATATCATGATTACAGTGATCGGTAAGAATTGTACGTGATCGGTAAAGGAAAGATCAACTATGTATGTTGACTGGTGTTTAGGAAGAAAAGTATTAGACAAATTGTCGTAGCGGTCGAGTTGAGGAAAGATTCAAATGTTGCAATCAGAGATACAGTATGTACATGGTATGAGGAATCTATGATTCTAACCACAACAATTTATTTCAAAGTTTTTATTGAATTATGTTTTGAGCGTGAAAAAGTTTACCTATATGATCACCAATCAAAGTTTCATTTTAATTTGATTGAGGTGGTGGATCTACGGCCGACATATTAATTTTAAATATTGGTAATACGTTTAAGGATGACATATTTGATGTTGTTGATACTAATTTTGAGGAGGTTGACTAATCTGTTGATTTGACTGTAGTGGAAAGTTCTAGGTCTTTTTTGACCTAATGTCAGTCTATATAAGGAACACTAAATTGTTTGAATTAGGGTTGCGATCATACTTTTAGGATGGACGATAATGAATTGAAGGATCATAGATTAGTATAGCATCAAGAAGGAAAGGAGTTGAATGGATCTAATAGCCAACTAGTATCATTCTACAGATCAACAATCTTGTTGTTCCCTAATAGTTGCGCAGGTCAAATCTTCTAACAAGGTGAACTTTAACATGTTCTTATTTGTAAATCCTCTAATAGTGTAAATTCTTAATTGAGGTTTGAAATCCTCTAGAGAGGTACATCTTAGTTGATATTTTTGTAGTCCTAATAGTGTACTAATCACTTCTAACAGGGTGAACCCATAGAAAGGGTATTTGTAGCTCCTAATAGGGCAAGCTCATTTATTGTAGTATTGGGCTTGTGGGTGTCATCCCCATCGTGGTTTTTTCCCTCTAAAAAGGGTTTCCATGATAAAACACTTGTGTTATGTCTATTAAAGTTGTGGATGCTTGATATTTTTTATTGTTATTTGTTTATTTGTTTCATATGTTTTTTGGTTTGGAAGTTGCTAGTGCAATTAATCATATTGGTGGTTGAATTAGGTCAATACCTATTTGTATTGATTCACCCCCCCTCACAGTCACAATATTTGCAACAATTAGCATCAGAGATCATTGGTCCTCCTCATATTAAGCCTAAGCACTTGAGGAAAAGATCCCTATAAGTCAACATGGATAGATACAAGTATGAATATCAACTTGAGGATGCAAGTCAAGTTATCAATGAATTGAAGGAAAAGATGAGACATTACCTTGCTAAGAGAAGAGAACTTGCTGAGAAGTTGAGTCAAATTCACAACTACATTGAATAACTATCTGAAGGTAGTATATCTAAAGAATTGAAGGAAGCACTTGTAGATATGATGAATAAAAACAATGGAATCAAAAGTGAAGTGGCGAATCTGAAAAGAGAGCTTGACATCCAGTCTATCAAGATGGTTGAAGAACTTGAAAGAAGGGTTTCTGATAATGCAATTTTTTTTTCTAAAGATGCCCTTAAGGCTAAAGATGAAACCCTAATAGAAAGGTTGAAGAAACTATTCAGATCGGAGAAAGAGGTTGCTACATTGAAGGAACACTTACATGATACAAATGAATATAAAGTTGACATTGAAAGAGAGAATGAGGGGATAAGAAAAGAGAATGAAAAGCTAAAAGAAGACTTTAAATCTGAAAATGATCTAATAGATAAATTCATAAAGAGTTCTGTTAAACTTGATGAACAACTTGGAAGACAAAAGATGAATGGAGAGGAACAAGGTTTAGGTTTTACAAAATTTGAAGTTGGTGAGTCTTTCGGCACCAAGGACATCAATGAAGAAACAAAATCAACATCTAAGGTGAAAAATAATAATGGAAAGAGAAGGTATAAACTAATATGTTTTAATTGTCATAAGGAAGGTCATACTACTAATATATGTTGGTTTAAATCAATTGGTCAAAATGTTAGACCTAGAGGTTCTACTGCTAGATCATAGAACTCGTATGTGAGAACTGATAACTATAATGCTAGACCTAATACATTTCATGGATTTTTTTACTATTGTAACAAGTTTTGACATAGAGATAATGAGTGTAGGGAAAGAAGAAACAACCAGTGGTCATATGATTACAATAGTTAGAGACCTATCAATCACGGTAACCGGTCAGATGTTACTTATTTTAAATGTTGCAACTATAGACATATGGTTGTGAATTGCATATTAGGATCATACAGAGACAATTTTGGACCTAGGAATCCAACAGGTATGGTATGTTTTGTCTGTAATAAATTTTTTCATATTGCTAGGTCATGTAGAGAAAAAAAGTATACTAGAGTTCAACCGATGAACATGATGAAAATGACAAAGGTGAAGAAATTTTTAATGCTGATGAAATAAGAAATTATATGAAGAAGACATGAGTGAGGAAAGGAGAATTGAATTTTTCAGAACTAAGAACTCCACAAGTCCAGGAAATGTGGAGAATCTATTGGTGAGCTAAGAACATTATTTTCTTAGGGGGAGAACTTAAAGTCAAATCATTTATCAATCCCCTAACTTCATGAGTCATTATAGCTTGAGCTACAAATATACTTACATGAATCATTATTGTTGTTAATTATTAACATTATGGATACTCCAGTTTTGGTCAACATCGTTGATGAGCCAAGACCCTTATTTAAGCTACACATGATGAAGGAAAATTAAAATGATCCAATGGGTGCTCTATCTTCAATACCCTATGGTGTATTTTTAATTGAAGATATTTTTCATTCATTCACTACAAATTGGAAGAGCTTGGAACTGATGACATCTTAATGAATTTCATAAGCCAAGCAATGATGTGAAGGTAAAAGATGAACATATGCATTTGGTTCAAAAAGGTTTCAATTATGCTACTGAGATACCCGATGAGTTTCATCCAGAATGGATAAGATATGTTTTGAGTAGAGTGCATGATAAATTTATTTGGATGGACAAGTCTGACAATATTTTAAAAGAGTTAATCCAAAAATTTACTGGATTTTATGCAACCGGTGAAGCACCTACTCTACAAACTATTACTACAAACTTGGTTACTCATTTAACCAAATCTAAATAGGATCACCAAGCCATGAATATCAAGGATTAAGTGAAAAGGAAGTGAGATATGACAAACAAGATAATCCTATTGATCAATTTGGTATGTTGGTCAAGGAACTTGTTTATGATCAAGTACTTAACATGGATAATGCACCTGTGGAGTTAGCAATGAAAGAATATGAGAAGCAACAAGATGACAAGTTCAAAGAGACCATAAAAGTAGAAAAAGAGTCACTTGCAATTATAGTGAATAAAATGAAGGAAAATATGTGGGAGATAGGAAAATTCTTGTAAAAGTTTCCAAGGTTACACCTATTACACATGATCTAGAGAAGAAGAGAGAGGATGCCAAACAAGAACTTGATGATTTGGTTAAAAAGTTTGATCCTGTAACTAGTTTAATTTCATAATTCATTGCTAAGGTGAAGATGATTTCATACAACATGAAGATGTTGCAAGTTGAGAAAGCTAACATAATATTATCACTTATGGAGTTGAAGACCTATCTAGCTCCCACTATGGATCTCATGCAACTACATGTGAGAGATACATAAATAATACTAAGTCTACAAGAGGTGAACACTTTGAATGATATGGAAGGAACAACATTAGTTATACATGGATAGATTTTATATATGAAACACTTACAAAACTCATGGGAAACATCTCTGAATTCAGCGAAGATCAACTTCAAGGAAATTTTTGGTCGAATGTAATTCTGGCCAATACTTATAATCCTTTGTCAATGTTGATAAAAAGGGGGAGAATGATGTGTAATGTATTGTATGGAGGAATGATTCAATGGTGTGTGATAGCATGCATAATGTAAGAAGGAATATGATTTGAAGATGATATTGTAGTATGTATGCAATGCAAGATTTTTTTGAGATTATTATCAAAAAAAATTTCCATTAATGCCAAAGGGGGAGATTGTTGGCATTATGATAAGTTTTTGAGGTGATATGAAGAGCGGTCATGAGGTGATGTATAATTGGTTGTCCTTGATGGTAATGTATTTAGATATCATGATTACAGTGACCATTAAAAACTATACATGATAGGTAAAAGAAAGCTCAACTATGTATGTTGACTGATGTTTAGGAAGAACAATATTAGAAAAATTATGGTAGTGGTCGAGTTGACGAAAGATTTAGATGTTGCGATCTGAGATACAATATGTATATGGTATGAGGAATCTATGATTCCAACCGCAATAGTTTATTTCAAAGTTTTGATTGAATTATGTTTTGAGAGTGAAGACAATTTACCTATCTTATCACCGATGAAAGTTTCATTTTAATTTGATTAAGGCGGTGGATCTGAGGTCAAAACTAATTTTAAATATTGTTAATAAATTTAAGGATGACATATTGGATGTTTTTGACACTAATTTTGAGGAGGTTGGCTGATTTGTTGAGCCGACTATGGTGGAAATTTATAGGTCTTTTGTGACCTAATATCAATCTATATAAGGAGCACTAAATCATTTGATTTAGGGTTGTAATCATATTTTCAGGATGGATGGTCATGAATTGAAGGATCAGAGATCAATATAGCATTAGGAAGGAAAGGAGCTAAATGGATCTGATAGGAAACCAATGCCATTCTATAGATCAACAGTCATGTTTTTCCCTAACAGTTGTAGCAGGTAAAATCCTCTAACAAGGTGAACTTTAACAAGTTCTTATTTGTAAATCCTCTAACAAGGTAGCTTCTTAATTGAGGTTTGATATCCTCTAGCGAGGTAGATCTCAGTTTATCTATTTGTACTCCTAATAGTGTACTAATAAATTCTAATAGGGTGAACCCTTAGAAAGGATATTTATAGCTTCTATTAGGGAAAACTCATTTACTGCAGTATTGGGCTTGTGAATGTCATCCCCACCATGGTTTTTCCCTATGAAAAGGGTTTCTACGATAAAATACTTGTGTTATGTGTGTTAAAGTTGTGGATGTTTGATATTGTTGACTGTTATTTTTTTAGTTATTTTATATGCTTTGTGCTTTAGAATTTGCTTGTGCAGTTAATCAAATTGGTGGTTGAATTAGGTCAATACCTATTTTTACTAATTCCCCCCTCTCATTCACAATATTTCCAATAGTATCTTCTTTCAAATTGCAAGGTCAAGACACCAGATTCAAATTTATGAAGCTTCAAGGAACCTTCCTACACCTTTTTCCCTTGCACATGCTTGATTCTTCTATCTCTGTATAGACAGTTCTCCTTGTAGGGCCACACAACTTTCTTGTCTTTTTTGTTCTCCTCTAAAAGGGGTTTCAAATCCATTCATATTGTATCATTCCCCTGTTGGAATAGTCCCAAGGGAAAACTGAGAGGGGGGGGGTGAATCAGTTATCAACTAGTTTAATTCTTTTCTTTAATTAATTACAAAATAACATTGAGCATTAACACATTCAGATAATACAAGATAGAACACAACAATTTTGGTTACGGGGAAACCAAATAGGTAAAAACCCTAGTGAGAATTAGCACCCACAAAGAACTGTACTTGAGTATAATTATCCCTATTAGAAGATCTTGCAACCCTGTTAGGAGTTGTTCTTTACAATGCAATAAGTACAGTGACCTAGTTAAGGGTCTGACCCTGTTAGGATTCTTTTACAAATAACCCTATTAGGGGTGAGGATTCACTATCCAAACAGCTCACTGCTAAAATGATGAAGGCTGCAACCTTCAGTAAAATAGATATGCACTATATCTGATAAATGAGCTATTTGAGTAGACTTGTTGTCTTGATTAGTTCCAGAGTATTTTATACTTCCACTTCTTCACATAGATCTTTTCTTGATGAATGAAATGTCTCTACTATCCCAAAAGAACTGACATTCTATTCTATACTTTTTCTGTCTCTTTTCTTATCATTCACACTTAGGGTTCACCAAATGAACTACTATAAGTATCTTCCCAAAAGATGTGGTCTTAGTTAGATTTTGGAGTCCTTTCAATAATTCTTTTTTCGGCTAAATAAAGCACACAACCTGATTAGAATCACGCAACCCAAACTGAATAGATGTGACGCTTCACATAGTCAGCTCTACCAAATTGACTCAATTATCCCACTTCTATTAGAACACATTTAGCGCCTTTAGATAATTAACTTTAACTCATAATTAAACATGAATACAAACGCACATATCCCAAAGATAGGCACAACTCAAGAAACAATGTAATTACGTCTGCTCTTCACAAATAATCTTCAGTCACCGTAACTGTCAAAACAGACTAACATAACTCAACTAAAACTGAATATCTAACTATGCGTGAATGCACATAGAAACCAAAACATGTTTACACCATGGAAATAAACATGCAAGGCTCCAAAACATCTATACTAATAATCTCTTATAGGACACTACTGTATATTATATGTTGTCATCAATGTCAAACATACAATCAACAATTTGCACAGAAGAAAATATCCAACAACCTCCCCCTTTGATATTGATGGAAACATATGATATGAAGAAAACCATCAACCCAAGTATCCTCCTTCTTTTTACAATCTTCTCAATATCCTCATCAAGGGTTCCTCTTTACTGCTGCTACTCTTTTGACTGTATTTTTATTTTCATGATTATATGCTCCCCCTTACTAAAACTCCCCCTTTGACATCAATGGCAAAGGGTGCCAAACATCATGAAGCACAGGTACTACTCCAGAAGTAGAGTAGTCAACCATTCATCAGTCACCAAGAACTGATGTTCTTTGCTACAAATTATAATTAGACTCGGGAAAGGGAATTACTCCTAGCTTCTCCCCGAGATACTCAAAAGTATCTTTTCATAAAGGCTTTGTAAAAATGTCTGCTAACTGTTCTTTAGTGCTCACATAATCCAAATTTACTTCTCTATCTGCAACTTTTTCTCTTAGAAAGTGATATTTTATCTCAATGTGTTTTGTCTTTGCGTGCATCACAGGGTTCTCTGACATATTGATAGTGCTATTATTATCACAGTGAATAACAATAGGATAATCAATATGAATACCAAAGTCTTTAATCATCTATTTGATCCAAACCATTGTTGAACAATTCAGTGCTGCTGCAACATACTCAGCTTCTGCTGTCGACTGAGAGATACAATTTTGCATCTTGCTTGTCTAACTAACCAACCTGTCTCCAAGAAATATTTCTCCTCCTGAGGTACTCTTCCTGTCATCAACACAACCTGCCCAATCTGTATTTGTATACACATGAATTTGTATGTTCTTTGAGTTAGGATACCATAAACCATAGTCTATAGTCCCCTTTAAGTATCTTATAAATATTCTTTTTATTGCCATTAGGTGATTTTGTTTAGGTTCATCTACAAATCTTCCAACAATGCCAACTTCATTAGAAATATCTGGTCTAGATTGAGTAAGATATATGAGTTTTCCAATCATAGACTTGTATAGTGTCTTGTCAACTACTGTGGAATCATCATCTTTAGAAAGCTTGCTTCCTGTTATCATGGGGGTGCTTA
>MU227615.1:1666783-1681344 GCA_018584345.1 Thuja plicata | reverse complement strand
AAAAAGACAGTTTTCTCTACTTTTCAAGTCTAGCATTAATTTTTGTCATACATGGTTGTGATAATGTTATGTTACATCCTTACCAAAGTTCCTTGGAGGTATTGGTTGGGGCTAGGTATAGCCTTGAGTTTGGACCTATGGATGGTTATTTGTTTAAATTTATTAATAAAACAATATTATAATAGATTTGACCCCTCTCCCTCCAAATTGAGAGAGAAAGGACCTCGAGAGTAAGGAAAGACCAGGTATGCCCCCCACAAGATGAAGCCTCCCACACCCCCAAAAAATTTAACAAATAAGAATACTTTCTTTACGTGAATATTTTGGTAAAAATATTAGCAACTTGCTTCGATGTTGGGCAATAGTAGACTGATGACTTGTCCATGAATGAGATCCCCAATGTAGTGTATCTGGATGTCAATATGCTTGGTCCTTTGATGATGGATTGGGATACATGAGATTTGAGTAGCACATTGATTGTCTCAAAATATGATTGATGGTTGTTTAGATTGAATACCAAACTCAATGAGAAAATTTTGAAACCAAATAGCCTTAGTTTTGGTACTCAGCTTCAATAGAATATGGACCAATAAAAAACTTCTTCTTTCTCTCTAACAAACAAGTCTTGAACCAAGTGAGAAGCTATAAGTTGAATTCATGAACTTATAGCTTCTCACTTGGTTCAAGAACTGTTTGTTAGAGAGAAAGAAGCAATTTATTATTGGTCCATCTTCTATTGAAGTTGAGTACCAAAACTGAGGCTATTTGGTTTCAGAATTTGTTTTTTTTTTAAATTCAATTTTCATCAAAATTTTGAGATTCGTTGGTCAAAAGCTTGCATCGTGGGTTTGGCATCCTGGTCAAAACAGAAAGAGTTTGGTCGAAATGTTTCAACCATTCTGTGTTGAAAGCTTGTGTTGTGGGTTTGGCATCCTAGTTGAAACAGAAAGAGTTTGGTCAAAATGTTTTGACCATTCTATGTCAAAACTTTTCAAACATCTTGACTAAATTTGGTCGAAACATTTTGACCAAACTTGGTCGAAACTTTTCAAACATTTCGACTAAATTTGGTCGAAACTTTTTGAACATTTTGATGAATGTTGGTTGAAGTTTCAAAAAATAATGTTGGCATTTTAATATGCTAATTTCGACCAAATTTGTTCTTTTTTTTAAATTCAATTTTCATCAAAATTTTGACATTCGTTGATCAAAAGCTTGCGTTGTGAGTTTGGCATCCTGGTCGAAACAGAAAGAGTTTGGTCGAAATGTTTCAACCATTCTGTGTCAAAAGCTTGCATCATGGGTTTGGCATCCTGGTTGAAACAGAAAGAGTTTGGTCAAAATGTTTTGACCATTCTATGTCAAAACTTTTCAAACATCTCAACTAAATTTGGTCAAAACATTTCAACCAAACTTGGTCGAAACTTTTCAAACATTTTGACTAAATTTGGTTGAAACTTTTTAAACATTTTGACGAACGTTGGTCAAAGTTTCAAAAAATAATGTGGGCATTTGAATATGCTAATTTTGACCAAGTTTGTGTAGAAATTTCAACATTAACAAGAATGTGTCGATCTTTCAACGATAAAAATACTGACAAAGCAATTTGTGGGTTTTTCGACCAATCTGCGTAGATAATTTGACCAATTTTCATCGAAAATAGGGGCCAATTTTACTATTGTCTTCAATCTTAGATTAAAACATCTATAGGCTTTTCTTTTAGTAGAGTAACCAATAAAAATACCTTCATCGCTTCTAGCATCAAACTTGCCAATACTGTCATCTCTCTTGATGTAGCACTTGCTTCCAAAGATTCTGAAGTATTTTACAGTGGGTATATTACCAAACCAAATTTCATAAGGTGTCTTATCTGCACCTGGCCTTAATTGGATTCTATTGATAGTATAGACAGCTATATTAACTGCATCTCTCCAATAAGTATGGGAAACCTTTCCTTCAATCATGATAGTGTGTGTTGTGTCAAGTATTATCATGTTCCTTCTTTTTGCAATCCCATTCTGCTGAGGGGTTCTAGGAGCACTTAACAGTCTTTTGATTCCATTTTCTTCACAGTAGTCATAAAAATAGTCAGAGGTGAATTCTCCTCCTCTATCTGATATCAGACATTTTATCTTCAATCTAGATTCATTTTCAACCTTAGCTTTGAATACTTTGAATTTCTCAAAAGCTTTAGATTTTCTTTTAAGAACGCAACCCACATCATCCTTGAGAAATCATCAACAAACAAAATGAAATACCTCTCGCCATAGTATGATCTTGTTTGAGTTGGTCCACATAGGTCGGTATGTATCAGATCTAATTTGTTCTCTGCTGAGTTCTGTTTGCTTCTGAATGAGGACCTTACATGCATCCCCATCACAAATTCCCTGCACATAGTATCAACTGGTCTTTCAATACTTGGAAGGTCTCTTACTACCTTTACATTACTTATCTTTACTATGTTGTCAAAATTGATATGACAAAGTCTCTTGTGCCATAGCCAACTGTCATCCACTTTTGCAACAAAACAACTTACTTCAGAGTTGAGCTGAAAGACATTACCTTTGGTCTTTGAGCCTGATGCAATCATGTCTCCTTCTTTATTGTTAATGATGCACTTATTTTCTTTGAATTCTGACTGATATCCTTTGCCAAGTAATTTTCCAACACTTAGAAGGTTGTGATGTAAACCATCAACATAAAGAACATCATCTATTTTGTTCTTTCCATCTAAGGTAATAGAACCCCTACCTATGATAGGTTTGGGAGTGTTATCTCCAAATCTAGCAATGCCACCTTTGTACTTATCTAGATGTACAAATCTATCTTTGTTACCTATCATGTGATGTGAACACCCACTATCTATGATCTAGTTTGTTCTGATGTCTTCTTTGGAAAAAATTGCTAACTCTTGTGCTTATTTTTCATCTTCAATGTCCATCTCCTCAAGCATTTTCTCAATGTCTTTAATGGCAACAAATCCTATTTCATCTTCTCCTGAATCATCACCAGTTACACCATCTTTAGCATGATATCATTCCTTAGTGTACTTGGGTTTGTAATTTGATATGAACTTCTTGAATCTTGTAGGACACTTGGATGCAAAGTGGCCAACTTTGTTGCATGAAAAGCATTTGAATGGTAGCTATCCTTCATATTTCCCTTTACCTTTTCTTTCCTTCTTGGAAATCATAGCAATGATTTCTTCTAGTTCAGTTTCAACTTCTTCCTTCTCATTTGAGCTGCTTAAATATTTCTTACCATGGACTGAGGCTTTGAAAGTTGTTTCCATTTTAGGTTTTGTCTTCAATCTTGATATCTCAAATGCAGATATTTTGCTGATCAGGGTTTCTCTTTTCAATTCCTTTGATAATTTCATGGTTTCATCCAAGATGTTAATCTTTCTTTCATAATCTTCTATCAATGTGGTCATTAGTTTTTCCATTATGTCATCCTCTGAAATTTCTCCACCATTGTTCCTGATACCTGATACTGCTTCATTAATCCTTTGATTGTAAGCTCTGATGTTCTCTTTAGGTAGCATCTCTAAATTATTGTATCTTTTCTTCCATGTCTTTCTACGCGCATTCTTTTCTTGGATGTCTCCTTCAAACATATCTTCTAAGTATTTCCAGATTGAATATGCTCTTTCTACCTTTTTTATCTCAGAAAATTCAATGTTAGATAGG
Source organism: Thuja plicata (assembly GCA_018584345.1). NCBI lineage: Eukaryota > Viridiplantae > Streptophyta > Pinopsida > Cupressales > Cupressaceae > Thuja > Thuja plicata. The sequence continues at coordinate 1,677,655 of MU227615.1, read as the reverse complement.
GAATTGATTAGGGCCTCCTTGGCAATTGCATTTTGAGTGAATACTTTTTTTTTTTTATTTGTAGAGTCTTCTTCTGCAAGGTCTTTCAAGGTGGGAGCATCAATTTCATGAGTATCAATCTCATAGATCTCAAAAACAACACACTGAAGATGTGTTATCATTTTATTCTTCCAGTCAAGATAGTTCTCTCCATCAAACTTATGAATCTCTTTCCTGAAGTACGTCATTTGATCTACCTTAATTTGTTAGGCTTTCTCCCCAAGGCACTTGGATCTGATACCAATTGTTGGAATAGTCCCAAGGGATAACTGAGAGGGGGGTGAATCAGTTATCAGCTAGTTTAATTATTTTCTTCAATTAATTATAGAATAACATTGAGCATTAACACATTCATATAATACAAGATAGAACACAACAATTTTGGTTACGGGGAAACCAAATAGGTAAAAAACCCAGTGGGAATTAGCACCCACAAAGAACTATACTTGATTATAATTATCCCTATTAGAATATATTACAACCCTATTAGGAGTTTTTCTTTACAATATAATAAGTACACTGACCTGGTTAAGGGTCTAGCCCTGTTAGGAGTCTTTTACAAATAATCCTGTTAGGGGTGAGGACTCACTATCCAAAAATCTCACTGCTAAAATGATGAAGGTTGCAACCTTCAGTAAAATAGATATGTACTATATCTGATAAATGAACTATTTGAGTAGACTTGCTATCTTGATCAGTTCCAGAGTGTTGTATACTTCCACTTCTTCTTCACATAGATCTTTTCTTGATGAATGAAATGTCTCTACTGTCCCAAAACAATGGACATTCTATTCTGTACTTTTTCTATCTCTTTTCTTATCATTCACACTTAGTGTTCACCAAATGAACTACTATAAGTATCTTCCCAAAAGATGTTGTCTTAGTCAGCTTTAGGAGTCCTTTCAATACTTATTTTGTCGGCCAAATCAAGCATGCAACCTGATTAGAATCACGCAACCCAAACTGAATAGACGCGACGCTTCACATAGTCGGCTCTACCAAATTGACTCAATTATCTTTCTTCTATTAGAACATATTTAGTGCCTTTATATAATTAACTTTAACTCATAATTAAACATGAATACAAACACACATATCCAAAAGATAGGTGCAACTCAAGAAACAATTTAATTACGTTGGCTCTTCATAGATAATTTTCAGTCACTGTAACTATCAAGACAGACTAACATAACTCAACTAAAACTGAATATTTGACTTTGCGTGAATGCACATAGCAACTAGAACTACACCATGGAAATAAAAATGCAAGGCTCCAAAACATCTATATTTATAATTGCTTATAGGACACTGTTATATATTATATGTTGTCATCAATGACAAACATACAATCAACAATTTGTACAGAAGCAAATCTCCAACATCCCTAACTTTTAGTCAAGTCAAAACATGTCATTATCCCACAATTCCTACAGATCATGATTAACATTCATTCTTAGATTTGGTTCATATTTTGAATTGAATAACACAAATTTATTTCTTAAAATGGATCACTGATGACTAACTTTATAGCTAAACTATTCTCTACACTGAAATATGTCAGCCAAAAAATTCACTAAAAATTTTAAAAGAGAAATTTCTACCACTTTGAGACATCTCTTTTGTAGTAATATGTTAATCTTTCATGCACTTTTTTTTCTCCTTTATTTCACATCATCCATAAGATGATATCACTTTGCGGCAAACTAACAAAAAAAAGTTCAATACCTTGTTTATGCTTTCCTGGCATGTGAGTCCTCAAAAGTAGGTGCGATGGAAATATGTAAAATGGGAAAGGGGTGTCCAATAAGCATCCATGCTATCCATAAAGACATCTCCCATTATAGAAGTGAGATTCCTCCATCCCCTATCCATCACCTCTAGTTTGAGCATCAAAATGAAAAGAAACAATACGGAAAATTTAAATTAAAACCAATGCCTTTGTTAGGGTTTGATCCTTCTTGCAATTTTAGTAGTCAATCTTAGCTTCAATTATGTCAAAAGGAATCCATTCCTATGATGAAAACAAGGTAGGAGGGTCCAAGAAAATGAGCAGTCAAACCTTGCAGCAAGAGTTACACGATAGAAACTCAAAGATTTCAAGATGAAAATACACATATCTAGAATATGGAACACACATTTTCATTAACAGGTAAAACAATTACAAATCTCTGCAATAGAATTCAACATTCCTAGCTCAAATTCTAGGGGCTTATTACCAATTAACCTAATTATCCTTTTCTTATCTATGACTCTAAACAACCCTTTTTTAAAACCCTAGCTTACTACCTTTGATCTCTAGCTTTTGTCCCCAAAACAAGGACCAAAAACCCACCTAAATACATGAAAACAACCTAACAGGTTGACCTCAAGATTAAATTTCCCAAGAGAGGAAAAATGTGTTACCAACTAACTCCAAGCGACCTCTAATCAAAGATTGTTAGCCACCAAATAAAAACAAGTCAGTCAAACAAGTAGCTACATAGGAAAATGAACCATCAACACCATCGATCAAGGAAATCCAACCAAGGATCCAAACACTAACCAGAGAAAGAACATGAAGAACACATTCTAAACACAACCAAAGAATCTAGCATAACTTTAAGTGTGCTACTCCAAATGAGTTTCTATCATAGAAGAAGATTCCTAATGATCTCTTGAACATGAATCTATGACCGCAACCACCAAGGATTTGTAGAACTAAACCTCGATAATAAACACAGCAACCGAAGACTAGGAACATAAAAAATTAGATGTTTTTGGATGATGCAAGATTGCAATGAACCCAAGATGCTCCTACCTCAGACACCCAGGGTTATTTGAAAAATGAGCCTCTCATTTTTCTAAGATGAAGGAAAACCCAATCGGTTAAAATCCACCTGATAAATCCGTGAAGAATCCTCAAATGGTCTTTTTTCCACTTAACAAGATATTCCTCATACTCTTTTCCTCTAGTGCTCTAACCAATTTTGGTGTCCAAGATTTTTTAAACCTCCTCCTTCTACTTCTTAGGATATTATAATTCACTCTCTAATCCATCTCCCTCAGTGTTATCTAATTCATGATATTCATATAATAATTTTTTGTTGAATATACTTGATATGTCCATGTCATCTGGTAACTCAAATTCATAAGCATTCCCTAAATCAAACTTTCTCATAATCCTACAAGGTCCAAAATTCTTCATCTTCAACTTACTATAGGTACCAACTGGAAATTTGCCTTTTCTTGAGAAAACCATCACTTCATCATGAACTTCAAACTCCTTATGTTTCCTCTTCCTATCATCTCTCTCCTTATACTTATCATTCATGTCGTCTAAATGTTTCTTAACTCGATCATGCAAGTCCTTCATATGATCAAAAAACTGTTTTGATTCAGCACTCCTCTTTTCTTCAACACTGATATCCCTCAATTATGTTACTCCTTTAGGATGTAAATCATCAACAATCTCAAAAGGTGTTCTCCCAGTAATTCTATTCACTGAATTATTATAAGAAAACTCTGCTTGTGCCAAAACCAAATCCCAATTACCTATCTTCTCACCAACCAAGCATCTCAATAGATTAACCAAACTATTATTAACAACTTTAGTCTGTCCACAAATCTATGGGTGAAATTTATAACTAAAATTCAATTATGTGTTAAGCTTCCTCCATAGTGTCCTCCATAAATATCCAAGAAACTTAGTATCCCTATTTGAAACAATGCTCTTAGGAAACCCGTGCAATCTGACAATGTCCTTGAAAAAAATTGGAGTATATGTAATGCATCTAATGTCTTCTTACAAGGAATTAAATGATCCATCTTTAAAAACCTATCAAGAATCATTACCTCTTTGAGTCTTTGGAAAACCAAGCACAAAATCCATGCTAATCTCCTCCCAAGGCTTCTCTAGTATAGGTAACGGTGTATACAATCTAGTGTTCTAACTAATCCCATTAGAAACTTGACAGATCTTGCAATTTTGAATGAAATTAATAAAATCCTTATGAATCTATATGCAATAATACCGCTCCTTGATAACAACCACTATCTTATCAATCCCAAAGTGTCCAGCTAATCCTCCATAATGTTTCTCCTTAAGCACACTTTCCCTTATAGATCATCTTGGTATACACAACTAAAATCCTTTGAACAACAATCCATCCTGTAGGAAATAATCCAACAAAGAACACATATCAGTAACCTAAGGTTCCTTACAATCTTTCCAAGGTTCATCAAAATCAAGATCATCCTTATAAAAAGTCTTAAATTCATGAAATGCAAGCACTGCAACCTTCATCTTTGTCATAAGATTCCTTCTCCTACTCAATTCATCAACAACTTTATTAGACTTACCACTCCTATTCTTCAAAAAAATGACTAACTCTGTAAGAATTCAACCCATCTCATATGTCTTTGATTCAACTTACTCTGACTATGTAAATATTGCAAATCCTAACGATCAGTATACAACACAAACTTCTTAGCCAATAAGTAATGTCTCCACTTCTTCAAAGCTTGAATGATAGCATAAAATTCTTTATCATAAACATAATACTTTCTCCTTGCATCATTCAACTTTTCACTAAAGTAAGAAAAAAGTCTACCTTCTTGACTTGGTATTGCCCCGATTGCACTTCCACTAGCATCAGAGTGTACTTGAAATACCTTACTAAAATTTGGTAGTGCTAAAAAAGGTTTTTTAGTTACCTTTTAATTTAACAAATTAAAGATTCTTTGTGCTCCATGTGTCCATTTTAATTCCTTATTATCTCCCCTCATTGTCTCAGTAACAACATTGCAAACAAAACTAAAATTCCTAAAGAACTTCCTATTAAAACTTTCCAAGCCATGAAATGATCTTACCTCACTAACACTTTTAGATCAATCCATTCAAGAATCTCTCTAACCTTTTCAAGATCCATCTTCAATCCTTCATCATAAATTACAAATCCAAGGTATACAAGCTCATTCTTCATAAATGTACAATTCTTCAAATTTTTCAACAAATTTTCCTCTCTTAACCTATGTAATACTTGCCTTACATGCAATAGGTGTTCCTCTTTTGTCTTACTGAAAATCACAATGTCATCCAAATAAACTATGACAAATTTACCTAGAAATTAATTCAACACTGCATTCATCAACCTCATGAAATTACTTGGTGAATTAGACAAACCAAAAGGCATTACTAACTACTCACACAAACCTTCTTTAGTCTTAAAAGCAGTCTTCCATTCATCACCTTCTCTTATTTTGGTCTGATGATAACCACTCTTCAAATCAATATTTGTGAAATACTTATCTCCACTCAAAAAATCCATTATGTCATCCATGATAGGTAAAGTAAATTGGTACTTGATAGTAATCTTGTTTATTTCTCTAGAATCTATACACATCCTCCAATGTCCATCCTTCTTAGGTTCCAACACCACAGGTACTGCACAAGGACTCAAACTTTCTCAAATCAATCCTTTCTACAATAACTCATGTACTTGTCCATTCAACTCCTTATTCTCTTCTGGTGTCAACCTATGAGCTACTTTATTAGGAAAAATATCTCCAGGAATTAGATACATGCAATGACTAATACTCCTAACCGATGACAAACTATCAGGTACATTATCTTAAATTACATCTGTATACTCATCCAACATATCCTTTATCTCTTTCGGGTATTCACTGCCCAAATCTATATTTGCATTCTTCTTTGGGACAATAGAAAAACAAACATTCTCATGTCTCATTCCTTCCAATAATTTCCTTCCATCAACCATGTAGATTCTATCACTGGTACAAATTTCCCCTTTTAAAGTTTCCTCCAAAGGCATCAATCTTTGTTTCCTACCATTAGCCACAAAAGTATATGTATTTCTTCTCCCATCATGTATAGCTTTCCTATCATACTACCAAGGTCTACCCAACAAAACATGACATATTTCCCTATTTTCATCTTAACCCAATATTGTTCACTTACCAACACATTGTGATCATCTTTTATCCATGCAATCTCATAGGGTTTAGAATGTTTCAATCTCTGCAACTTCAACTTGTCTACAATTTCCTCAAATTCCAAATTCTCAGAACTACCACCATCAATAAAAACTTTACATACCTTACAACCAATAAGACATCTGGTTCAAAACTGGTTCTTTCTTTGCCATGCATTCTCCATCTTTTCATCATGGTACAAGGCTCTCCTCATGATCAATGTCTCTCCCTTTTCATCCTGATTATTAACTGATTCATAAGATCCCTCTTTTTCCATAAGATTTGTTCTTTTGCTACTTTATGTTCTTCTTTCAGATCCACCTTATTTTTACTCAAAGGACCTATGACCTTCTCCACGATACTTGAAACAAGTGCCCTTAAACACACTTTTATCATGTCTTTGGTAGCCCTCATTCCTATATCCACCTCTATAAGAATTCCATTCAGGAGTCTTCTCCTATGTCTTACCTTTATCAAAGTCACCAACTGATCTACCACCTCTACCTCTATAGAACCTTCCACCTTTTCCTCTTTGTCTTTGTTCATGTCTTCTATTCAGATTGTCTTAAACCTTTAGGGAATACTAGTAAGCATCTTCCACATTCTCAATCTTGATCATATTAAGATCCTTTTGTATTTACATCCTCAAACTGTTAAGGTATCTTGCAACTCTCTCTACTTCATCCTCTTTAAATCCAAATCTTATATCCAACTTGCAGAACTCCATGGAAACTGTTTCACATTCATATCCCTTTGTCTTGAATTCTCCAATCTTCTGATCAAGTTGAACTGATAATCAGAGGGTATTAAATTTTATTTCATATTTTTAACCATCCTATCCCAATATTTGATATTCTCTTTACCTCTACTCCTCCTACCATTCTGCAAATGATCCCACCAAAGTGAATCATGACCTCTTAACTTATAACAAGCATACTTTACCTTCTTGTCTTCATCAATACCTTGAAAATCAAAATACCTGTCCTTAGTTGAGATCCAATCCAACAAATCATTTGCATCCAATCAACCATTATAATCTAGTGGATTAAAATGTGGTCTTGTATTAACCCTAGTAAGATCCCTAATAATTCTTTCTTCTCCTTGATCCACTTCAGGTTGTTCTCGGGCTTCTCCTTCAACTTGTTCTTCAATTTCTTCTTCAACAACACTTACTTCTTCAATATTTTGACCTCTCCTCTATCCTATTTCAACCGCTTCCAATCTAGCAAAAATCTATCTCAACATTTCAACTACATTAGGGTATGAACCTCTTCCACCTCTAGCACTTCTCCTAGCCATCACTGGTGATTCCTCTATAATCACAGGTCATATCCTTATTCTGCTACCCCATGATAAACTAGATCAAGAACCACACACTTAGGAGATAAGAGCTATTCACTTCAATCAAAAAAAAATTCTATGATACCACCTGATGCAGCCAAGGTAGGAGGGTCCAAGAAAATGAGCAATCCAATCTTGCAGCAAGAGTTACATAGTAGAAACTCGAAGATTTCAAGAAGCAAATACACATATCTAGAGTATGGAACACATATGCAACCTTTTCATTAACAGGTAAAAAATTACAAAGCTCTGGAATAGCACTCAACATGCCCATATCAAAAACCAGGGGATTATTAGCAATAAACCTAATTATTCTTTTTTGATCTATGACTATAAACAACCTATTTTTTAAACCCTAGCTTACTGCCTTCGACCTCTAGCTTCTGTCCCCAAAAAAAGGACCAAGATCCCACCTAGAAATATGACCACAACCTAACAGGTCGGCCTCAAGTTTACATTTCCCAAGAGAAACAAAATATTTTACCAACAAACTCTAGTTGCTCTCAATCAAAGATCTTTAACCAACAAATAAAAACAAGTCATCCAAACACATAGCTACATAGGAAAATGAACCATCAACACCGCCGATCAAGGAGATCCAACCAACGATCCAAACACTAACCGGTGCAAGAACATGAATAATACAACCAAAGAATCCATCATAAATTTAGGAAGGATACTCCAAGTGAGTTGCGATCATAGGAAAAGCTTCCTAATGATCACTTGAATACAAATCTACGACCGCAACTGCCAAGGATCTATAGAACTCGATCGTGACAATAAACACAACAACCAAAGACCAGGTACAAAAAAACTCAGATGTTTTTGGTTGATGCGAGATTTCAATGAACCCAAGATGCTCCTACATCATCCTAACAATACAAAAAAAACACATCAGAAATAAATTTTTCAATTTTATGATGCAATGAAAATATGGACAACATTTTTTCAGGTGATAAATGATTGGGTTTCATTCTCAGGCATCTGACATGACACAAAACTAGCAATTTTCAACCAAATATATCCTATCGGTTAATAAACATGATCTTTGATTGTATTTATGTGAATCCATATTTGGTGAAATAAAGAGGAATTTTTAAATGGTATAAAATTATTTAGTGAATCCCACTAAATTCTAACACATTTTATGTAAATTTTGGTTGAATCAAACCTAAACAAAATATGTGTTGTAATTTTCTAGGAAATTATGGATGCTCAATAAGGATGGACTTAAAATAGTATTTGTGAAATAAATCCTCTCACAAAATTAAAAAATTAATGGTATTGGTTAATATTGTGGTGAATTAAGGCATGCTTCCAAAGTTCTAGGTGAATTAGGTACTCATGCAAATTGAACCATTAATGGTATTAGCGAATATGGAAGTGACTTAAGACATGCTTCCAAATTATAGGTGAAAAAATTAAATAGATCATTGTGAACTATAGTTTATATTGGAAAAATATTTAAATTGATACAATTCATGACTTAAAATGATGGCGAATTGAATTGAATATGACATAAAATTGATAAATTCGGGTTGATATGGCCACCCCATTCGATCAAACCTATTCACCAATTTTTAAATCGCCAATTGGCCAATATTCACCATTTAAGTTACCCCTTATATGTATTGTGTTTTTTAGGTCACCTCCCTTCTTAGAGTTGTGTAATTTTTCATTAAACCCCACTATTATACCCTTTTCTCTACCAAGATTCACCAATCTATCTAATAAATGGTTCCATAACTTTCTTTTAACGGTGTTTGAGGTTGGCCCGTAGACATTGATTATGAAAAAATTATCATTTTTTTTAAGTTTTCTACATTTCATTGTGACCTAGTTTTGATCTTCCTTTGTAAAGGAGCATGCCACTAAAAAATGGTTCCATAAGATCCCCAACCCTCCAGATGCTCCAATGGCTTCCAAAGATTTTCCTCCCCACTATCTTTGAAACCTGATCATTTTCACGTCTTCTTTCTTGCTCCACTTTATTTCCTATAGTAATACAATTTCTACTCTACTATGATCAATTTGAAACTTGATAAGCATCATTTATTATGGGCATTTATGCCTCTAACATTCCATGTTATCACCTCCATTTCCCTTGGGAAGAAGAATATCCTTCCCTGGTCTGAATTTTCTTTAACCTTAGCAACTTCACTTTGTTTGATTTTGGACCTTTCTTTCATTTCAGTTTAATATTAGTTTTTTTTCAGATTTGATTGGATCAGTTCAAGGATTATTTCTTCCAACATTCCTTCTCCCTCCTCTTCAAAATTTCCTTCACTATTTGAATCCTCATCCAAGTTTATTCTCTCTTCTATTTCTAGACTGAATTTACCCTCCTCTTCCAAGTCTTTTGGAAAAACTTCTCCTTCATCTATTAAGGCTCAAATCTCTAAGTCCCTAAGTTCATTTATTGATCTATCTAATTTTGTTCCAATCTCAATTGGTTTTATTTTCACGTCCTCTCTACCTCCTGACAACCAATTCTCAACTGGTTGTATTCTAGCCATCTCTCCATGTTCCTAGGATACATTCACTCATTGTTTCTATTCCCTTGATTTTATGTTTGGATCCTTGTTCCCCTGCTATCTCTTCCTTAAAATTTTCTTTGCATGTTTGAATTTGTTCAAATGCTCTTTATTTTCCAAACTCTTGAGGAGTTGTTAACCCTTATTCTTCTCTTTTTTCTCAGGTATTTCTTCTATTTGTTTTTTTAGTTGCATCCACCTTTTCCATATTCTTGTTATCCAGACCTTGATTATCCCCTAATAAGGTGATATATTTTATTGGTCCTTCTTGTGATTCTAGCTTTTTCGCACCTTCTTGGTTATTCTTGACGATAAATATTTTCTCTTCATTTCCATAGTCTGCCTCCTATACTAGGTTGGCACAATTTTCACCATTGTGATGGAACTTTGCTATTTCTATCTCAAATGTATTATTTATATCAGTGTGCTTTCCCTCTTTTGTTTGGACCCAATAATCTATTTACTTTTGACCTTTTGATATACACTTAGGGAACATAGTGTGTTGATCTTCCCTTTCCATCTTCTGATTCTAAATGCCCCACTCTAACTATATCTCTATCTCTAGTACGAAGGGTAGGAAAGACAAAAGGTTAAAATATATTCTTGTATATACCCTAAATCTCATGTCTTCTATTTTTTTTATAAATTTGGATGAAAGGGCTCAGTTTCTTTCCTATCTCTATCAAAACATATTCATCCTAGTATTCTAAATTGGTAGGTTGTATAGGCGTATCCATACAAGTCTTGCTTCAATTTTTTGCTTCTATAGACACCCAAAATTGACCGGGTGTCTAAGTATCATCAAAATCTGCAAATCTCATCAAAATGCTTCAAAATGGATCAAAATCAATTAAATGAACATTTATCAAATCAAAGTGGATTAAATCAAATAAAATCAAGGGATTAATTAATCATGAAATCAAATAATTAAATTCAAGCCTAAAAGGATTAATCAAATTATGCAATTGATTTTAATCAATTAATT
>MU227615.1:1646464-1666733 GCA_018584345.1 Thuja plicata | reverse complement strand
ACATGGCTAAATTAATTAAATGATTGAATTAATTAAATTCCTAATATATTTTCAACACAAATAAGAGAGCCAATGAGAATTGAGAACACACTTGCACATGGATCACTCCAATTTTGCATCTCAACCTGTCACTTACCCTTTTAAATCTCATCCACTCATTTTGTCCCACCCTTTGACGGAAACATTAAATTGTCCCCTTATTTGAAACCATTTGAGAGATCAAACTCAACCAAGGATTAACCCATGGTCAATTCACTCTACCCCCTACCCTTGGGATTTTACTATAAATATAAGCCATTTCCAAGAATAAAAGGATCCTAGAAAATTTGAATGCATAGCATCATCACTATAGGAAATTTGACCAATAGTGAGAGCATTTGGTAGTAAATTGAGAGATTTTATCATTCATAAAAGTATTTAAATCCATTTTGTATCATATTTGAGATGATTGAGAGCTAGATCATGCATTTTATTATCAATTTCTCATTCTAGGAAGGTCACTAATAGAGATTAAGGTTGAGAGCTCTACTTGCAAAATCTAGTTAGAGAACCATGGAATGTTATGGATGTTAAATGCAATTCTTTAGATTAAATTTTTTATTTATTTCCATAGAATTGTAGCTAATTGTCCTAATTTCATGAAGGTGTATTAACTCACACACAAATGGCACCCACTATGGGGCTTTAGGCCTCATTTTCCATTGTTTTATCAAGTTTTGTGTGTTTTTGCTTCACTTTTATGTCTATTTTGCAGAAAATGGGTGAAATGACACGTATGAGAAATCTGATGACGCTTGTGAGTAGTTAAATGATGCATGCATAATCCTTTCTATTTTTGTCTTATTTTCTTTGCCGCGTATGAGACAAAGTGTGATGCGTAAGCTGGTAAAGCGTCGCCTGCAAACTGCAAAGTGTCACCTGTGAACTATCAACTGTCGCTTGTGATATGTTCTATGTCGCATTTTAAACATTCTGTGATGCCTGCAAAGTTTACTTTACCGCATGTACATTTTTAAATGTCGCGTATTAAAGTTTCAATTTCTCTTTGAATGTTTTAAATAACGCTTGTTAACAGATAAATGTCACGTATTAGCAGCTAAATGCCGCTTTGTGTTTTCTATTTTATTTTTTTGTCAAATCTTTAAATTCTAATTTCTAATTCTTTGTCTGTGTTTTTCCCACAGATGAGAAAACACAGGAAAGTACAGAAACTAGAATTTCAAGTTACAAATCCTAGCAAAGAGGTAAGAGTACAAATTAAACATGATAAGTGTTACTCAAAAAATCACGACATACAAAAGGACAAACACCAACAGAAAAAGGTTGCATTTTTAGGTGTCCAATTGATATTACCTTTCAAGTATTGAGAATTTACATTTCATTATTACATTGATTTTCAAATATTACCATTGTACTCTAAGTATTGATCACATTCCAAAATTTCAAATTTAAGATTGATCAATTACATTGTACATTCAAATTGAATGTAACATACAAATGTCTTTTCATGTATCATATCAATTTAAAGATTACATTTGTAGAAATGAAAAACATGAAAAGTATGGAGTAGGGGTCCCATGCATTTCCTTGAGGTGTGTTGGTAGTCAGCTGGTTGAGCAGTCAAGTCCTAGGTCCCCAAGTCCATGTCTGCATCTTCATAAGGTCTTTAGGGTTTCACCTGCATCATGAGAGAGAAAAATGGGTTAGATCCAATTGGATCTAAGCAATGCACAAGACATAAACAGCATACAATCAGTTCTTCTAAATACTGCATATCTATTTGACAAAATCAATGCAACAATGAAATATAGATCAACAATAGGGAAAAGATAGTATTAAAGGGACTTGTTTTCCAAACAATGAAACCTTTTACTATAGATGCTCATCCTAATGTATGTCATTCTTGTAAAACTAAATAAAAGGGACTTAACATTTCCATCTGAGAAACTTTTTTCAAAATTTGATCAACCTGTTAGGACAGTAAATAAAAATGAATCCACCAACATTCATGAATGAGTGTCATCCTGGATGACACTCACCCAAACATTAATGGATTTATTCTATCTGCTGTCCTAACAAATTGACTGGTGATATATGTGCAAAAAGTGATCATATGATTAAATGCAGGAAGCAAAAAGGAAATACAGTGGATGTCACGAGCTCGTGCTTGAACTTCACATAAGCCATTAAATGCAAGAAAGATGGTTTACATCTCAGGAGGTTACTGCTCACATACGTAAGAAGGACAAGATGCAGATACATGAAAAAGTTCAAAAGATGCTACAGGAGACACCTGATCAGAGAAGGATGCAGAATTGAGAATATGAAGTTCACTATCTTCATGCAAGTAAGAAGATCCAAGAGATGTTGTTACAGTAAGTATACCATGCAGACAACTTTAAAAAGTTCATTTTGAAGATCAAGATTGAAAACCACATGCCTAATGATTGAGCATATTTTCTATGACATGAAAAGATGTTGTTATGTTTATTTAAAAGTTGAATTTGCAAAATTAAATATGCATAACAAGAAATGTGAAAGATGCAAGTAAGAACAATGATCAACAATCTCAATATCAGCATGGGTTTACATTCATAATGGTGAAACATACACAGAAGACAAACATTGTAGACAGAATACCATATATTATCCAAAAGGTTCATCAGATGATGTCATATTTAATGGTTTTGAAAGAATACAGTTTCATACCTTCAAGCAAAGTTTCAAAAGAAGATATCTTTATGTAGAGTGTTTAAACAAATACATCTTATACTGTTGTTTTAAGAAATGATGTTCATTCATGATAAAGTGCAGGAAATATATTCATGATAATGAAACATACATGCTAGTTAGGGTTTCCCATTTTGAGTATAACCCATGGGAGTCATGAGCCCGTGCTCGAACCCCATGGGTTTCTTTCTCATATGCATTTTTAAGAAAGTAGTGTGTTGACTACAGTGAGAATATGACATTTTATAATGTTGTAAACCTATTGTGTTTCCATTTTAAATGAATATACTCAAGCTGATTCAGTGAAACTGTGTACTAGATATGTGTTTTTTTAAAACATTATAAGCATTCTAGAAAGAATATCTTATGTTTTTTAGACAGTGCAAAAGAATGGGTCTTCAGCTTGAACAGGGAAGCATCTTTTTACGCTTATTACAATGATTATTCAAAGACGGCAAGAGGAATGTTTTTTTTAATCATTTAAAAAACAATCATGGAGCCTGTATGTATTAAAAAATCAATTAAGACAAGAATCTACAAGTGTTTCGACTAAATTCCAGTGGGTGTTATTTATTTTTGTGATTCAAGACAACTATAATGGTGGAGTCGACAGCAAGGAAAATATCAAAGAAACAACATTATTGTCAACAGTTGTAACAAGAAATTTCAAAATCTACAGTAAAAAGGAGGAGATACTTATATGAAAACCCAAGTGTCATGGTCAAAGCCAAAGACCAGTAGTGGTGGCCACAAACAAGCCGTGTTCTCTTCTACTACAAGTCGACTGCAAGTTCAAGGCCGAGTTTCATGGGTAACTCGACACCATGGCATTGTTCCTCATAAAGCTCATGAAGGGTGGTCAAACAAAAACTCTCATACCACAAGTTGAAGCATGAATGCAGTGCCATATATCATGGCATCAGAACTTTTGAAGACCAATTTATTAACCTGTGGTCAAAGACAAAGACAAGCAATGGAAGCCGAGTTCACACCAAGTGTTCCTTTTCAAACCAAAAAAAAACACGAGTTACAAGCAAGATTGCAACACCATTTGTATTGGCTTAAAGAAACTACATCTCCAAGCTGTTCCAATATTCATCAAGCTGGAGATTACTCATCACAAGAAGCAGATTTCAAGCCAAACAGAAGACCAAAAGCTGTGGTATTTTCAAAAGAGAAAAGAACAAAAAGATGCCAAGTGTTGTGGAAAATCAATAGTTATATCTTTCTTCCTCATAAAGCTCATGAATCACAGAGTAGAGGTGGATTTCATGGCAGAATATCATGGTTCAGATGCAACATGGCGGCACCACAGAGAAACCCTAGGATGCAAAAATGAAATGATAAACAAAATGCACTCTGTTTTACCCAAGTCTGGAGTTCATTGATAAGTGAACTAAATGTTGTCAGTTGCCAGTCGATCAACATCTCTCCCACAATGCCATGATGGTACTATTGGTTCCATGGATTATAGAAACTATCCCTTCCAACGGAGATAGTCAAGTCGACTACAAACCATGGTGACCAAACAAACTGCAGCTGCATCAACTACCTTGGTATGGTGTCGATAGAGTTAATGCCAATTTGATAGGGGTTTCATCCCTTTGAAGTTATGTGTTTGGGGTTTTTTTAATTTTTTCCATACATTTAGGATTTGAATGTCATGTATTCAAATAAGTTAAAGTTGATAAGGTGTATAATGTGAGGTATTCTTATCTATCAACTTTAGGGTGCTGAAATTAGGGTTTTAAATTAGGGAACTTATTTGGCCTTATAGTTTAGTATCATGTTATTATGGAGGGCTTTTGGGGGAAAATTTTTTGAAATAAGCCATGTTGGCTATATAATGGATCATTTGCTTCATGTTGAGGGGATCCAAAATTGTAGAGGGAAGAGCTTTTAGTGAACTTCTTGTTCCTATAGCCATCTGTTTATACTTTTGTATCCATTATTAGTTCATGCTTGTGATTTCAATTTTGTGCAAGAGGATGCTTGTATTCCTTGCCATTATTCCAAAATTCATACATGTAACTGCATAAAAATGTTGAGAAGAATATAGTTGCCCCACTTTTTCATATATTTTATGGTGATCATTTGTTCAAATCCTTTTCAATTTTCTACATTAAAGTGTAATTCATCTACAATATGGATTAGTGGATTATATAATTCCCTATTCTAGATTCTAGAATATAAGCCTTTTTCAGAGTGTGCATGTTGTTAATAGAAAGATTACTACTTGTTGTTAAACCCTAGTTGTGATCTTCAAATTAGCCTATGTATTGAATAGTGAATAATAGTGCAGAGATCACTAGGGTATGTTAGGTGGATGTCAATTTGAGGCTTTGAGAGACCTGAATCAATTTGGTGTATCACCTTTTTTCAATTTTTTTTCATGCAATTTTAGTCAGAATTTCTCTCTTTCCTTCCCAAAATCAGGAAAAGATAGTATAAAGTTGATACCCATATTTAACAGGAACCGGCCTAGAATCTGGAGACTCCTTCTCAAACATAGTATACCCACATCTAGAGAAGGTTTCCATTGTTAGGATGGAATTGTTGTGTAACCCTAATGCCTAAGTTAGGGTGACAATTCTAAACCTCAACAATAAGTAAATTCAAGCTTCCAATATTTTAGAAAATTTAAAGGAAGAGGAGCATTTATATGATCATTATATAAAAGTGTTTTTTGCTTACAAAAATAAATTCCCTACTCTTTAATTTGATTTCTTGTTTTTGAGTTCTTAAAGTTGATTCTTGCAAATTTGATCAAAAAGAACTTAGGATCATTTTTTCAAGTTCATTTTTAATTTTTTCTTCACTTTGGTGGTTGTGTTGACTAACTTGTTGGAGGAGCCAGAGTGGGAACGATCGCCAATAGGTGAGTAGTAAAAAGAAAAAAAAAATCAATAAAAAATGTGCCTATCCTTTGCTAGCTTCGAAAATGAGTAACTTATCTTAACAAGCTTGCATTGATTATATTGTGGCATTTCATTTGAATCTAGTTTAATACGAAAAAACCCTATTATTGTCCAAATTGAAAAAACATTAGGCATATGCTCTTCACTTTTTGAAGTGGATCAAAAAGCCAAATATGTGAGTTCAATTTGGCAGAAAGAAAGGGAAGGAATTAACCAAACATTTCCATTTTAAGAACCTCCTTGTCAAGGGGTTGAAAAATAACAAGTGTGTTTGAAGTGTTTGGAATGAAGGAATACAATAGGGATATGATCTTCACTCTTTAAGTGAATCAAATTTCCAAACTTGTTGGACTAAGTTCATTTTTCGCTTTCCATATATACTAGATTAAAATACAACTTTAGAGGGCCGACCTCCTGAGAATTCCTTTACGAAGGCGGTGAGAGGGAACAACCCAAAGTGGGAGGCAATCACTTTAGCCATGATATCATCCAACCCACTATAAATAAATTCACTTTACCTTAATTGGAAAGTGACTAAGTTGTGTGCAAGTCATCCTCACTTCCTTGAGTAGTCCTTCGGAATTGCGAAAAATTGTACTTTTGTGTGTGTGGGAAGCCCGCAATGGGGTAAAGGAACTTGACATGATTTAGAATGGAGGTTTTATTAAAACCTAGTTAAATAGTAAGCCTACCTTCTAGAGCCATTGTTAAAAGCCACATTTGTTTGACTCTAGGTAGATTGCTTGCAAGAATTTCTTATGATATACTTGTAAAAACAATCAAGAACATACACGTTTAGTGTTGTTTTAGCGTTATGATGTAAATTTGATGTGTGTGTTGCATTTTTATTTTATTTTTGAACAAGAATATTCTTTGACAGATCTGATCAAAGACATTAAAATTTTAAAACCTAAAAAATTTGAAAATTTAACTTTGATTGGTAAAGCGACGCGTATGAGGATTTAAAAGATGCTTACAGACAATTTTGTGATGCATAAGAAACTGAAACAATGCCTATCAGGTATCAAAACCTATGTAAGTCATTGGAAAGTGCTGCCTGAAATCAATTCAATAACATCGCGTACTCACTGTAGAGTACCGCGTACAGTAATTCCAGTCAACATGTACTAACATTAAAGTGACATGTACACAACAAGAAGTGACGCCCAGAAACAAACAAGGGAAAACAGTGGATATTTCCCAAGGGTTTGAAAACAAGATTCATGCATTTTTGGATACCCTTTTGGACATTTTACCTTTTTGTATAATCAACTTGATCATAATCTGCCATTTTTGAAAATTTTACAAAATCATCCAAGGATTGATCATTTTAAGAGAAGATAAAGCCTAAGATCTTTTATACGATTTATGTTCATGTTGGATTTTATGCGATCTCATTATATCAAGTCTACCCTGCAACCCGACAGATCCTATCTAAGGTAGGAGTGTCCTTTTCCAAGTGATAACTTTACTTCTTCAAGACTCTTACAAGAACCTATAAAGAAGATGGTCAAGCCAACAATGTCCTTTCCATTTTGCAACATGGGCCTTGATCAAATTAATCATGTTAATAAAGATACAAACAATAATGGAGGAGGAAATGGTGATCCTAACAACCAAGGGTCAAACAAAAATAACAATGGAGGAGGAAACATTGACCCTAACAACCAAGGGTTAAACAATAACAATCTTGGAGGAATAAATCTTGACCCTAACAACCAAGGTTTAAATAATAATAACAATGGGGGAAACATTGACCCTAATGATGAAGAAGCAACTGATGAAAAGGTTAATGAATCAATGCAAAGTCCCTTCTTCATGAAGCTCATGGAAAAAGTGTTGGAAAAGGACAAAGAAAAATACTTCCTAGACCTAGCACAAGCGGGTCTCAAACTTCCCCATGACTATGATGTCAATCAACTTAAGCAAAAAGAAGCTGAGGCTAATCCTATTGATATCATGAATATGTTGGAAATACAATAATGGGAAAATAAGATACTAAGAGGGGGGTGAATTAGATCTTCAAATTTAAACACTTAAAACAAACTGATCCACATTCATACATATATGAATCTAATGTAATCTTAGATAGCATCCACACAATGAAATAAATAATACATAACACAATAATTTGGTAACCCAGAAACCCAAATAGGTAAAACTAGGGTGGGGATGACACCCACAAAATTCTCCACTACTGCAGTAATAAAGTGTGCCTGTTAAGGCTACAAATGTTGATTACAAAATTTAATCTACCCTATTAAAGGTTTGCCCGGTTAAGAGCTAAAGATCATTACAATCTACCCTATTAAAGGATTTCAACTTACAATTAATTAAGCACTCTGTTAGGAGATAAAGAAAGGTCTACTAGAACCACTTTGTTAAGATATTTTCACCTGATACAATGATTAGAATGTCTCAAGTATTGATCCTTCATTATGCACTCTGATGCTGATGATAGATCTCCTCTTTCCAGTATCTTCCATGATCTCATAATCTGATATAACTTTACTCTATTGTTCACTGTGTTGTCACTCTGCTTGATCTCTGCTTCTTAACAAAATAACCCTCTGTGCATTTACTTCAAAATGCAGTCACCACACTTCGTCTGTTCTACTTACACACTCTAAAAAAATAAGGTTTAGAAGCAATCTAATATATCTGTTCAAGTCTGATAATGAGATCTAGAGCAACGATCAAGATCTAATACCCATACCTTGATGGTATTACAATTAATTTTCATGCATAGGATAAAATAATTAAATGCATAACTAACTCCATATAAGAATATTAAATTCATACATAAGTCAGCCCAAAAAGCTTATACAAGTCGGCCAGATCACTTATCCTCAAAGTTTGTATCATTCCAGACATGTATACAAAAATTGTCTTGCTTGGCACTTGACTTTCTGTCACTCAACACTTAACATCTTTGTATCCTTCTCAGCTTAGCAATGTAACTCGGCTCGGCAATGTAACTAGGCAAACTAAAAACTGCTCAGCAATGTTGCTCGGCCTTGCATAGTTTTAGCTCGACCACAGTGATAGCCAACTAAAACTGCCTAGGTGAATGACTAAGTTTTGGTCACTAATCATCAACATAACTTAGAGATTAACAATCTCCCCCTTTGATATTAGTGGCAAAAACACTTAACATTACTTCCATTCATTTCATCAAAATATTGCCTAAGTATACAAAGTACTCCCCCAAGAATATACTTGAAAATAATCCATACAAAAAGTTTACATGCCTCCAAAAAATTATATAGAAGTGTACCTGTACTATACTGATGTATCATACTGTATCCTTTCATACTTCCTTACCATCTTCCTTAATAATTTCCCCCTTGTTTTTGTCACTGATTATAGGTGGGGTTAAGTTGTACTTGTCCAAAAATTATTTATGAAGCTACAGGGTGGATTTGAATGTAGTATCCCAGCTTTCCTTTGCAATCTTCATAACTTCGAATTTTATTTCTAGCTCGGCAGCTAGATTTACTAAAATTTCTGCAGTTGATAGATTTGCACTGCTCTGTGATAATTCCTTTGCATTTGAAAGTTCCTTCTGTATTACCTCCAAGTGAAGCAATAGGCTTGTCTGAATAGTTATCAATTTGGCCCTTATTCGACCATCTTCAGCCATAAGCTCGACTATTCTCCATTGTGCATTTATCAATTGTTTAAGATGTAAAGAACTAGAGGTAGTATCTTTACCCAAAGTAGTACCAATTGATCTTAAATCTAACTGTAGCTTCTCAACAAGTTGTAGATTATCCTTTGTGAAAAATTCAACATCACATAATTTTCTGTACAAAGAATAAACATTGGTTGTAACTTTCTCTAAATTTTCTACAAGAATAGAAAGTTCAACCTATTTTGTTGCAATCTCTTCTGAGATCTTCTCTAGAACTTTGCTCTCAAATCTTCTCCTGGACCATTGTAGAAGCTTTTCATTTCTATCTATGTCCTCATCAGTTACCTTATGTACAATGTTGACTAACTATTCAATGATTGGAGCTTGAGGCATTTCATCCTCTAAGTCAAAAGCCTTTGCAAATATGTCTTTGATGTCATGCAACACCTACTTTTGCTTTTGTTCTATCTTCATCTCTTCCTGTCTCTTCTTCCTCTTAAGTAACTCTTAAAGATTCCCTATTTGTTCAAAAGATAACTCATTGGGATCCCATTGTGGAATCACAATGACTTCATCTAATGTTGCATCTAGAATCTGAGACTTCTTCTTCAAGATTTTCTTTTTCTTCACCTCTGGAGAACTTATGCTCGGCAGCATAATATCTTTCCCTTTAATAGTGTCAGTGTCCATTGCCTCTTTTAATTCTGTCAGTATTGTATGTGGATTGGACATACCACCAGTTTTAGAACCTGTAGGAGTGGATGATGCAGAGTGTGGTAGATCAACTAACACTTGCATTGCCTCTTCTTCTTTAAGCTTATCACCTGTATCTGTTATCACTACTCCACTATCTAAATTTGTTTTCACAACCTCTAAAATAGGTGGATTCTATGAAGTTACCTCTTGTTCATTTGTTTGTTTTTTCTCTTCACCTTTCTGATCACTGACAACTTCAATTATTTCATCAGATGCTGTGGGCTTTTCTTCTTTAGTACCAGTTGCCTTAATAGGCAAATCAGTGTCTTTACCACTTGGCATCTCTTGTTCCTCGGCATTCAAATTGCTTGGATCATCAACTATAAAATCTATAGGACTTTCTGCAGTCAGATCAATAGAGTTTGTTGCATCTAATGAATCTTTTATTTTGTCATGTTCTATGGCAATTTGACCTTGAGTTATCTTTGGTTCAGGAGTAGTCTTGAATTCAACTTCTTTTGTCTTTTTCTTGGATGTCCCCTCACCAGATTTCTTATCTTTTGGAATGGATAGTCCAAAGATTTCCTTCCAGATCCTTGTGCTTTTTTGTACTACACCTTCAATATCATTTTTTATAATAGCATAGCCTCTGAGTTTAGGAACAAATCTTCTCTTGTATTCCTCAATGAATTTTGCTCTTTGTTTTGAGGTTAGCTCAGGTATTACCTGGGCTAGAGTTCCTTCCCTGGTCTGTCTTTCTGTGGCAAGTGCAAATTCCCATTTTCTTGATAGAAAATCATAAATTTCATTAGGCACATGATTTCCTATCTCTGTAGGAGTTAATTTGAAAGTACTAATCATATCCAATAATGCTTCCTGTACTTTGTGCCTATCTGCAGTTTTCAACTTTTCATACTTAATGAACTTAAAAGTTGCTAACCCTGCTGAATTCCTCAAAGTATCACATACCTCATCAATAATTTCTATTTTCTTGAATTGTGTTGTAGGTATGTTGCTAGGTTCATCAGTTTCTATCTTTTCCTCATCACTATCTATCCCCAAATTTAATCTCCTTCTTGGTCTCTTTGCTGGCTTACTCGGCTCAGCCTTAGGAGCAACCTTTTCTTCCTTTCCAAAACTAATTTCTGCAACTTTCCTCTTACCATATACTTTAGTTTGTACTTTCACTGGAGAAGTAACAGTAGATGCTCTAGTCCTTGGACGATTAGCTATAGGAGGTGTAACCTTAGGTTTAGCTTTTCTCTTCTTGGTTACTATGACAATTGATGGTCTTTTACCCTTGGCTTTCTTAGTGACCTCTTCTAATGCACTCACTTCCTCCTTTGTAGATATGTCCTCACCTTGTCTAGTGGTCAGGCCTAAAGGTGCATCCTCAGGTTCTTCATCACTACCTAAGCCAACCATTTTCTTCAGATTTTTCACAATCTTCTTTATTTTCCTCTCCATAGTTCCCTAATTCAAACTTCTAGAAATGTTAGCCTTAGCTTTCAAAATTTCCAAATCTCTCTACTATAGTATCAATTGCCTCGGCTAGGAGTGCAATGATGGTATCTGATGCTTCATCAATATTGATTTCATATGGAAATGGTTCTAAACATGTTATCCTATGAGTCACTGCCTAGATATAAGTATTATCTGTATCAACTAGAAAACAGATTTCTTCATAGTGTTTCTCCACTAGTGAATTAGGAATTCTAGTCCTTAATCTCATTCTCTTCTTGAATTCTACAAAATAGCTCCCCATAATGCTATTGAAATTACTTCCTAATTTCTCAATACATTCACTAATCTAAACTGTAATGGGTCTATCGTTTTTCCAAACTATATTTCCCAATATAGGAAATGTATCCTGAATGTAGAAAAATATACAAAATAGTAAGGAACCAAAATTACATGATGAGCTCTTAGCCTTTCTGATTGATGCTAGGTTCTTGGTTAATTGTGTCTATTGTAGCTCAGCAAGATCATATGTATGATTCTTCTTCATAATTTTCCATGCATGATCAACGACTGTACATGGAACACTATCCAATCTACTCGACTGATAGCACTTATGTGCTATTACCCTTACTCCAAAATCAAGTTCTAGGTTAGTAATTGTAGAGATATTCATACCTCTATTATTACATACAGCTCCAGTGTTCAGTGTAATCTCTTCTTTGTTGTTATCCCTCATTATTCATTTTTCGTTCACTACAAGACATCTAGTCACTCAATGAATCATGATTCTGGTGATCTTGACTGGTCCATTATCCAACCACATACACATGTCATGAACTCAGCTAAGGATAACCTTAATCCATTCATCTTTGAAACCTTGTGGAAAATCTAGGGCACGAGTTAACCCTTTGTCGGCTAAATGTTTGAATTTTTCCTTTAGAACTCCATTGTCACACAATTTTTTGTAGGATTTCCTCAATTCACTATCACCTAATTCACCAATCTTAACCATATAACACAATCGAACATCATGGATCATAAGTACCTTGGGTGGAATAGATGAGAGGGCTCTTGTTAAAGCACTTTGAATCGCACTTTTAGGAACGGCTCGAAAGTTGAGAGGTTCACATTCATCACTCTGTATTAACTAAATTTACTCTGGTTTTGCCTTCATACTCTTAGCTAGTGTGGAAGAACTTGCAACCATAATTTTGAAATTAGGGTTCGAAAGATGAGAAATAGAGTACCTCAGCAAGTAGCTCTTTGCACTGTTCACCTTAGGATTGTCGACAACACACTAATGAAATATTCATAGCTAACTTTGTTAAGATCAATTCTGCAAATTGCTTCAATCGCTCCGTAAATAGTAAAAATCACAAGGTAAAAATGAAGTGTCGATTGTTCATCCTTTATAGACTTTGAAAGGTCAAGGTAGGTAAGCAATGAATGTTCTACCCATTGAGTTAGTCCAAGCCAAATATCCTCAGCTTTAACACAACTTGCATTCCACTTGACTTACTAAACTTGGCATTCACTAAAGAACTCAGCTTTACTATCCATGAATAGTACTTGGCACCTATAGTGCAATTGGCTCAACTTGGCATTTGTCTTAAAAATATGTCCTGGTGCATCTTAACATATGAAAATATGGACTTTTATACATTTCATGTTAAGAACTAATTTAAGATAAGAGTTTTAGATGCAGTTCCTTACATACCTTTTTTTCTTAGTTGGGGATGATGCGATCACCTGATCCATTGGATTGGGTGACCTCGGTTTCATGAGCTTCACTACTACATGGTTCAGACTTCTTAACCCATGTCTTGTTCATATGTTCCCTTATTTTCTCAGCGGTAGGAGTAGATACCCTAGTCTTGCAATCTTTCCTTGTATGACCAATTTTCAGACAACTGTGACAAACTAGGCTTCCATTCATCCAACTTTTAGATTTTCCTCTAAAATGTGTCCTTATGCAGTTTTCTAGAACATGTCCATACTCACCACAGTAATGACAACTATGTCATGTGTTGTAATCCCAATTGTGAGTATTTCCTTTTCTTGGTGATTTCTCTTGTACCTTTGATGTCCACTATTGTTTACCTTTAGATCTGCAATCTTGGGCTCTATGACCATATTTGTGATAGTTATAGAAATTACCATTGAGTCTAGGTGCTTCATTTTCCTTTGTCTTACATTCATGTGCTTGATGTCCAAACTTATTACAGTTAAAGCAATAACCATTAAAATTAGTTTTTGGATTAGACTTCTTCAGCAAATGTTTGTTGTATGACCTGGTTTCCAATAGTGATGGCAAACAGGTTTGTTTTTTTGGCTTTGCATGCCTTCTTTCACCTATCTTAGATGATTCTCCTTCTTCACTGGTTGTATGTTGTTTAGTGTGACCTAATCTAGAAGAATCTTTAGGTCTTCTTGATGCTTCTACCAGTTGTTCAAAGTAGCTCATAGCAGCACTCGGATCATTCACTCTGTTATTAATTTCTTTCTCAGATCTCAATTCATCTTTCAATTGACTGTTCTCAGATCTAAGATTAGCAATCTCCAAGTCTTTCCTACTGATCTCCTGATTCATGAGTAGTAGTGGATTTTCCATGTCTTCTTGATTGACTGTCATTGTTTGTACATCATGTGTTCTTTCATCAAGTCTGGTAGTCATCATCCTTTTGTCTTCTTCTACCATAGCCTTGTCATCTTTGGCTTTCTTTTTCTATTCAACAACTTCACACATTCTTATTGATTCGGCTTCTTGTTCCTTTTTCATATTTTTGACTTCTTCACATAGTGCACTGTTCTTTTCCAGTAGATCTGCAATTGTTGCATCGCTCTTAGTAGAATCTCCATTCTGAAATAGATTTTTGGTGTCCTCTTCTTGATTATGAGTGTCATTCATTTGCTTGGCCAAGTCTTTCCTTGCAATCAAGGACTTCTTTAATTCCTATCTATCAGGCTCAATCTGTGGTAGTGCTAGCTGAATATCAATCTTTTCATTCTCAATGACTTTACCCATCTTGTAGATCTCCATCTCAAGATCTGTATTCTCAAGCTGATTATAACCTTTTTAGAGAACTGTGCTCTGATACCAATTGTTGGAAATACAATAATGGGAAAGCAAGATACTGAGAGTGGGGGTGAATTAGATCTTCAAATTTAAACACTTAAAACAAACCGATCCACATTCATACATATATGAATCTAATGTAATCTCAGATAGCATCCACACAATGAAATAAATAACACATAACACAATAACTTGGTAACCCAGAAACCCAAATAGGTAAAACTAGGGTGGGGATGACACCCACAAAATTCTCCAATACTGTAGTAATAAAGTGTGCCTATTAAGGCTACAAATGTTGATTACAAAATATAATCTACCCTGTTAAAGGTCTGCCCGGTTAAGAGCTAAAGATCACTACAATCTACCCTCTTAAAGGATTTCAACTTACAATAAAGTAAGCACTCTATTAGGAGATAAAGAAAGGTATGCTAGAACCACTATGTTAAGAGATTTTCACCTAATACAATGATTAGAATGTCTCAAGTATTGATCCTTCATTATGCACTCTGATGCTGATGATGGATCTCCTCTTTCTAGTACCTTCTATGATCTCATAATCTGATATAACTTTACTCTACTATTCACTGTGTTGTCACTCTGCTTGATCTCTGCTTCTTAAAAAAATAACCCTCTATGCATTTACTTCAAAATACAGTCACCACACTTCGTCTTCTCTACTTACACACTCTAACAAAATAGGGTTTAGAAGTAATCTAATATATCAGTTCAAGTCTAATAATGAGATCTAGATCAATGAACAAGATCTAATACCCATACCTTGATGGTATTACAATTAATGTTCATGCATAGGATAAAATAATTAAATGCATAACTAACTCCATATAAGAATATTAAATGCATACATAAGTCAGCCCAAAAATCTTATACAAGTCAGCCAGATCACTTATCCTCAAAGTTTGTATCATTCCAGACATGTATACAAAAATTGTCCTACTCGGCACTTGACTGTCTTTCACTCGGCACTTAACATCTCTGTATCCTTCTCGGCTCGGCAATGTAACTCGACTCGACCATGTAACTAGGAAAACTAAAAAATGATCAGCAATGTTGCTTGACCTTGTATAGTTTTAGCTCGACCATACTAATAGCCAACTAAAACTGCCTAGGTGAATGACTAAGTGTTGGTCACTAATCATCAATAGAACTTAGAGATTAACAGAATAAATAATTTAAACTATTTCAAATGCAATTGGACATGATGAAACAAATTGGGGTTCCTAAACCCTTTTTCTATCGAAGCCTTGTGTCCTTTTTCGTTTGATAAGTCATTAATCATGGTTCCATTCCCAACTACTGTTATCTTTCCTAAATACGACAAGTATGAAGGAACAACTAGTCCTCAAGATCACTTAAGGTAATTTTGTGCATTGAGCCTAGATTTCATGCATGATACAACTTACCTCATGAGGTTATTTCCTAGAAGTTTAGGAGGCATGGCCATGGAGTGGTTTTTGAAGTTACCCTCCGACATCGGAACCTTTGAAGATTTGGCCTCTAAATTCATGACTCATTATTCCTACAATATCAAACATGAGGTTACAATGATAAATTTATTTAATACCAAGCAATGAGAGGGAGAAGGATTCCTACCTTTCTTACAATGATGGAGAGCAGTATTTTCTAGATACCCTCGAAGTGTACCTAAAAAAGAGAAGATGGATATCTTTATTAATAGCTTGACTAATGAGATGAATTACCAGTTGAGACTATAATGTCCTAGGTCTTTCCAAGACCTAATTGAGAATGGGGTTACCATGGAAGAGGTATTGGTCAAAAGTGGATAATTAAAACTTTATAAGAACAAGAACAACAATACCTCCAATAACAACCAAAATAGAAATCCTCCTAACAATAATCAGTTTTGGATGAGGAATAACAATAAAGGAGTGGTGAGTGATGGAGTGGTAGAGGCTAACAATTTGAAGGCCACCCCTTTCAATCTTACCAAAGTATTTTCTCAAGCTAATAATGTGACACAAGAACCCAAGGTACCTTTCAACAACAACAATAACAATAATAACTTTGGGAACAATCAAGGGGCTAACAAACCTAAGACTTTCTTTACACCAACTCCTAAAAGAACATTCAGACCTTTGGGTGAACCCCTTGAGAAGGAATTAAGAACCCTCATTTCTAATAAGCTTATTGACTTACCTAGAGCTCAACCATATGAACCACAAATCAAACCTACTTGGTGGAGTGAGTCTAGTCATTGTGAATACCATAGAAATTGAGGGCATAAGGCAAATGATTGCATGCATTTGAGACATGTAGTGCAAGACCTCATTAAAAATGGTTTGATAAAGGTAGAAGGCCCTCAAAACAACAAAGATCATAGAGCCTTTAAGACTCCTTTCTACAAACATGAAAAAGGTGAATCTTCCAATTCAAACAATGGAGGGGACAATGGAAACAATTCAAGAAGAAACAACAATGTAAAATTTTCTCATACCTGTGACAATACTATTAACTCCCTATCCAGACATGATAGTACTATCAATGTTGTCATAATAAAAGAAAAACCTATTCAAGCATCTTCTAATGTTGTAACTAGGAGACACGCAGCAAGAGTTACGCTACAAGGAAGTGCCCCTAAAACCTTTGGTCTTACTTCCACAACTACTTTGGCTAAACTAACATCTTCTTCAATAAGGCCTTATATTTTGGTGGACCAATTGCATAAAAATCTAGCACAAATCTCTATTTTGGAGTTGTTGAAACTATCTCCTAATCACAAAGAAATATTGGAAAAATCCCTAATGGAAACCAATGTTCCTATAACCTTGGAAGAGGATAAGTTTCAAAATATGGTGGGACATCTCATAGCTCCTCATTTCCTTTTGTTCTCTAAACAAGATGACATGTCTATTACCCACCCTCAAAATTTTCCCTTCCATATAGAAGTGTTAATCCAAAGGCATAGGGTTAAGAGAGTTCTCATTGATGGGGGATCCGGGCTCAATATTTGTACTTTAAGCCTTGGCAATTATTTAGGGATATCTGAAACATCTATTGACCCTAATAAGAAAATCACCATTAAGGATTACAATGAGGAAGAAATGTCTTCAAAAGGCATGATTTTTTTACCTATCCAAGATGGACCTATCAAAAAATATACCATATGTCAATTTCTCGACATGAAACCAACTTATAATATCCTATTGGGAAGACCTTGGATTCATGAGATGCAAGCGGTACCTTCTACTTATCACCAATGCATAAAATTTCCACATAGAGGTGAGGAGAACAATTGGAGGAGATTCAAATCCCTTCCAATATTGAAATACATTGAAGCCATGTCATGAATTATTAATTCCTCACAATAGGGAAGGATTCATCCCTAATGATGCTATTAAAGAACCCAACAAGGAAAGTTTGAAGTTGACATCAAATGCTACTTCCATCTCAAACCCTAATCAAACTAACTCAACTACAAAAACTAAGGGAAAATAAAAGATGAGTTATGAAGGTCAAAATTCACATGATAATTCAGTCAAGACTTCAACATTGAGGATGGAAACTTTGAAACCTACCAAGGAAGAAAGAGAAAAAGCTAAGAAGGATCACTATCAAAACATGAGTGAATTGATGCACACCTTTGAAAAATAATGTAAAATCAACTCCAAGGGGGTGGGGGAATATTATGTTTCCCTATTTGATTTACCAACCTCTCCTAGAACAAATGGGAAGCCATCAAGTGCTCATCCCCCTCATAAATACATATCTCATTTTGTAAGAGAGAGTGATAAATCTACCTTAGAGAAGGAGTATAATGAAGTACTGCAATGGCTCTATAAGGAAGAGGCCACTTCAAATCATTCTATGGAAAGGGTACAACACATCAACATTCAAACCGATCAATATGGGAAAGGGTATCAAATCATGAAAAAAATGGGATATAAGGGAAGAGGACCCTTAGGAGTTCACAATAGAGGATTATTAGAACCTATTGAACTAGCTTGGAGAGCAAAAGAAGATAAATCCTGAATAGGTTTTCAACATAAAGGAGAAAGTTCAAGTCCAATGCATGATTCCCATGAATGTGTGCACATGGTTGGTTCCAAAAGTGAAGATGATTCTAGGGAGTATGAGTGGGATTCCTTTTCCAAAGAGTCTTGTCATGACATAGAATTTGATGTTATTCACACATATGCAACTATACCCAATGTTACAAGTCAAGAAAATGAACATCAAGGATCAAATTCTACACAAGTGTCAAGTGAACCTCAAGAATCCAACATAAGGCAAGCATCTAGGACTAGCTAATGGGTAGGTGAACCTTGGGTACCTTCATGGGGGGGTGATTCAAATGTTGTATTTAATCCACATGCATTCTTTCCCATGGAAATCAGCGAGGACTCTAGTGAAGGAGACTTTGATCCAACTTCCATGGAACATCTTGAGGAAGCCTATGTCATAGACCTAAGCGATACAATGTACGAACCTTCAAATGAGTTCATGTCCTTAAACCCTTGAAATGACAATTTTCCAATTGAATTCTTATCTTTAATGCATCCCAAACTCATTGATTGGGATTTATCTGAACCAAATGACCTATTATACTTTCCCAATGACCTTGCAATGGCCCAATAACTAAATTTGGTTGAGCCATCTTCTTCCACCAATGAATACAATCTAGACATGATGATAGAGGTAGGGGTCCAACCTCTCCATCCACAAAATAAAATAAAAATATATAAAAAAAAATGAAAAGGTCTAGTGGTGAAAACCACCATTTGGTAGTGCTAGAACCTAAAAAAGTCAAAATATCAGATGTTTCCAAAGGTGAAAACCCAATTGTGGCACCTAAGGTATGTTAGAGTAGTCGAGTATTACTAATAATTAAATTAGTTAATTATTAGTTTATCTACTCTTTTCTTAAGTTAGACTTAGGAAACTTTTCATTTCCTAGTAGTTTCCCTTTTAGGGTTTCGGTATCCTTTATAAGGATTCACCGCTTTGTATTTCAAACTGAGATTGTGAATCATTTCATTGTTGAATATAGAAGCTTTATTTCTGTCAACATAGTTTTCAACTCCCTGGCCTTTTGGCCGCCATAGATCCTTCTATCTTCTGTCTTTTGCTTATGTTTATGTAATAGCTTTGCATGCAGGTGATCTTGGGAAGATTTGCAGTTCAGCAAATCTAACATGGTATCAGAGCTCTCCTGTTGTTCGATGTTCGATTTTCGTTAAAGTGTGCCAGAAGAAGAAGGTTTCCAAGGGTTTCAGAGGTTTTTTATGTATTCTTTGTTTTGGGTTTTGTTTCTGGTCACTTTGAGCTCAAACGGACATCTCCATTGAGCTCAGAGTGCCCAAAAACCCCAGAATACATATAAAACTTATCCATTTTGGACATCTGGACTCTGGAGGCAAAAATATTTTGGTTTTTGTGTCATACGGCACAAAAACCAAGGCAAAAATCAAAAAAATTACAAAAAAAACCTTTTTTTCAAAGGTTTTTGGCGCAGTCTGTTCAAATAAAATTCTGTCGCCCCCGCACCACCTCTTCCGGCTGCAGGCGCCCTAATCCGCGGCCTCCGCTGGTGGTCCCTCCGGCCACCTGGCCCGCTCACTGCCACGCCGCCTGAACTCCTGGTCGCTCCGCCTCTGCCGGCCCCTGCGTCACCGCCGCCACCGCCCTCAGCGGCCCGCAGCCCTCCGCCCCGCCACCGCCGGTGTCCTCCGCCCGATGCCCGCTCTGCGCTACCTCTTGCTCTGGCCACGCCACCAC